>JASCZW010005401.1:0-206545 GCA_034211315.2 Aedes japonicus | reverse complement strand
AACGAAGAAGAGTTCCAATGGATTCATGGTCATAAAGAAACGTCAATCGTTGCTGCAGTTTCTCACGATCATCACGCACTATTCAATTCTTACGGGAGAGGAAAAGGTTTCCAACGATCATTTCGTGGTAATGGAAGAGGAGGAAGAGGCTTCACAAGAGGTAACCATCGTCAGCAAACCGGTTTCAATTGTTGGAGGTGTGGAAGCATTTACCACCGAGCGTCTGAGTGTTTTGCGATTAAGAAAGACTGTCGAATCAAATCAGCCACACAATTCACAGATAGAGAGAAGACAATTGAAACGTCATGGCGAGCAAGAAGAGGTTGGTGAAAGGAAAATTGCGGCTATCGAACACACGGATGCTAATGCTGAAATAGATACAAAGGTACGAATTAATAAAGAAGACATTGAGTAATTTGTATTTTATATGGCAACTTTTAATGTTAAAAAAAGAAATAAAACAAGATAAAGAAATAAAATTAATATCTTATAGAAAACCTTGAAATAGTTAAAAGTTATACTAATTTTGATTATTGCGTGTTATATTGCAGAAAACCATCCAACCATCACATTCATTGAAATCAAACAATCAAGGAATAAATCATATCCAAACATCGCAAATCCATATAATTACAGAGAAACACGCATTGATTAAAGCCAAGGTGGCTGGTATTGGGAAAGAAATTTTGATTGATTCTGGTGCTCAAGTTAACACCATAACTAAAGCGTCATTTGATAAGATTATGGCTGACAAGAACGCCGCATCTCGAATCCTCGGCTTACAGTCCATCTCTGACAAGCCATTAAAAGCTTATGCAACAATGGACAACATAAGAGTCATTGCTAATTTTTCCGCTGAACTGTTCATCTCACCAGATAGACCAGTCATGGTAGAAAAATTCTACGTTGTAGATGAACTTAGAGCGCTTTTGGGTTTCAATACTGCGATAAGGTACTCTGTTCTCGATGTTGGGTTAGATGTACCATTACACCAGAAGAATCGTCAGTTATTCCAGGGCAATACATATTATGCTCAAGCAGTTTCCATCATGGATGAATTTCAAAATTCAACATTACTCCTGTATTGCTTAAGTATAACGCAAACATGCATCCAGTACGTAATGTATATACACACGTTCCAGCATCGTATAAGGAACTTACAAAGCAAAAACTGCACTACTTATTGACAAGCGGTATAATCGAAGAAGTTACCAAGGATATGGATAGATCTTTTGTTCCTCACTATTGGTGGTACCTAAAGGAAAAGGTGATATCCGGCTTGTAATCGATTTACGAGGACCTAATCGTTGCATTTACCAAACGCCTTTCAAAATGCCCACACTAGATTCGATACTCATGGAACTTCATGGTGCGAAGTGGTTCTCTACCGTTGATATAACGAATGCGTTTTTTCATATCGAATTAGATGAAAGGTCACGCCATCTAACGAACTTTTTTGCAGGGGATGGACTCTATCGTTATCGACGACTCCCTTTCGGGCTAACAAATGCCCCTGATATATTTCAGGAGGTTCTGCAAACAATTGTTCTTGCCGGATGCAAAGGACAAGTTAATTATTTAGATGATATATTGGTTTTGGGAGAACAAAACATGAGCACGATGAAAACTTAGCGCAGTTGATGAAAAACTTACAGAATCATAACGTCAAAATTAATGAGGCAAAGTGCACTTTCGGAAGGGAAGCTGTCGATTTTCTTGGATTCATAGTATCAGCTGATGGTTGGAAAATCGAGGAGGAGAAGATTTCAGCCTTGAAAAACTTTAGGCATCCTGAAACATTGGCTGAAGTCAAAAGCTTTCTTGGATTGGTAAACTTTATCGAGAAATTTATTCCCAATAGAGCCGATAAAACAATTCAATTACGGTTATTGGCCAAATCTGAAAGATTCTACTGGAATCAAGAAATAAATGATGAATTCGAATACCTCACAACATCGGCATGGAAAACAATCACTACACTTGGTTATTTCAATAGAGAAGACCTACCCGAGCTATTCGTAGACGCTTCTTCTTTCGGCTTGGGAGCGGTTCTAGTACAATTTGATATGGAATCAAAGCCTAGAGTGATTGCTTGTGCTTCTAAAGCTCTATCGGTTACAGAACAGAAGTATCCGCAGACTCAAAAGGAAGCCTTAGCTATGGTCTGGGCAGTCGAGAGGTTTACTGTTTTTCTAATGGGCATACCCTTCATCATTAGAACCGATGCTGAATCCAACGAGTTCATATTTGATGGTTTACATAGAATCGGAAAAAGAGCGGTAACCAGAGCAGAATCGTGGGCTTTGCGTCTACAACCATACAATTTCAGCGTAAAAGGATTCCAGGAGAAATGAATGTCGCTGATGCCCTATCAAGGTTGGCAAAACAGATCCAACCAGAGAAATCATTTGATGATGAAGTTGATGACAATCATTTGCTCTACCTTATTGATGCGGGTGCAATGGAGATTTCGTGGAGCGAGATTGAAAAGCATTCAGAACAAGACACCGAGTTATCAAAAGTAAGAACCGCAATCGTAACAGGTTACTGGGAGGATGGTCTCCGTAGATTTGAATCACAAGCAAAGGAATTGAATGTTCTTGGAAGTTCAATCTTCAAAAACGACAGGATTCCTGATGCTTTAAGAAGAAAAGCCATCGAATCAGCTCATCAAGGCCATATGGGGATTGGTTCTACTAAAAGAATTCTTCGTGAACATTTTTGGTGGCCAGGAATGAGCTCAGCAGTGGAATCGTTTATTAAACACTGTGAAACGTGCCTCCTTTTGTCAAAAAAGAACCCACCTATTCCATTAACCAACCGAGAACTTCCTCACGGTCCTTGGGAGATTTTACAAATCGATTTTTTACCGACAAAGAATTTGGATTTGGTGAAATTACTCACGTTACCTGCACATAGTAGAGATGAAGCACATGGATGCAGAGTCAACAAATGGAGCTCTTCACAAGATCTTCGATGAATGGGGATATCCATTAGCAATTCAAACCGACAATGGTCCCCCATTCCAAAGCGACAAGTTTGTAAGTACCTGGCAGAACAAGGGCATAAAAATTTGTAAATCCATTCCCCTAAGCCCGCAAACAAATGGTGCCGTTGAGAGGCAAAACGAAGGGATAAAGCGAGCTTTGTCTGCCTCTAAATTAGATGGAACTAATTGGAAATTGGCACTTAACAAATATGTGCACATGCATAATAAAGTTCGACCACTTAGCCGACTGGGTGTAACACCGTTCGAATTACTAGTCGGATGGAAGTTCAGAGGAACTTTTCCGGCGCTCTGGACTACAAATCATCCGGAGGAACTCGATCGAGAGGATATCAGAGAAAGGGATACATTCTCAAAACTGGAAAGTAAGCTAAACGCAGATTTACGGAGGAAGGCCAAAGACTGTGATCTTACAGTTGGCGATAAGGTTGTCTTATCTCATATTAAGAAGTATAAGTCAGATTCAACATTCAGCTCTGAGAAGTTCACAATAGTAGCAAGAGAAGGAGCCAAAATTGTCGTCAGAAGCAGCCGGGGTGTTCTATACACAAGAAACGTAGGAGATGCAAAACGGGCAGTTGATGTCAATAAGGATGAAGAACAATCTGCTAGTTGTGATGAAACAAGTCGATGTTTGGAAACAGGTAAGAAATTAAAAATCCAGTGAATGTTTAAGCCTCAATGTTTTGTTTTTGTTTTTAATACGCAGAATGTGGTGAAATATCTGGGATGGACAATCAAAATCAAAAGATCTGTAACAAATCTTCTCAACATAAATCATTCAACGCCAAAGAAGAAAAGTGCAAAATGGATAACAAAACATCTACTGAACCACGTCCGCAACGAGTTAAGAAGTTACCAAATAAGCTAAAGAACATGGTTCTGTATAATATTTACGATTAGGAATGCATTTGTAAAATACCGATATTCCTATAAAAAAATGCATTGTGAAAAAAAATTTTGTGTAACAAAATAAAAAAATTACATTAAATAGTGAAAAAAATTGAATATTGAAAAATGACATACTTTTTTCTCATATTGATTTTAAGATGTAAGAGTAGGGGTGAGATGGATTGTAGCAATAGAGAATAGGAATCAAAGAAATAAAATAACAATATATAAAATGCAAAATAAAATAATCAAATTTCGATTATTTATTTGTACATCGACTAAAATAAATAGACCGCCCAATGTTGTGAATCGCCTCTTGTTACACCATTCGAACGATTGTTCAAAGCGGATCAAAAATAAGAAAAACAAAATGAAACAATGTGGCCTATAAAAAGGCTAGAGCAAGGTAGAATCGGCACATAATTACGGCAGAAGTCGCAGCGAGCAGTCGCAAGCCAGCCTCATCAGCAGAAACAGCAGCCAGGAGCAGCCACCAGGAACAGCAGCCGGGAGCAGCCACCAGGAGCAGTCACTAGGAACAGCCGCCAGGAACAGCAGCCGGGCCGAGGCTCCACAGTCGAGCGGCCATTCATCAGAATCTACCGCAGTGAGGTTTTGAGAGTTCCCTCACTGCAGTAGAAGCAGCAATCAGCAACAACAGCGCCAATTAATATGGCGTCATCAGAGCACGAACGCGACACAGGGCACAAAATTCTCACGTACCTACGTATTTATGAAAATAATCAGAAAAAAATAAATCCTCCCAAGAAAAACCCCTATGTCTTCTAAAAAAAGTTCATTTGCCTTGAGGTACGTTCAATCTTTACCCATACAACTTGTTTATGGATCTACTGAGAATAGTTTGAGAAAAAAAAATCCTCAGCAGGGCACAAAATTCTCACGTACCTACGTATTTATGAAAATAATCAGAAAAAATAAATCCTCCTAAGAAAATCCCCATGTCTTCTAAATAAAGTTCATTTACCTTGAGGTACGTTCAATTTTTACCCATACAACTTGTTTATGGATCTACTGAAAATAGTTTGAGAAAATAAAATCCTCAGCAGGGCACAAAATTCTCACGTACCTACGTATTTATGAAAATAATCAGAAAAAATAAATCCTCCTAAGAAAAACCCCATTTCTTCTAAAAAAGTTCATTTACCTTGAGGTACGTTCAATCTTTACCCAAAGATCTTGTTTATGGATCTACTGAGAATAGTTTGAGAAAATAAAATCCTCAGCAGGGCACAAAATTCTCACGTACGTACGTATTTATGAAAATAATCAGAAAAAATAAATCCTCCTAAGAAAATCCCCCATGTCTTCTAAATAAAGTTCATTTACCTTGAGGTACGTTCAATCTTTACCCATAAAACTTGTGTATGGATCTTCTGAGAATAGTTTGAGAAAATAAAATCCTCAGCAGGGCACAAAATTCTCACGTACCTACGTATTTATGAAAATAATCAGAAAAAATAAATCCTCCTAAGAAAATCCCCATGTCTTCTAAATAAAGTTCTTTTACCTTGAGGTACGTTCAATCTTTACCCATAGATCTTGTTGATGGATCTACTAAGAATAGTTTGAGAAAATAAAATCCTCAGCAGGGCACAAAATTCTCTCGTACCTACGTTTTTATGAAAATAATCAGAAAAAAATAAGTCCTCCTAAGAAAATCCCCCATGTCTTCTAAATAAAGTTTATTTACCTTGAGGTACGTTCAATCTTTACCCAGAGATCTTGTTTATGAATCTACTGAGAATAGTTTGAGAAAATAAAATCCTCAGCAGGGCACAAAATTCTCACGTACCTACGTATTTATGAAAATAATCAGAAAAAAATAAATCCTCCTAAGAAAATCCCCCATGTCTTCTAAACAAAGTTCATTTACCTTGAGGTACGTTAAGCCGACAATAGTAGGTGGTTCAAGGGACCCAGATTTTTATGGGAACATCACGACAGTTGGCCATCCAATCCTTACCGTGATGGCGATACCGACGAAGAACTGCGCGTGACCATCTTGTACCATCAGGCGGAACCGGAACCAGTCATCAAAGTTCAGGAGTATTCGTGCTGGGAGCGCTTACTGCGGCCATATCCACGACATTGAGAGCGGCTCACAACATTCGTAGTATGCTGAACAATGCGGAAAGTATCTTTATTGATCCTCTCTCAGCCGAGGAACTTCAGCAAGCCACTATTTACCTGTATCGACTGGCTCAAGCGGAAGCATTTCCGGACGAGATAGGCATTCTGAACGCTGTCAAAAACAAGCTCAATCTACACACTCAACCCGTTCCTAGCTACGCAAAAGGTACTGCGAATGCATGGCAGAATCAGCGCTTGTGAGTATACTTCCATGGACGCTAGGAATCCGATCATTCTCCCGAAGGATCACCACGTTACATGGCTGATTGTGAAGGATCGTCACGAACGTTACCATCATCAAAACCACATCATTGTCGTTAACGAATTGCGGCAAATCTTCCGGATCCCAAAGATCAAGTGGCTTTTTCAACGGGTCAGAGAAAGTTGTCAGGAGTGCAAAAACCAGAGGGCTGTTCCTCGTCCACCTCCAATGGGTGACCTTGCAGAGGCGAAGCTGGCGGCATTCACAAGGCCATTTTCGTTCATTGGTGTTGACTATTTTTGTCCTATACTGGTGACTGTAGGGCGCCGAACTGGAAAGCGGTGGGATGTGCTTATAACGTGTGTAACTATACGGGCGGTACTTATTGAAATCGCAAATTCGCTCAAAACAAATTCGTGCGTAATGGCATTGAGAAATTTCATGGCTCCAGTGCTGACACCCAACCAATTCCTGCTGGATTCGTCTAGTGGGCTGAAACCAGCTACGGTCTTCGATGACAGTGCGTTGATTCTGCGATGTTCATGGTGCACATCGCAAGTCGAAGTGAACATCTTCTGGAGACGATGGGTTTTTCCAGAGCTTACCAAGCGCAGTGGTTCAGTGAGGTCAAACCGATTGAGGTGAACAACATTGTAGTGGTGGTCGATCCTGGGCTGCCTCGGAACTGTTGGCCAAAGGGACGGATCATCTCCATCAACAAAGGTAAAGACAGACGAGTTAGGTCAGCGGCGGTTCAGACCCAAGCGGGCATTTATGAACGTCCGGCGACGAAGCTAGCAGTTCTAGAGGTTCGACGCGATGAAGAGGCAAGGGCTTGGCGTACCCGGGGGGAGTGTAACGACCACACGGCCGGCGCCCCTCACCTGTAAGATTACAATAGCTTGGTGTTATACCACTTTGTGGCAGGCATGCACTGCAATCGGCTCTTGGTTCATTCAAATGTCAATCGATCATAGAAACAAAAAGCCCGCATTAATCCACCGATGTTGAGACTGAACCCTTCTTACACTTCAATGTACTGGATAGAAATTTTCATTCGAAATCCCAGGAAGATCCAGGAACATTCGATATGTCATACATTCAGTTTATAAAATTAACTATTTGTCAATCCTGAACGTAGTGTTCATCGAAGTGATTAACATATTGCCATTAATAGTCTTTTTATGTTAGTTATATAAAACGGGAAATTACATAAATATTAGAAATTTCATAAAATCAGTCCATGGAATAAATTATTAGACAATCCTAAGCGTCAATTATCGATATGGATTCAAGATGCTAAATATGTACATGTTCGTTGAAAATAGTAAATGGAGACTTTGTGTAATTTTCGAATATACTCGTTGCAGTTCCAAACCAGACCACTCGAGCCAATCGATGCTGCTCTAATTCTATACAGTCGCAAAGTGTTGCTAGTCCGCTGTATGTGCTATACAACGCAACAGATGCGACACAATAGAATGCAAGCGGCATCGATTGGTGTGAGTGGTCTTGTTCGGGTTTGCACTGCAACGAGTATATTGTCATCTCACAATTATGTGCTCTCAGGTATTGTTTTGGTCATATCTCCATGAAGGATTTTCCAATCATAATGAAATTTTGACCAGTTATTTGTTGATTTTATAGCTTTGATTTGGCATCAACAAAACTAAAATCGATACATAAATAGCTCAGTATGTAATCGGAGACTAAACTATTTGATTACTATTATAATAGGCCTTCAAGTACTTTTTCGTTCATATCTTCGTAACGAAATGTTCGAATGAAAAAAAATCAATAACGTTCTATGAGAACGTTGTAGCTTTCATTTGCCGTCAACAGAACTGAAATCGGTTCACAGATGGCTGAGAAACCGATGTGACATTATTTGTAACGCACACACACATATACACACACACACACATACACATACATACATACACACAGACATGTGCTCAGTTCGTCGAGCTGAGTCGAATGGTATATGACACTCGGCCCTGTGGGCCTCGGATAAAAAGTCGAGTTTTCAAGCGATCTTAATACCCTTCTATTGATGTAAAAAGGGTAAAAAGGAAACATTGGAAGCAGATACACTGATAGGCCAAATAAAGTGCCCACCTCATCGTTTTTTTCAATTTCTCTCATTTACTTGGTTCAAATTAAAGTTAACACACTGTATTTTTTTATTATCTTATTTTTTATATTCTTTTTAAGTTTCACTTATTGAATACTGCAAAAAAAAGAGTTTTACTTAAAGAAAAAAAATATCAATTTGTGTTGAAAAAAAAAACAGTGACAAAATAAAGTGCCCACTTCATTTAGGCTACAGAAAACATAAATTAAAATACAATAAAAGCATTTCAATAATTGATGTGTCCTCCTTTGGCCTTCAGGACCTCCTGCAGGCGCTTCGACATGCTCTCGATCAGGTTCTTTAGGTGCTGTGCAGCTTTTCCCAGGCGCGCTTCAGGGCTTCAAAATAGTTATTTTTATTGGTAACACCAGTTTTGTCAACCCTGACATCGAGACTCGCCCACAAATTCTCGATGGGATTGAGGTCCGGGCTTTGTGGAGGCCATTCCAGCGGTTTGATCCGACAAGACCGGAAGAAAGACTTGGTCTTCTTGGCAGTATGCTTCGGGTCGTTGTCCTGCTGGAATACGAACTTCTCTTCAAGGCCCGTCTGGATCAGCGAAACCTCCAGATTTTCTCGCAGGATGTTGATGTAAGAATCTGCCGTCATTATCCCGTCAATTTTCACAATGCTTCCCACTCCCCCCACGAAAAACACCCCCAGACCATCACATTTCCTCCTCCATGCTTCATCGTGCCTTGGATGTGACGCTCCTGAAACTCCTCTCCCGATCTGCACCATACACGAACCCGCCGCTTTCGGTTAAACAGCTCGAATTTTGATTCGTCCGTCCAGAGAACCGTTTTCCAGAAATCTAGGGGCTTATCAGCATGCTCCTTAGCAAACTTAAGCCGTTTGGCTTTGTTTGCCTTGCTGATGAATGGTTGCTTCCGGGCATGTTTGCTATTCAACCCATGTGCTACGAGACGGTGACGAACAGTTCGACCGGATACTGATAACTGAAGGGTTTCCTGGATCTCGCGGACAGTTACCTTCGGATTCTTCTTGACTTCGCGCATGATCTTGGTGTCCGTTCTCGCATCCGTTTTCCGCTTCCTGCCTCTGCCAGGGCGATCCACCACTGATCCAAACGTTTTAAGCTTCAGAAGAATTTTGCCAACCGCTGCCTTACTGATACTGTACTTCTTAGCGACAGCCCGGTGCGATTCACCGTTTTGCACATCACGAACGACCAATTTTCGGATACACAAGGGAATTGCTTTCGAAAGCACTGCGTTTTCTATTTTTTTCAATTAAATCAAATGCGATCACGTATACAAATGCACCAGGTTGAGCCGTTTGCTTCAAAACATGTCAAAATATCAAAACATAAACAATCGAGGGGCTTCCAATGAAAACTTATCGAAAACATATTGATTTTTGATGTGGGCACTTTATTTTGTCACTGTTTTGTTTTTCAACACAAATTGATTTTTTTTTCTTTAAGTAAAACTCCTTTTTTTTCAGTATTCCATAAGTAAAACTTAAAAAGAATATAAAAAATAAAATTAAAAAAAAACTACACTGTGTTTGCTTTAATTTGAACCAAGTAAATGAGAGAAATTGAAAAAACGAAAAGGTGGGCACTTTATTTTGCCTATCAGTGTAATTAGGATTTACGAAACTTTCTCTATTAAAACTAGTTTAGAAGCTTAAAATTATAGTAATCTAGTGCACTTTTTCTACAGTTAATCATGGCAATTAAGGTAATAATGAATTTCTTATAGATTAATGAATTATACCTTTAGCTTAAATTTACTTACGCTAACCTAAAATCTAGCTTAAAGACTACGTGTTTTTTATAATTATCGAACGATCGACCTTTCCGGCTAGAACTTATCATCAGCTAAAGGTACATAGTAGAGAACAGAAACGAAAAAAGATCAAGCATTAATGATAATATTTACAGAATACAGAATACATACATACAGGAAGGAGAAATACAAACAGCTAGAAAACTAAACGTAAGTCTTGAAATATTCACTATGCTTATAACACAGAGAACAGACATCCAAACTAGAATATATTTCTCAAAAAAACTTGTGTAAGGATTCAAATTAAAATACGTTAAAACACTATTGCCATCTCTCGGGCTATGGCCACTTGCGATTTTTAATCGAACATGGGTAAGATTCGTTGACCCTCAATACAATAAAAATTCGTGAGTTATGGCATTGAGGAATTTCATGGCTCCAGTGCTGACACCCAACCAATTCCTGCTGGGTTCGTCTAGTGGGCTGAAACCAGCTACGGTCTTTGATGACAGTGCGTTGATTCTGCGATGTTCATGGTGCACATCGCAAGTCGAAGTGAACATCTTCTGGAGACGATGGGTTCTTGATTACTTTTCCAGAGCTTACCAAGCGCAGTGGTTCAGTGAGGTCAAACCGATTGAGGTGAACAACATTGTAGTGGTGGTCGATCCTGGGCTGCCTCGGAACTGTTGGCCAAAGGGACGGATCATCTCCATCAACAAAGGTAAAGACAGACGAGTCAGGTCAGCGGCGGTTCAGACCCAAGCGGGCATTTATGAACGTCTGGCGACGAAGCTAGCAGTTCTAGATGTTCGACGCGATGAAGAGGTAAACCAAGGGCTTGGCGTACCCGGGGGGAGTGTAACGACCACACGGCCGGCGCGCCTCACCTGTAAGATTACAACAGCTTGGTGTTATACCACTTTGTGGCAGGCATGCACTGCTATCGGCTCTTGGTTCATTCAAATGTCAATCGATCAAAGAAACAAAAACCTAAATTAATCCACCGATGGTGCGACTGAACCCTTCTTACACTTTATCAGAATTACGAACTCAAATGTGGCCAATATGGTACTGGATACATATTTTATCAGAAATTCCAGGAAGGTCCAGGAATATTCGATATGTCATATTTTGTGTTTAAAAATGGTACCGTTCGACAATCCTTAACGTACTGTTCATCGATGTGAATAAAATATAACCATTAATAGTCTTTAATGACATGTTTCTGTTAGTTATATAAAAGGAGAAATAACATAAATATTAGCAATTTCATATAATCGTCAATTTTGATTATCGATATGGATTCAAGATGCTTAATAAGTACAGGTTCGTTGAAAATTGGTTTTATTAAATGGAGACTTTGTGTAATTTTCGAATATACTCGTTGCAGTTCAAAACCAGACCACTCGAGCCAATCGACGCTGCTCTAATTCTATACAGTCGCATAGTGTGGCTAGTCCGCTGTATGTGCTATACAACGCAACAGATGCGACACAATAGAATGCAAGTGGCATTGATTGGTGTGATGGATCTTGTTCGGTTTTGCACTGCAACGAGTATATTTTCATCTCACAATTATGTGCTCTCAGGTATTGTTTTGGTCATATCTCCATGAAGGATTATTCAATCATAATGAAATTTTGACCAGTTATTTGGAGATTTCATTTGGCACCAACAAAACTAAAATCGGTACACAAATAGCTCAGTATGTAATCGGAGACTAAACTGTTTGATTACTATTATAATAGGCCTTCAAGTACTGTTTCGTTCATATCTTCGTAACGAAATGTCCGAATGAAAAAAAAATCAATTGCGTTTTATAGGAATGTTGTAGCTTCCATTTGCCGTCAACAGAAATCGGTGGAATCGGTTCACAGATGGCTGAGAAACCGATGTGACATTATTTGTAACGCACACACACAAATACACACACACACATACATACACACAGACATGTGCTCAGTTCGTCGAGCTGAGTCGAATGGTATATGACACTCGGCCCTGTGGGCCTCGGATAAAAAGTCGAGTTTTCAAGCGATCTTAATACCCTTCTATTGATGTAAGAACGGTAAAAAAGGAAATATTGGAAGCAGATAATTAGGATATACGAAACATTCTCTATTGAAACTAGTTTAGAAGCTTAAAACTATAGTAACTAGTGCACTTACATAGGTACATGGTAGAGAACACTATTGCCATCTCTCGGGCTATGGCCACTTGCGATTTTTAATGGAACATGGGTAAGATTCGTTGACCGTGCGGTGAAAGAACTGAACTGCCAAACAAATTTAGTTGATGAATAAGATTTCAAGCTGGTCAATGGTTGGCGATGACAGCGCCGCCACGCTATTGCCAGTTCATTACGATTATGAAATTATTATTATTACTATTTATTAACGACACTTTACCATGTATGTGACATTCGTGTCGGGGGTGATTATGAAATGGCAGTTAAATTTGATACACAGTTTTTGAATTTGATTTGGACGTCTGTTCTCTGTGCTTATAACTTCACTATTGTCTGCTTATTGCAGGAAGTTTTTAATAGTTGCCAAAGAGAGAGAGAGAGAGAGAGAGAGAGAGAGAGAGAGAGAGATAATTACACTAAGCACTAAGTATTTGTTGACACAGAAAGAACATTCGTTCATTGTACGAAACGCAAACAGCGAAGAGCTGTTCAGCATATATATTAATGTTTCTTACATGAGGTTCGGACTTGTATTTATGGCAAGATCTCACTAGGTCATGATGACTCGCTACAAATTACTTGATTAATAAGTATGAACTTATAACTCTCGATAGCGCTCTTATTTTTATTTTGAGATAAATCAATTATTCCAGCCCACCCAAGCAGTAATACCAACACGTATGAGTACGATTGAAGAGAAGCTGGTTGATCTTCACAAAATTTATTTCGAGCATTAATAAAAAAAAGGTTTAATTACAGCATATGATAACCATTAAGAATGTTTCATACAATTCACAAGACATTTATTTTATGTACAAAATCCATTTTTAAGAAACGAGTGAAAGCATATTTACGAAAATAAATTTTCAGTGCCTATATTGACAAAGCAAAACCGTAAGAACACAGTGTTTTACTCTCCGTGCTCACAACGCTTCAATTGAACATTTTTTTAATGGTTGTTCAAATAATAAGTAGTTAGCTTTCAACAAACATACATTTTGAGTGTTAGTGGTTTATGGCTTATGGTTTGTGTCCTCTTAACTTTCGTTTTATTTTATTATTTTATCTGATATTATTTAAACAGGAAAATCAAGTATAACTTTTTGAACCAAAGTAAGTCGCAAATGTAAGTGTATGCAGCAATCATGGTATCGTGTCGTCGTATCGAGCGGAGTGTATCTGAGCAGTATGAAACCCAATCGGTGTATCATTGAATTACATTAAAATGCATTTTGCATAATTTTCAGTTCGTGTTTATAGCTGCATTCATTCAGTTTTGTTCGTTTGTTTCTTTCAATTTCATGCAGTAAATTACTATACTTACTTTTAAAAATTTCGAATGTCCATTTAAGGTACTACTAGATAACAATGAATCAAAGAACTGTTTTAAACTTCCAATAATTTTGCACACAGTGTGCTCTAAATTCACCAGCTAAGAAACTATTCCAAAATCAATTTTTAATTCAGAAGTAATCCCAAGTAACAATTTCAGTTCTATTCCAGCCGTATAGCACTCCTCCGGCTTTGTTGAAGAAACTACAGTCAAAACTGTTTTGTCCACCAGCACCTCCTCTATGCATCTTTAAAGCCGAAATGTGTACAAGGTGGCCCACTCTATAGACGGTTGTGAAAACAAATTAATTAAACCTTTCTAAGACCATACATATTTTGAAAATATTCTAGTGAAAGATGTTATGACCACTTGAGAACCATCATAAAACCTATTGGCCGCCATCAAAACCAGTATAGGGCCGAATGGCCACAGCTGTCAAACTTCACGGTGATATCGTGGTTAGTTTTTGTTGTTCTGCTTTGTTCGATTCTTTGCTCTTCTGATTCATTCAACAGCGAATAATGGCTAAGAAAAAAGTTCAAGTGTGGCGGGAAATTATGTTTGATAGCAAAATATGTAAAACAAATTGAGTTTATTTTAGCGTATCATGCTCCAAATCATATGCACATTTAATTTTATGGTATAACGATATAAGCTGAAAATTAATGCGCCTTGGAAATTATGCGAGTTTACAACAACAAAATCAAAATTGAAAGAAATATATTCGATAAATTAATCAAGAAACTTCTGAAAATTAAAGGAATTTAATAAGGTTATCTAATCGAATACCGAAGTTTGTCTCAGATCTACAGTTCAATTTAATTACATTCAATTTTATTAGATTTAAAAATGGTGTATTTATTTTTCCACTTTTCAATTATTTCATATATTTCAATATGACGATTGCAAAAAATCACAGTTTTGAAATATAGCCAATTTATCTTAGCAATGGCTACTATAAAACTATCTGGTCACTTGTTAGCTCTCCTCAATGCCAATTTGCCGATAAATGCATTTAATGGAGGCAAGATGGTTTTAAAATGCTTTTTCAACTGACCATAATAAGAGAATATGAATGACTCCTAAAACGACATTTCAAAACAGCATTTTATGAGTTTATCAAGCCAAAATAAAACCTTTGATAGGAGTTAAAAAAATTTTAGAAGTCAAGGTTATAAAATCGTTGTAAAGAAGCTGTGTAGGTTCTTATAAACCTGACTAAAATTTGAAACATTTTGGCATCTCTTGCTGCCATAATAAAACCGAATTAATTTCTAGTGGCCTTCATAAAACTTTAGTAAAACTTAATTAATCTGGATGGTTTTGGCAATGTAATTGAGGATTAATATCGAAATTGATAGCAGCTTTCTTCTTGGTTCATGCGAGTGTTGTCGACTTTTTGTGGTATGCATTTGATTGATGATCTTCCTGCCAATGAACCTATTCTAGTTTAATGCCATTGTCATGCTAAACAGTGAAAGAGTGCTTATGTATGTATTTTATTTCGCAATTTGTTTTTAACAAGCTCCTACCTAAAATTAAAAGTGTACGAAAAAAGAGTTTTCTTCGAGCATCGGCTGTGAATGGTTTTGTCGATGCTTTATTACGCACTATTTTGCTTTCAGGCATGGCACGTTTCGTATTATTTCAGTTATTTATAATTCGGCGATGCGAGTGATCGAATGTCACAGAAAAAAAACAACAAAAATGCTTCCTGGTAAGATGTGGTGAATTGCTGGGAGGGTGGACCAGTGGTGGGGATCACAATTAATTGTGATCCATAATATTGGTTTGCCATGCTCGCCGTACCACCATATCCTGGCGCAAGTAAATCACTATTCAATTTTGTGAGTGGCTCCAATAGCACAGAGAACAGACGTTCATCTTCAGTTTGCTACTTGTGTAAACTGTGTAACTGTTGTTCGCGCGACGGAATTCCTTCGGACACAATTTTAAATACGCGGTGGATTTACTGGAATAACTACTTTTTATTTATAAAAATCAACTTTTATTTGCGCGAACAGAGAAATATTTTTATTCCATACGGTTTAAAACTCCGTGTTGTACACGCGACGGTTTATTTGCTAACTGACCTAATTAATTATATACAGTGCCAGCTGACCGGCTACAAATCGATCGAGATGCGATCGGGTTCACAAGAACTATTCGCACACTACTATTTCTTACGATCGTTTTGAAACAAACCGAGGACCCACTCGGTGATAACAGAGATAACAGTAGTGGCGAACAGTGTGGAACATGTTTGGGTCACTCATTTGACCATTAGCTCTGTCCATCTTTAACATAAGCCGGCCGCCTTGGAATCCTATCGATTTCAATACCTCCTACTCTATCTAATGTGTGTTTTCAAATTCAATGCGTGGTGTGTACAATAATAGTTCATTGTGTTCTTATATACTAATACTGCTGCTGCCTTGTTGATCGAAAAGTTGACCCACATACGGTGACGAGATGACCTTGACCCATATACAAAACAGCTGATTCCTCTACTCCGGACTGCCAATTGTTCGATCGATTGCTGCTGCTGTGTGATGGTCTGCTAACATTTCTCGCCGATGGTGAACGTTGAATTTGCCAGTGTACCTCGGTTGGGATTGAACATAGATGTAGTATCGTGTAGCTTGGATGTGTAAACCGGAACAACATACCTGGCAGAACATATTTCTGCTCCATGATTTTCCCGACTCGAAGATTGGCTGCGTGGTAAGGCTAGTTGCAGTGATGTGTGGGTCTCAGATCGTGCTGTTTGTGTCAATTTACTGATGCTTTTTCTTCCGTAGACTATCGACTTCATTGGTGATGACTTGACTAAATGCTTATGATCTCTTTATGTTGACTTCGAATGATGTGCGTTCGTGCATTCGTTGATGCGACTTGGTAGATTTGTGACGGCTGTTGATGGTGTGGCTGATCCAGTGTTGAGATGATCTGTGCGATGCGTGACGATGCTCACGGCCGATCCGCACAGCGCGTGACGATGATTTCTATCAATGAGATGAGAGGGTGCTTTTTCAAATGTACTAATGAAAAGAAAAACGACTTGCCTGAACGGAGGCCCAAAGGCCTCCGGTGGACGCGCGGCTGGCGTCGACGATCCCTCTATCAACGAGTTTGCTTCGATTGATGTATTAATACTCGATGGCTACGACGGTTAAACTGCGGTGACTGCGATGCGGGATCTACATTTCTGAGAAGGTCCGATAGGTTGGCCATACCCTCTGACGGTCGGAGCGTAGAAACAGGAGGTCGAATTGCGCACTTCTTCCTCGAATGGCTGTCACTGGTTCGTCGTACCTCGAAATATCAAACGTGATTGTGTGTTTAATTTTTAAACCTTTGCAACGATTCCCTGACAACTAGCACTTTGCTAGTTTTTGACTTGAGCCTCAACCTGATCTGGATGCAAACGATGCACATGCAATACCTTCACCGAAAACGACACATATTACCTCGAATAATGGACAACTAGACAGCTCAGATTTGGGATTGAGTGTCAGGCAATTTGGACTGACCAAATGCAGGGAGATATGTCTGGAGAAAAATGAGAGATTACTTTTTCGAAAATTGAATTATACATTAACTTAACTGGGTGTGCGGAGGCCTCTCGACCTCCGCCGTTGGAGGAGTCCTAGTTCTCCTCTTCTGGTATGCCAATGTTCTCTCTGATTGGCAGCACGCAAATCTTGGAAATTGCTCTTCTGTAACTGCCATCTTTAGTCCGCACGGTCACAACTCTGATGTTTCCGTCGGACCCAGGGTGAATGTCTGTCACTCGTGCCAGTTGCCACTTCAAGAGTGGAAGATTGTCCTCCTTGATGACAACCATAGTGCCTACGGCTAGATTATCCCTTTGTCTTGTCCATTTCGTTCCTTTGTGAAGATTGGAAAGATATTGTTCCGACCATTTCTTCCACAATTTCTGCGTGAACAGTTGCATCATTTGCCACGCTGAAAGCCTGTTTTCGGGTATCGCACTTAGATTGGGCTCTGGTATAGCCGTCAAAGGTCGCTGAACTAGGAAATGTCCTGGTGTAAGCGCCTCGAAATCGTCGGGGTCATTGCTGATAGGTGTCAACGGTCGGGAATTTAAGATTGCTTCGGTTTGTGCCAGTACGGTTTGCATCTGGTCGTAAATCAGACTGCGTGTGCCAATCGTTCGTTTAAACAGGATCTTGAACGATTTAACTGCTGACTCCCAAAGCCCTCCAAAGTTCGGTGATCGTGCCGGGATAAATTTCAGCTCAATTCTATCCTCTGCTGCGTGCCGTAATATTGTTTCTTGGAATTGTTGATTATCAAACAACCGCGCCAGTTCATCCAACTCCTGCCTTGCACCAACAAAGTTCTTTGCATTGTCGCACATGATGAGAGCCGGTTTGCCACGACGAGATGAGAACCTCCTCAACGCAGCCAGGAAAGCTTGGGTAGTGAGATCCGCTGATAATTCTAAATATACTGCCTTGGTAACCAAGCATACAAAGACTGCCACAAAGCACTTGATCGGACGAGCTCGACGCTGAGGGTAGACTACGTAAAATGGTCCGCAATAGTCCACACCAACTCTTTGAAACGGGAAGCATGGCGTTACCCGTTCGGGAGGTAAATCTGCCATCAGCTGATCCTGGATTTTAGGCTTCACGCGAAAGCACTTGACACATTCATGGATGACTTGTCTAGTTAACTTTCTGATACTTGTCGGCCAGAACTGCTCTCGAACGCTGGAAACCACTTGTTGTTGACCGGCATGGAAATGCTTCTGATGGTAGAATGAAACGATCAGTCGAGCGAGAGGATGTCGATGGTCCAGAATGTACGGATGTTTCCGACGTTCTGGTACAGCAGCGTTCTTCAGCCGGCCGCCAATGCAGATTAAGCCTTCAGTAAGTTACGGATTGAGCATAGCAATTCTTGATGATTCCTGTACTTGACCACTCTTGGAGATGTCTGCCAGTTCCTGGGGAAAACATTCGTGCTGTGATTGTTTCACGAGAGCTTTGATCGCGTCGTTGAATTCTGCAGATGTTATGAATCTGACCCTTTTGCAAAAGCGATTTTCCGGAGTTGAATTCCATTTGAATCGCTGGATATAGACTGTCAATCGCACCAGGTCTACAAAGAGCTTGCAGAGCTTACAGAGTTTTAACAGAGGAGCTCGAAGAATCCAATTCCAAAATCGAGCGTTCGTCCCTCAATCCCTCCGGCACCTCTGACAGCAATACCTTGCTGTTAGAATTCCACTTTCGTAATGAAAATCCAGCAGATTGCAGCAGTTGAATCATCTCCTTGATTAACACCTTTCCTTTCTCAATATCGTCTACGCCTGACAACATATCATCTACATAGAAATCCTTTCTCAGGACCTTTGCAGCAGCTGGATGCGAATCCTTGCCTTCATCGGCCAAACGTTGCAGACATGTTGTAGCCAGGTACGGTGCAGACGCTGTGCCGTAGGTAACGGTGTTTAAAACGAATGTTCGAATAGGTTCAGTAACGTTATCTCTCCATACGACTTTGTGTAACAAACGATCCGATAAACTATGCAGCACCATCCGATACATTTTAGCAATATCTCCGACAACGGCATATCGATGAAGACGAAACCGGAGAGATGTCAACTATCGTGTCCTGAACTACAGGTCCAACCATCAAGGCATCGTTCAATGACACTCCGCTGGACGTTTTGCACGAACCGTCAAATACTACTCGCAGCTTAGTCGTCGTGCTGTCAGGCTTGAATACAGCGTGGTGTGGCAAGTAGTATGACGGTGCACTTGTGTTTTCCTCGAAGTACTCCTGCATGTGACCCATGGCTAGATATTCTTGCACGAAATCCACATATTTCTCTTTCAGCTCCGGATTCATCGAGAAAGGACGTTCCATTCCCATAAAACGCTTGATGGCTGTCCATCTTGATTCACCGAGCTGCTGAAGTTTCGCTTCTTTCTTTGGTAACGTAACAACGTATCTCCCTTCTTCATTCCTGTAGGTTGTCCTATCGAAAAACTCCTCACATGCAGGTTCTTCAATCGATAGTGTACTTGTGGATTGACAAGTCTCAAGTTCCCAAAACTTCGAAAGCTGATCTTGAATCTGTGCCGTTGAACAAACTAGAGCGTACGATGAATTTGTAAGGTTTTCAGGAATACGGCCGGAAATAATCCAACCAAATACGGTATTCTGAAGCGTTGGTCCATCCTTTGTCGCTTTCTGCCTCTCCTCCTTCAGCAGTTCCATGTAATACTCTGCCCCGATGATGATGTCGATTGGACCTGTCTCACAGAACTTAGGATCGGCTAGATGTAGATGATCTGGAAGATTCCATGTCGTGGTGCGGAAACTAGCGGTTGGAAGTGACACAGTTAGTTTTGACAAAACGTGAAACTGCATCTCCTCTGAGTACGACGAAATATCCTGCGATCTGGCACCTACTAGAGCACTGACTGACTTCGTCGAAACGGCTTGGGACTGTCCAATACCTTGGATTGACAGAAAGACTGGTGTTTCATCTAGCTTGAGTTTGCTAGAGAAATCCTTTGTCATAAGGCAGTGCTGTGAACACGAGTCGAGCAAAGCCCGTGCAAGCAACGAATTGCCAAAGCGATCCTTAATGCTGTCCATTGCGGTCGAGAGAAGAATATTTTGTGTAGGCGTGATGGGGAGAGATACACGAGTATGGCTTGTGGTGGCGTGTTCTGTGGCTGGCTGAATGTGTGAGTCATGTGAGTTTGCAGTGTTAGTCCGTGTCTGATGGTTCGAGTTTGGAGGGCTAGATTGTGGCAGCCTAAGCTGTTGGTTTGCTATCGGAGGTTTTGACTGTGCGGGTGGAACGGAGGATCTAGGTAGATCAATGTGCAACCACGTGTGATGCTTCTGATGACAATGGTGGCACGTCCCCCTTTCGCAATTTCTGGCGATATGTCCAGGATACAAACAGTTTCGACAAAGTTTATTTTTAATAACGGCCTCATTTCGCTCCGCTATCTTCATTCGCTTAAATCTGCTGCACTGGTATACTGAGTGACGTGGTTCACTGCAAAAATAACACTTGTTGGCCGATTTCAGGGTTGTGTGGCAGACTGCGATCCGTGCTGACCGTTGATTTACGACAACTGTCTTGGCAGGAGCAATTGATTGGAGAACCGAACAGTGAAAGGATGGTACTCCAGTCCGCAGGGCTTTCACCGATCTTCTCCAGCATCTGAAGATTCTTCTCAAAATCGCCAAACAACTGGTTGAGCCCTTCGTAGGTCTCCCTTTTTAAGCATTCCACTGCGAACAACGCATCGAGATGAGCCTTCACGATTAGTTTTTTATTCTCATAGCGGCTCTCTAGCGCCTTCCATGCTACAGCGTAATTGACGGCAGATAGTTCGATTGCTGTTAGCTCCAGTAACGCATCACCGGACAAAGAAGACCGAAGATAGGTAAACTTGTCGATTTCCGTGAGCAGAGTACTATCATGTATAAGACTCCGGAAACTGTCACGGTATGGCACCCATTCATGAAGATTCCCGCTGAACGAAGGCAATTTAATTTCTGGAAGTTTCACTCTGGCAAATTGGTTTGCTGCATGCTCATTCGGTTGCTGTCGTTCAGAAGTTCCTTTCACAGATGCTACAAGTGATTGGAACGCCAGCAGATCTGCTTTCAACGCATAGTAGCGATTCTCGAAATCCTGCATCAGCTGATCGATTTCCTGCTCTTTTCTTGCTACATTTTCCAACTCGTCTTCTTCATCGGTGTCTTCTAGCAGCAATTCGATCTTCTCCCGTGTCTCGACAAATTTGTCGAAAATGTTCTCCAACGCATCTAGACGTACGCTGACCTGACGAATATCCCTTTCTTCTTTAAAGTTGACGACAAACTTCTCGATTCCATCTAGAGAATTCCGCAACTGATGTTCACGTTTGGTCAATGCTCGGAGGTCTGCCATAATTAATCTCTTCACTGCACTCAGATTTAAATTTGACACCTTTAGATTACAGGATTCACCTCTCTGCAATCTCACTGCACTGTACTACAAAACCTCACTATGGCACTACCGATCGACTCAACGAACCACCCATGGAACCTCGCGACTTGACTGACGATCAACCAGATCAATTGACTGCAGCAAGAGTATCAGCTTCGGAGAACCAAAAGCCGACAAAACTAGCAATTCGAGACCAAATGAGACTAATGGCGAGCGGACAACAGGGCTACTGCTTGAAAATAAAATAGACTCACATGCAATTGTATTCATTTATTCACAAAACAGCCACAGAAATTCGAAAGCGCCTCATGCAATAGGCCACGAACATGCAATTACTCCCTTTTATTTCTGCAGCGATTAATCCATCCGTCTTCATCCAGCTTCCTACAGCCTCTCGGTTCCAGTCTTCCGGCTTCCTACAGGTTCCCAGGTTTCGATCTGGTCAACGTCGCAGTCCTCAAGAAACGACCGATCACCAGCCATATATTTCGATGGCTCCGTTGGCGCGAGATACTGCTTGTGATGGCGCCTCACTCACTTCGAATATGGTGACACTATTCACTGTGTCACTGTTCACAATAGTCTTTAGTCTTACTATGAACCGTCGTCCATCACGATCCGCGGACAATCACTTCAACTTTAATTGTTCACCGTGTCCGGGAATTGTAGCGAAATTCACTAATTTATCCGGTTCGAAGGACCAAATGTTCGCGCGACGGAATTCCTTCGGACACAATTTTAAATATGCGGTGGATTTACTGGAATAACTACTTTTTATTTATAATAATTAACTTTTATTTGCGCGAACAGAGAAATATTTTTATTCCATACGGTTTAAAACTCCGTGTTGTACACGCGACGGTTTATTTGCTAACTGACCTAATTAATTATATACAGTGCCAGCTGACCGGCTACAAATCGATCGAGATGCGATCGGGTTCACAAGAACTATTCGCACACTACTGTTTCTTACGAGCGTGTTGAAACAAACCGAGGACCCACTCGGTGATAACAGAGATAACAGTAGTGGCGAACAGTGTGGAACATGTTTGGGTCACTCATTTGACCATTAGCTCTGTCCATCTTTAACAACTGTCATGTCAATGTTTATCAATAAAAAGCCAAGCACATAACGTGAAAAGTTTTGTTTGTTTTTCTCTGCACTTGCTTTTTGTACCGGCTGCCCATATTAATTGAAAGTTTATAGAATCGAAAAATGGGTCGCAAATGTGAAATTTATTGGTGTAGTAATTAGCAAGGATACGGCATTTCCTTTTATCAGTTCCCAGCTGAAAATGAAATGTAAGTTTTTCTTCACCTTCGAAATTATTAATACTATTGACAGTATCTTTTATAACGCAGGTGCCATGCCTGGGTAGAAAAATTTTGCTCTTCTGAAGCTACCCAACTGTTTGCAGCAGCAGGATAAGCATTCAAAAACAAAAGAATTTGTTCCGTTCACTTTCCTCTCAATGCCTTCAAGGAATCATCCAAGAATGAAAAGGGGTAATGCATAGTAACAAAATAGGAAATCGTAGTCTAAAATCTAAGTTAATCTAACTTTCAAGCCTAATCTAACTTTCAAGTTTCAAACAAAAGTTCAGAACCTTCCTCTACCAGAATCAAAGAAATATAAAACCTCGCCTAAAAGCATGTTTGGCCAACGAATCTTTCAAAAATACAACATGTTAACCGTGCTTCAATAAAATGGTCTACATTATTTTGAATACGCTGGTACAAGGATTCCTACGTGATGTTCGTGTTCAACAGAAAATTGCAGAGAGCAACAAACGTCGTGGAAAACGAAATCGAAAAGCCATCCGAATGGATCAGCCACAAGATTGAAGGCATAAACTTTTTCGTTTACACAATACAAAGCTTACATTCAATAAATACATAAATAACAAACATGTATAATTAGATTTATTCCTAAATTATGTCGTCCAATTTAACATCTGCTAGTTTTTTCTCACCCAATTGAATTTTCAAATTCGTATCTATCGAAGTGTTTCTACAATTGATGTAATTAGGCTTCTCAATTCCATTGGGCCGATGTTGTTACATATTTTCTGTGCTCGCACCACTCGTTCGCTCCTGTAACTAAAATGTATTAATTAAATTATTACCACTAACAAATTATTTTATATCCTGTTCGGATTACGAGTTTTTTGACGTGATAAAGAGTATCTTGATGTTATTAAATATGATATCGCGTTATGAAGTTCGCAATCTGAACAGGTTATAATTTAAATTTTAGCTGTTTTTGAACAAGTCTACTAAGGCACGGTGCCCACGTACCGGGTTTCCAGCAGCGTCCACGCAAGGTACCCAGTACCAAATGGAGTTATGCACACGCACACCCGTAGATACGTTCGCATCACTTCATATGATCATGTGTACGTTGCGTGGACACGGCATGCACGCTACTTGCTTACGGTTTAGTTCAATTTCGTCTCACTACTTACTATAGAGTGCTTAAACTTACTCACCATAACCCTTGGTATAAAAGTTATATCGTTTCCGGAATGTTCCACAAGTTTTCCACGAAAATAGCATTTATCTGAATGCGTCCTTCCAAGTGAGTGAAACAAAAAGCTGTAAATATGCAAAATTAGATATGGTTTATATACTGCGCAAATATTAGTACTTACATTGAATCAAAGCAGGGAATTTGATTGAGCTGCAACTGCATTCACTCCACAACTCCAAACGGAACGGTTAACAACACAATCCCAGCTGCCTTTTCGTTGTATCCAACAACTTCCTTCAAGTCGCCCGTCGGTTGTTTAATGAATTGGCCTAATTATCACGAGTGCTGATGTGTTGGAAATCTTCCAAAATCCATTGTAAATTAAGAGCTGGAATACGTACTTTTTCACCCTAAGAAATATTTGTTTGTTTCAGATATCGATTATTTTGTTTTGAATTTTGACAGCAAGGTTGCCGAACGATGTGTTATACAGAAAGAAAAAAAATCACTGGCAACATAATTCAACATAACTTGGACAGTCGGCAAAAGATGGCGTTAGTGTTTCAACGTATTTTCGTTCAAACTTTTACACACGGTTTTCAAGAAAAGGTATATGGACATCAATGTCTGTTCTCTGTGCCAATAGTATCCTTACTGGTGATATAAAAAGGTTCAAATCAGAAATTGGTACTTTATTAAAATATTTAAATTGAATTCATTACCGCGGTCTTGGCTTCCATTAAAGCGAGTATCACGTCAATATATTCCTACCCTTTCGTAATGTGACCTGTATTCGGGTGAGGCCGGCGCCAATTATTGCCTTAGTTTGAGATCACTAGTTTTTATATATTGTGGATTTATGCTAGTTCCACGCATCATCTGTTGATACCCTGTGTATTAACAGCTGATCTGGCAGCACCGAAGTAGCATCCACGGGCGGACAATCATGCTGATTATATTGATCATGCTCATAGAAACGGATTAAATATTTGAATAGGATACGACTGCAACTTTTCGCTCTGATGAGCATGCTGTTTTGCATTCTCACACGCTTATTAAATGACTGGTTTGAAAACCGGCTACGAGTCTTCTCGTCTCGCCCAGATAATATCGTAGCATATGCTCTATTAAAATCTCTTGGATACGGAAACAATACTTTAAAATACTGAATCAAACTAAAGGATGTAATTAATATATTTTCTTCATAACACAAAACTACAGTACCATGTAACGGAAAAACATTGATCAGCGATGTTACATTGACCGGTTTGGCCCATATCATATAAACTTTATAAAAACATTTTCCGTTTATACATTTTCTAACTATGAACTATGTATCTTTTTCAAGTATTATTTGGCTTCCGAAAGCTATAACTTGATTTAAATATTCAATTTGTTGATTGCCACTGAACTAATTGATTTGAATTAAGCTTTTCCACGTTTCAGCTGGCGAGGAAAAAACAGTCAATGCTCGTCAAACAGTTTCCATTACACGTTAGAGATTTTTTTTGGATACGTTAGGTTAGCTAAGTTGTGTTCTTGATTAAAGGTAAAAGAGTGTCATAACATTTTTAGTCGTTACTATTTGAAAAAAATCTCATGGATGTCCACTTTTTGCACATTTTTGCTACATCACCAAATCAGGACAACTTTGCGCTATTTCATTGAGGCAAAGGGACAATCTCACAAACATTAAAAATATATAATAAAAATTCAAACAAACATTAAAATTCTAAATCTAAAATCAAAAGTTGAGGGGGGGGGAAACGGCACCACCCTGCCCCCCCCCCCCCCCTTGGCTACGCCTATGTCTACAACCCTTCTGATCCCATGCATAACTAGCTTACTCTAAGACCAGTAGGTCCCATACAAATACGATTTTTTTTCTTGGCTCAGTCAGTACAAGCACATCGGTCCCAAGCTCGGTCTCAAGCTTAATAATGCGCCCCTAATAATGAACTCACACGAACACATTCTCAAATATTCTGTCAAAATAACACAGCAAATCAAAACATAGGCGCAAATATGTATAGTAAGCAGGGATAAGGTGCGACTCAAATCTCTTTGAGTGCAGCACGCGCTGCTACGAGACAGCACATTAAATTTCAAAGAGACGTGAAAGTGCAGTCTGTACTCCCGTGCACCCTTGTTGTGCCGTGCGCTCAAAGCCGCACATCTCATTTTGAATTTGCTCTCGCTTCTTTGGGTGCTAACGATTGCACTCTCCCTTGTCGTCTCTGTGCAAACACTAGTGCAAAAAACAGACACGGTGGCATGGGCCAGACTAGTATGTGAATAAGGATTTTAATAAAATTTTCCCTCTATGAACCCATACAATGCCCTTTTGTAACTAGCATCAAAACATTTCATTTTGCTTCCATTTACCAAAGCATGAGCCAAAGCACAGAGTAAAGCACTGAGTAGAGCACTGAGTAGAGCAGTGTGCATTACCCTTTCTCTCTAAAAGAGTAGTGCATGTGCGGCTATCTGTCTCTCGTGCTGCTACGAAATCTCTCGCACTTTCGTTTTGTGCGTTCTTCTGAAACAGGAGACGCACACTGGAAATTGGGTGAAGCACTTGCCTATTTTGCACTACTCTGTGTTTTTTGACAATCCCTGATAGTAAGGTGCTGGTTTCAAGGTGTACATCGGACCAAGGGGTTCTACAACAGTGAACCAATTTCAAATCGCTAGTTGCATATTAATTGTTGCTATTACACCATGCTAGAAACAGTTATCTAACCGGATTTCACAGAACACCCCGAAAGATAACACTCGTACATCCGAAATCAAACTCCACACTAGATCTTAATTCTTTTCTTTTACACACGATCATAACAAAGGGTAGTAAACATATCGACTGATTCTTCATCTTCTTCATGCACGCTCGTTCAGATCTACTCTATATAGAGTAACTTTCACTTAATTTCGTAGTTCCAAGCTAAATGTCAAAAACCGAGTAACTTAATACAAGGGAACTGAGTGAATGCTACTCTGATTGTAAAAGCGCTGTACTCATAAAAGTAGAGTAATTACAATGAAGCTGTCAAAAGCGAAAAACGTGATTCAGCCGATCAAAAGTTTTCAAGATGGGACGGCTGTATGTTATAATCAACAATCATTTGAGGTCGAAGTGCCGAAATTAATCCGTGAATCGCAATCAATCCATAAAATTACAAATTTAAAGTGTTCCAACACTCCCGTTTCGACTGGATAGTTTTCGGAAACAATCAACAATTTGACTCAAATTTTGACAAGCGACCTAGTTAATCAGAATTGCGTAAATCCATAGCTACTCTAATTAGAGTAGTTCCAGTTTTAATAAAACTGAGTCGTTTTCTACTGACTGAGTAATGTTTACTCTAATTTTGAAAGGTGACCTAGTTAACCCATTTTCGCCGTTTGCCACAAAACATTTTTTTCGACGATATCGTATCAAAATATAAGTCTTGTGGATGCATTAATGAAATTTAGCATTTTAAGTTTTTTTTTTGACGCTTAGGAACACCGTGACAGCATGTTGCGTATACGCAACACTGACGGATTGCTCGACAAATAGAATGCAACATACATTTTAAGCTCAAATGGTACACACTCAGCCACACCTTAATGGATGGTTAACTAGCTACAAATAATATTTGGCCTTTTGTGAACATATTCCCATTGTGAAACGACAAAAAATATAATCAGTAACTTCTAGTTTATGATTGAAATTGTGTCTATAAGACATGTACCACCAACTCATAAAATGCAATTTGTGAGTTTTTTCTCTATTGGAGTGTGTGAACACAGTCAGTAAGATAGCCAAAGGATAAACCTTTCAAACAAACTAATTTGTTTTGATCGTATTCAACGTACATGCATACACGAATTTTTCAAAACCACGGGTTTATCAAAAATGAGTAATCATCCAATTACTCTAATTAGGGTAGTTAAACATTTAACGAAACTGAGTCGTTTTCTACATTTCGATGACATTTCTAACATCTGTCTGAAGGGCTAACTTCTCAACTTACACTGAGCTAAAAACGTATATAACATACCCAATGGGAATATTCAATAATTTCACGCAAAAAGTTACTTTTTATAACCCCCCCCCCCCCCTTGTCACGTTTTTTGTATGGACCTTCAAATTTTTTTGTATGGATTGTCACGTTTTCCTACCCCCCCCCCCCCCCACCTTACTGCATGACATCATTATTGAATCTTCCCAAAGCGGTTTGTAATCATATTTTTTCCGTTTTATCTCTGACCTTATTCAACAGCGCACAGCCAGTACATAGCAGCAATGCTTTCACGTGCACATATTGGTATATGTCAACTTCCTTTTACCAGCGGCTAGTTAGTCATGAAGCACATGTATATAGTTTTTGCTCAGGAAGTATCAGCACATTGGACCCAAGCTCGGTACCATATGAAGATTTCGGATTACACATTTGATGTTTAAAAATCACTCACCTTCGGCAGCTATATTGTAACCAGTGGTGTGTTGAAGTGTCCAAGATGAGTGAGATTTTCTGGAATCAATGTATCGAAATTTAAATTAATCCAAGAAAACATCACAAAATATCTTCTGGACACCACCCAACACCCACTGTGAGGAAAACAGGTACACACCAACAGTTCCGCTACTTGCCACCAGCCATCGCAGGACATCAGGAGTGGGCGGCCATCTAGGGTGGCGTAAAGGGGGCCATGATGGGGCGAAATGGTTATGGGAGGATAGAAAAAAAAACGCCATCGTTGATCGGCCACTAAGTCTGCAGCACGCTCACAACAAAGACGTAAAATTGAAACTGAAAGTAATACGAGATAGATAAGAAAGTAAACTGGAGAAGTGGATAAAATGAAGTGGAGAAGGAGACCAAGATAGAGCATCCAGGTAAATCATTTAAAAATCCACAATTTCGACAGCCCCATCACTAACGCCCCTAATACCCAATCACCGACTTCACTGCCTGTAACCGCATATCAGTCCCATATTACTTTTTAACGTTTTTGAGTTATGTTGCGCAATTGCCTTATTTTTTATCATATTTTCGAAAGCAAAAATAAAATTTAGCAGTCAGTTACAAAAAATGTGAAAAAAATATCAGGTCGGTTTGTCCCATCTTTAAAGTAACCGCATATGAGTCCCGTTATTGAAGTAACCGCATGTGAGTTCCGTTTTAGAAGTGGCAGTAAAATAAAAATATTTAACACCTTTTAGAATTATGGTAGTGTTTCTCAAATGTTTGATCCTTCTTAGAGACATAATGAAATAATAAATTAAGCTAAAAATGTCATTGTAGGAATAATATTGGAATAAAAATCTATTCTACCAATCAGTCTTCCATCAGCAGACCCCTGAGTTTGCCTTCGGTTTGGCCTGAGCTGGTCAAGCTCCCGACCGACGTTCCGGTTGTCCCAAAACTAACTCCGCCGTCCGTTGGAGTCGTGAGAGTCCTAGTAGCTACGACTAGTAGCGTCTCAAGCCTTGGGTCGAAGACGTGGCCATTTTGAATGCCAACTCAAGCCGACGCGAACACCAATGAGATTGGAATCCGCCAGACCTGAAGGAGTATCATTCTGGACGTTTAACCCGGATAGACACAACGAGAAGCAGCGGCGAAGTAGCGGAACGTGAAGAAGGACCCCAACGATAGAAGTGTGAGAAAGAGTAAAGGAAGAGGTAGGAGATAGGAAGTAAGCAAGTGGGAGAAGCCAGTACCTGTGTGCAAGTCTGAAGAACTTTCATGAAGTTCTCTGCAGAATTTCCCTGAAGTTGTCTGCAGAACTTCCATGAAGTTCACTAAGGAACTGTCATAAAGTTTTCTGAAGAACATTCATCAAGTTCTCTGAAAAAGTAACATTAAATTCTCTGTAGGATATCCCTGAAGTTCTCTGAAGAATTTTCATGAAATTCTCTGAAGAAGTTCCATGGAGTTTTCTGAAGAACTTTATGGACGTTCTTCAGTGAACTTCATGAAAATTATTCAGAGAGCTCCATGGAACTTCTCCGGAGAACTTCATAAAAGTTCCTCAGACAACTTCATGAATGTTCTTCAGCGAACTTCTGCAAAGAACTTAATGGAAGTTTTTCAGAGATCTTCAGGAAAGTTCTTCAGAGAACTTCAGGCATATCCTACAGAGAATTTAATGTTATTTTTCAGAGAACTTCATGAAAGTTCTTCAGAGAACTTCATCGAACTTCTTCAGAGAACTTCATGAAAGTTCCTCAGAGAGCTTCAAGGAAATTCTTCAGTCAACTTCGTTGAAGTTCTGCAGACAACTTCAGGAAAGTTCCTAAGAGATCTTCAGGGATGTTCTGCAGAGAATTTCATGGTTCAGTTTTACAGAGAACTTCAATGTTCTCCAGAGAATTTTATTGCAATTCCTTAGTAAATTTAATGGAAGTTCTGCAGACAATTTCAGGGAAAGTCTGCAGAGAACTTCACGCAATATCTTTAGAGAACTTCATGGAAGTTCTTCAGTGAGTATTATGAAAGTTCCTCAGAGAAGTTCAGCAAAGAACTTCATGGAAGTTGTGCAGAAAACTTCATGGATGTTGTGAAGAGAACTTCAGGGAAGTTGTGCAGAGAACTTCAGTGAAGTTCAGCAGAGAACTTCTGGCATGCCATTCAGAGAACTTCAGGCAAGTGCTTCAGAAAACTTTATGAAAGTTCCTCAGAGAACCTCAGGGAAGTTCAGCAGAGAACTTTATGGTTCAGTTTTTCAGAGAACTTCAAAGAAGTTCAGCAGAAAACTTCCGGGAAATGCTTCAGAGAACTTCATGGAATTTCTTCAGAGAGCCTCATGAAAGTTCCTCAGAGAACGTCAGAGATGTTTTTCAGATAATTGCATGTAAGTCTTTCAGCAAACTTCAGGGTAGTTGTTCAGTGAATTTCATGGAAGTTCTTCAGTGAACTTCAGGGAAGTTCTTTTGAGGACTTCAGGGAAGTTCTTCTGAGGACTTCAGAGAAAATTTTCACAAAACTTCGGGTTAGTCCTTCAGAGAACTTTATGGAAGTTCTTCAGAGAACTTCAGGGAAGTTCTGCAGAGAGCTTCAGGGAAGTCTTTCAGAAAACTTCAAGGAAGTTTTTCAGAGAACTAAAGTTGTGCAGAGAAAGAACTTCAGGAAAGTTTTGCAGAGAACTTTAGGGAAATTCTGTAGATAATTAAGAGAAGTTTTTCAGAGCACTTCAGTAAAGTTCTGCATAGAACTTCAGGGAAGTTCTTCAGAGACCTTCAGGGATGTTTTGCAGCAAAATTCTGGAAAGTTCTTCAGAAAACTTCAGGGAATCCTGTCCCATATGGTCTGTGGTCTCTTTATAGAATAGAAAAAGCCCGTGCATGATAACCCATGACATGTAAGCCGTCGAAAGGCGTGGTTCAATGAAATGTTGCTTACTAATGTAGAGATGTTGGTTAACATAGTTTTTAAATAATTAAATAATGATGATGATGATCCCGCCACATACACCCACAAGGGTTAAAGATGGACGATTGATCATTAAGCTAATTAAATATTGAACAACAATCTAGTCAGATTCAAAAATAAAAACGATCGGATAGCGTGTACAGACATAAACTCCTAGATCACTTTCTTTCACTATAAAGGAAAATAATAAATAAATGAATGCCGTTGATTTTAACTTCAAATTTTTGTGAACATAACCCAGTGATCAAAAAGACCAACAAACTCCAGGACATCGCCTGTAATTGAAATCCCCAGAAGTTCAAAACTATGGGCAACAACCGTAACTTAAACGCATTTCTGACATTCTGGTCCAAAAAATCCCTCAAACAGCAAAAACTCTAAATTTATTAATAAAAAACAGTGATCTATACCTCTTACGAGTGAGTGGTTCAATCTTTTCTAGAGTACACACAGAAGATGCTAATTTAGTTACATTAACAAAAAAAATAAGAATATGAACATCAACGAGGCAACAAAATAGTTTGTTAACATTCATTGAACAATAAACCATACAAAGTATCCGTTGTAATAACACACAGTTGGTCAGTACAAAGTTAAGAGAGTAGCTGTTCAAAGGGCAGCTTTGCACGGTGTGTATATGCATCGAAAAAAAATAGATGATGTTCTAACATAGTTCGTTTTTCTCGTGTAGTATATTCCGGCATCAATTGATTTTGATCAGTCTGGACAAATTGAAAAGATTACGATTTAATTTTCATTCAACTCAATCACAATTTTTACATTAAAGAGCCACATAATTTTCGCCAACCGAAGGAAATTCATAAAATTCGAAAATGTCATCATGTAGGGTTTGTTTGTATGGGCCTCTTTCTGCTTGTGAAAAACGTTTACAAAAGCTTATACGACTTTTTACATGCTACTCTTGAATTGAGGCTCCTGCAAGACAATTTGACTACACGAAAACAATTCTTGATTGAAAAGATCTTATTTAACTTTTTTTGAAACTAGCTGAACCCGGTGCGTGCACTGCTACGCTTGCAACTAAATGAAGGAAAATTTAATGTAACTGGCACTTTTATGGTTTTTTTTCGGAATGAGTTTATTTTTCTTGAATAAGCAGGGGTTCAAACTTCTATCAAAACATGCTTCTTACCCGAGAAATACACGTTTTGTGTTTAAGTATCCTGAATAATTCTCATTTTTGGTAGAAATTTGTGTTTCATTTGTATGGGAGCCCCCCCTCCAGAGGGGGTGGTTTCTCAAACCACAATACAATGATTGTCTTTAAAACCCCCCACATGCCTAATATGGTTCCATTTGCTTGATTAGTTCTCGAGTTATGCTGAAATTCGTGTTTTATTTGTATAAGAGACCCCTCTTTCAGTAAGCGGAGGAGTTTCAAACCACAAACGAAACATTTCTTGCATTCAAAAACCTCCACATGCCAAATTTGGTTCCACTAATTTAATAAGTTCTCGAGTTATTCAGAAATTTGTGTTTCATCTGTAAATGAGCCCTCCTTTCAGAGAAGGGAGGGGCTCGAGTCAACTTAGAAATATTTCTTGACTTCGAAAACCTCCACATGCCAAATTTGGTTCCATTAACCTGATAAGTTCTCGAGTTATTCAGAAATTTGTATTTCATTTGTATGGAAACCCCCCTCCCGCCCCCTTCCAGATGGCGGAGGAGTCTCGAACTTCCATAGAAACATTTATCTCCTCCAAAAACCTCCACATGCCAAATTGGGTTCCATATGCTTGATTAGTTTTCGAGTTATGCACAAATTTGTGTTTCATTTGTATGAGAGCCCCCCTCTTACGGAGGGCGGAGGGGTCTCGATTTACCTTAGAAACATTTCTAGCCTTCAAAAACCTCTACCTGCCAAATTTGGCTCCATTTACTTGATTAGCTCTCGAGTTATGTAGAAGCTTTTGTTTAATTTGTATGGGAGCACCGCCCCCCAACCTAACAGAGATAGAGGAGGGGTCTCGAACTATCGTAGAAACATTTATTGCCTTTAAAATCCCCGCATGCCAAATTTGGTTCCATTTTCTTCATTAGATCTAGAGCTATGGAGAAATTACAGTTTCATTTGTAAGACAGCACCCCTTCTAGGAGAGGGGAGGGGTCTCAAACCACCATAAAAATATTTTTCTCCTCCAGAAAACCCCACATGCCAAATTTGGTTCCATTTGCTTGATTAGTTCTTGAGATATGCAGAAACTTCTGTTTCATTTGTACGAGAGCCTCCCTTGCTAGAGAGGGGAGGGGTCATTGACTACCATAGAAACATTGCTTGCCTCTAAAAACTTTCGCATGCTAAATTTGTGTTCCTTTGCTTGATCAGTTCTCGAGTTATGCAGAAATTTGTGCTTCACTTGTATGGGAGCCCCCCTTTCCAGAGAAGGGAGGGGTTTCAAACCATCATACCGGTGTCCAAGACGAATCCAAAAATAGCAAAAATCTTGCCAAACGGTACTTCCGCTCGCGAGTTATCGTGACAAAGGAAACCCCAACTCATTTTTATTTATATAGAATTCGTGTAAATGGGACACATAGAACACACTTTTGACAACAAAATGCTAAATCTGGAAGGAGTCAAAGCAAATCAGCAATTGCGGGCAATTTGAAGATGCTGTTCTAGAACATAGGCAAAATTTGGTCTTTGTTCTCAAAAATCCTGCTATGAGCAATCTCGTGAGTTTCTGATGATGGTATTTTCCCAATAAGAAAAGAAAGATTCGTACGTACGTCATTGTATGGACCACGTGTACCAAAATGAAGTACGAGAGGAAATCGTACAGAATTAAGCACGGGTAGACGCCTATACCAATGATATTCACGTGAGCATATATGTATTTCACAACCTTTCCATTTTTTTTTGTCTATCGTAGGCAAACTTACTTGGTTTGCTCTTATCTGCAAAAAACTGATCTCTACCAGATATGAACAAAACCCCTTATATGGTACTCAAAGATTGATGATTTCAAACTACGAAACTTCGTCAAAATCAATTGAGTTAAGAAGAATACTCGACAATCTAAATGTTCAACCCTATTAACAGCAGTGAAACTAATAAAATTGTAGAACGATACCATTCTACAATCAGTGAAATATTCAGGTCTTACGAGGACAAATATCTCAATGTAACGGGAAAGGAAATGTTCCTCATTTCCAACACATTATATAATAACACTTTTCATACAACGACCAACACGAAGCCACGAGAGACATTTTCCGGGGTGATCCAAGAATGATCTCTTAATCTACCCAAAATGCTCGAAGCTCGTTATAAATTTTATGATGACGTCATACTCCGTATTACCGAAGCCCAGAAGAAACAGAATGCTCAAAGTAATGCTACCCTAAAGGATGCACCAAATTTTGAGCCCGGTCAAACGGTACTCAACCAAAAACATGGAATTATATACAAGAAGCATGAGAAGTTTAATCCTGCTACAGTAATAATCATCTTAAATATCGGGACCGTAACAACAGGAACCACTCGAATTCGAGAGACGAATGATAATCGTCAAACATAACTAGGAAAATAGAAGGGGAATTTTCAGTTTAGGGTACTAGTTTATAGAGCGTCATTTATATCAATAGTCTAAATATTCCTTTATAGACACTAAAATTTTTTTTTGCGGTACTATTAAGGTACTTAGCTATCTCTTGATGCCAGTATTCATCTCAATACGATGTCTATTTTAAGCCTAAGAGATTATTAAGAACCGAGAATAGCATTTTGAAGGTAGGGAATCATAAGTTATTCTATGGGATTAATTTATACACTTACCTCTCAGTGTACAACTAGCTATCTACAATAATCAACGGCTTGGAAAGCTTCAAGCATGTATCTATTTGACCGTTTCACCAAGGCCATGGTCACTAACAACCCAACCTTACTTCATCGTTGCCGAATTTGTATGCCTAGAGAGAGCTGTGCCTTGTAACAAGAAAACCTGGAAGGAGAAAGCTTGAGGGACTATCTGGAATTTGAACATTTGGTACTTAATACATTGTTCTAAAGATTGAGCCACATACAAGTAATCTTATGCTCGTTACGCAAACGACAAACTTGGCGATTTAGATTCAGATATCAGAGGAGCATTCTTGATTGAATATAAGAATAGTGTAGTATTTATGAACGGTTCGGATTTTTTGAATGTTTAACTCATCCGCTCAGAGCCGGGCATAGGGTAAATTAAACAAATCCGCCAATAACAAATAAACTATGTACCTTTGAAAAATCAACCTCGATGAATCGGAACAATTCCGAATCAAAAAGTTACAGCACGCACAACATCCGGATTCCATGAAGCCGCCAACAGCGGAGCCCATAAACTCAGTATCCAGATAGAGCTGTTACCAAATTGAACCAGAATTAGCACCGGGGCAATGAGCACCAACCAACCAAACAGCCTTATTCTTCATCATATCACCACACATTCCTCCGCCAACGTTCTACATCAGCAGCAGCCGCAGCATAACATCGATCCAGATCATTGGCTTCCAAATTGTCCTGTAGATCATGTTGGGATTTTATTTTAATAAATGTGATGTAGAAGGAGATGTTCGCTCATCACCATGAGGCACCAAGAGTGAACAACAATGTTTTTGGCTAGAATGAAAGATATGAAGAGAAAGTTTTGATTTTCCTTAAAACATCTGTCATATTTCCGAGCCTGCCGCACACTAGCGGAACTATCAAAACTTTCTCTTCATATCTTTCATTCTAGCCAAAAACATTGTTGTTCACTCTTGGTGCCTCATTGTGATGAGCGAACATCTCCTTCTACATCATAATCGTTACTCCTCGCACGGAGAATATATAACATAAGAATTAATGTAAATAAATGTTTTTCAGCTCGAGTAGCAGCGCAGCACAATGAAATTATATTTTCACCGAAAACACACTGACTCCGAACAACTCGACATGGATTTTTCATAAGGGCCAATGACGCAAACGTAAACAATGGCTTCTTCCGCAAATTTCTTGTAAATGCAAACTTTCTCACGCAAAGAAATCACTCTGCTTTGAATCAACAAAATATTTTGTTGGTATTCAAAACAAAGTTTCTATGTTTTTCAATTCATGAAAAAGTTTCAAATCAATTCAAAATTTCATTCAAATTAAACCAATAAAATTATTTAAAGTAATCACAGTTGTGTGATTCAGAACAATCACATTTGTTTTTAAACTCAAATTATTAATTTATTGCTTGAACAAAGTATTTTGTCACCCTAAGAAATCACTCTGTTTTGAATCAACAAAATATTTTGTTGGTATTCAATGCAAGCTTTCTGTTTGTTTCAATTCATAAAAAAGTTCCAAATTAATTAAAAATTTCATTCAAGCCAAACCAGTAACATTAGTCAAAGTAATCACTGCTGTGTGATATTAATTTAAATAATGTTTGATTTATAACAACCACATTTATCGTTTAACTCAAATGTTTAATTTATTGTTTGAACAAAATATTTTTTCACGGTAAGAAATCACTCTGTTTTGAATCAACAAAATGATTTGTTGCTTTTCAATACAAGATTTCTATTTGTTTCAATTCATAAAAAAGTTCTAAATCAATTCAAATTTTCATTCAAATCAAACCAATAAAGTTAATTAAAGTAATCACTACTGTGTGATATTATTTTAAATAATATTTGATTTAAAATAATCGCATTTATTTTTAAACTCAATCGATTAATTTATTGTTATAAAATCGAAATATTTTTTCATCCTTAAATCCCCCTGTTTCGAATCAACAAAATATTTTGCTGCTATTCAAAACATGGTTTCTATTTGTTTCAATTCTTAAAAAAATCCAAATCTATTCAAAATTCAATTAAAATCAAACGAATCAAATTATTTAAAATAGTCACCGCTGTGTGATATTCGTCTAAATAATATTTGATTTATAAAAATATCTTATTTTAAACATCGTTTAAACTAAAATGGTTAATTTATTGTATTAATAAATTATTTGTATGAGTGCACATTTCATAGCAGCCATATTGCTGCCTCTGCCTCGGGTTTTCTATAGTAAGTTTAAACAGTATAATTTGTAAAACAGATTATCAACTAATTATTCTCTTTGTAGATAACTGGAAAAACTTCCGATTGAAGACGATTTTGAAAATAAGCTGCCATTATGACGACCTTTCCCTAACTGTTCTTCCCGAGTCCTGCATCCAACCACATGCACAAGGCCATTTCCTGCCATGTCCGATTCATGCTTTCCAACACGCTGGTCGGCTGGGGGAATATAGCGCGGTAATTATTTTAAAACAATAAAACACGATTCTCAGTTTTTAAAGCATGAAGTTTTATTTCAATCAAATGGTTTTATTGTATTAGTTCTTCGATGTTTATTATTTCAACAAATGCGTTTAGTTGATTTAACAAAATATTTTGTTTTGAACAATAAAACACGATGTTCAATTCTATAAAGCATGAAGTTTTATTTCAATTCAATGGGTTTCTTGAATTAGTTCATCATTGATAATTATTTCAACAAATGCGTTTAGTTGGCATAACAAAACATTTTTTTTTTGAGCAATAAAACACGATGTTCAATTCTATAAAACATGAAGTTTGATTTCAACTCAAAGTTTTTGTTGAATTAGTTCATCAGTTTTATTGGTCCATATATAAACCAACATTTTAGTTGAATTGATTCCTATTTTGAATTGGTATAACTACGTATTTTTTTGCGTGCTCAAGTAAACTACCACTTCTATTGTAAAGGGGAACTCACATTCTCTTGCGGATGCAACGGTTGAAAAATCACGCTGAGAAAGAAGATGAAATAAACAGTCTCGCAGTTATAGCTGGTGATTGTGTTAAACTCATCAATGTTTACTTTTCGGCTACCTCCCACCTCCCAGAAGTGAGAGATGTGGAATTGGCGATCATAAATGAGAGTTTGACTCAACTTAGGCGAGATGAACAAGCCGTTGAGGTCGAACAAGGGCAAGGAAACGAAAACGGAAGTTCAGATGAGAGGGCTACGGAAGACAGGGTATCTGATCGTAGAGATGGAAATGTTGAGAGCGAAAGAGCGAATATTGTGGATGACAAATCGGAGGAGACGGGTGATGGAGAGAGAGAGGGTTTGAAGGCTGAGATAAGACAGCTGACGGCGGTTGTAAACAAACTGTTGGAACGCATCACAGTGCTTGAGACCACTCAACACGTGTCGCGACCGCAGGGTCTTCATGAGGGAACCGTCAAAAATACTCATATTGAGAAGAATTTTAACAAGGAAAAAGAAACAGAAGATGTGCAGGGAAACTTAGTAGATTTCTTAGGCTGGTTGAAGCAACAGAATGAGTCAATTGAGACGTTGAAAAATTCTGCTGAGGGTAGGAGCAAAACGGAACGGAACAAAAATACTGTAGGAAGTGCTGAAAACAGGGTGCTACTCAATGGAAATAGGTTTCCCATTCATAAGTGGTCTGTGAAGTATGACGGGATGAATAATGGTAGGCGGTTAAATGAATTCCTGAGAGAAGTAGATTTCAACGCTCGATCAGAAGGATTTTCTGAAGCGGATCTGCTACAAGGTGCTCACCATTTGTTTACACAGAAGGCGAGATCTTGGCTAATGGAAGTTAGTTGTGAGATTGCGTCGTGGACGGAGTTAGTGAGAGAACTAAAAAATGAGTTCTTACCAGTCGATATAAACTATGTCTATGAACGGCAGGTTAATAATTGGAAACAAGGTCCTCGAGAGAAATTCCAGGACTTTTACTTGGACATGGTCCGTATCTTCCGCAGCATTTCGACTTCCTGGGACGAAAAGCGTAAATTTTGCGCTCTTTTCCGTAATACCCGGGAAGACTGCAGGATTGCGATGCTAGCAGCGAACGTGAATTCGATACCTATAATGAGAGATTTCGGTAAGCGCTTCGATTCCATTAACTGGCATATGTACCAACGAAAAGAGAGCAGGTTTGCGAGACAAGAGGAAGTGCATGTTGACGAAATAATTAGGAATCAGCAGCCTTTCAGAAGTGGTCAGAACAGGTTCCAGAATCCAAATCAAACAACTGTTGGAAAACAACAGTTTAGACAAGACAGCCAACAGTTCTAAAACCATCCTTGGAAACAACAGCAGCCCAGCAATCAAAAACCCAATGAGACACCAAAAGAGTCAAACAAATACAAACCGAAACCAGATAACACGCAACGACAGAACAATCAAGCCCCAATCACTAGCGGAACAAACGCTCTTGAGAGAGTTGTTAGGGCATACATCCCACCGGGGAAGAACGTTTGTTTTAACTGCCATGAAAGTGGTCATTTTTTTGAAGATTTCCCTAAAGAACGTAAGTTGTTTAGTTTGCGTTGTGGGTTCCCTGGTTTCAAGACCAAACATTGTCCGTATTGCGAAGCAAAAAACTTGCGCAAGATTGCCTAGAGAGGCAAGGCAGTCTTACAAACATCTCCACAAGACCTCACACAGAACCATCAGTCCCAGACTCTCTAGAACTTCTTGGTTACTCACGAGTGAGTGGAGTCATAGCTGTAGAAGCAGGGACAGCAAACATCCTTGTAACTCTCAGCGATGATCCTAGGCCATTTGTGAAAGTGGACATGCTAGGCATCCATTTAATAGGGCTATTAGACAGTGGAGCAGCCAAAACCGTATTAGGAATAGGGTGGAGAAAACTGATTGATGCCCTGAAGTTAACAATGAGACCCACGAGAATAGCATTGAGAACAGCGGGAGAACATAGTTTAGAAGTAATAGGAGCAACTGAAGTACCAATTTCCTTCAACAGAGAAACCAAACTCTTACCAGTTCTGGTAGCTCCTAATTTAAATCGTCGTTGTATTCTAGGCTACGATTTCTGGCAAGCTTTCGGAATTCGCCCAACGATAGCTAAGTCCGTAGAGGCAATCGATGAAGCTGAAAACGAGCAAGAAGAAAATGGTAAAGATTTGAGCAATGATCAGAAACGACAGTTGGAAGAAATAAAAGGATTATTTCTCTTCTCAAGTCCTGGTCATTTGGGGAAAACAAGCTTGATCGAGCATAAAATCGAGCTGAAGGAGGAATTTGTGAACGCTGATCCAGTTCGGAAAAATTCGTACCCGTGGAGTCCCGAAATCCAGAAAAAGATCCACCGGGCTCTGGATGATATGATTAGAGACGGAGTGGTCGAACCATCCGAATCGGATTGGGCTTTACCAGTCGTTCCTGTAAAAAAACGAGACAGCGAGCAGGTGAGGCTTTGTCTAGATGCCCGAAAACTTAACGAGTGGACAAAGAGAGACGCCTATCCTCTCTCGCATCAGAACCGCATCCTCAGCCAGCTAGGTCCATTCAAATACCTTTCAACGATCGATCTTTCGCAGGCTTTTCTGCAAATTCCTCTGAACTGTGCGTCAAGAAGGTATACCGCTTTCTCGGTCCCGGGTACAGGTCTCTTTCAGTTTACTAGACTGAGGAGCACATCACTAAGTTGGGAGAATTGGCACGAAGATTGAGAGAGGCGAATCTCTTCATCAACCAGGAGAAATCCAAGTTCTGCTGTCACGAACTCCCTTACCTCGGATACATACTATCGGAAAACGGATTGAGGCCTAACCCGGATCGAGTCCAAGCGATCCTGGGATATGGTACCTAAATCCATAAGGGCATTGAGAAGATTCCTTGGTATGGTGAACTATTACCGTAGGTTTATCAACAAATTCAGTGAACTTACTGCACCTTTGACGGATTTATTGAAAAATAAACCGAAAAAAGTGCGGTGGACCGAAGCAGCAGAAACCTCGTTCAGAGCGATCAAAGAGCGACTGATAACTGCCCCAGTGATGGCGAACTCCGATTTCAGCTTACAGTTTTGTGTTCAAACGGACGCGAGTGATACGGCTCTCGCAGGAGTGCTTATTCAGGTGCATAAAGGTATGGAAAAAGTGATAGCATTTCACTCGGAGAAGTTGAAAGGTGCCGAGCTCAACTACCATGCAGCGGAGAAGGAGGGGTTGGCTGCCCTTCAATGCATTGAAAAGTTTCGATGCTATATTGAGGGCACTCGCTTCACGCTCGTCACGGATTCATCGGCACTCTCCTTCATCATGAGAGCCAAGAGGAGATCCTCCTCTCGCTTGAGTCGATGGAGCATCACACTACATCACTTCGATTTGGAAATTAAGCACCGTAAAGGGAAAGAAAATATCGTTCCAGATGCATTATCCCTGTCAATCAAAGTATTGGATGTTGGAGTGACGGATACATGGTACAATAACGTGTTTGAATCGGTAGAAAACGATCCCGAAAAGTTTATGGACTTCCGAATCGAGGATGGAAAATTGTATAAATTTGTAGCAGCTCAGTTGGATGTGCTAGACTACAGATTCGAGTGGAAGGAATGTGTACCTGTATCCGAACGCCAGCGTATTATTCGACAGGAACATCATGAATTGATGCATATTGGGTTTGAGAAATGTATCGAAAAGATCAAGCAGATACTATTGGCCCAGAATGAATGCTGAGGTCAAAAAGTACGTGGCAAAGTGTGAAATTTGCAAAGAGAGTGCAAGCACTCCACAACTTCCACTGCTCCGGAGATGGGAAACCAGCATGAGTCTGGTCTTCTTCTTTTCACGGGCGGCGTTTTCTACAACGTTCTCGCCAAACACGTTTGTCGCATACGGATGCACAGCGTGAACTGATTATTGGTGTTCGGTCGTTCCCACTATAGACACTCAAGTAATAGACCGGACAACGTGAGTCTGGCACAGTTGATGTATCCAAAACAACTGTCAAATCGTATGAGAAATGCGAGGAAATGTTCGTTTTGGATACAACATGGCGGCACGTTGTCCGGTCTATTACTTGAGTGTCTATAGTTCCCACCTGTTCCAGAATTGCTGGCAAGGCTACTGTGGCAGTATGAACCAATCAGAGCGACGCGCAAATATGATGTCATTTTCGACCAATAGCTATGTGCGTTCAGAATTTTTTGTGGGACGGGGAAAAGTTAATTTGTATAAGAAGAAGACATTTGTTACTCGTTTCCTTTGATCTTGCTAGGGAAAACACTTTTTCAACCTGTTGATATGCAAATTTGTATGGGAGCAAAAGAAGGTCATTTTCAAATGAAAAATTGAATTACTTATAGAATAGCTCATTCTAGAATAAGAATATTACTCCAGGTCCAAATACGTCCGATTATTCGTTGAACATTGAACCTGCATTCAGGGAGGCTACGTTGGTCCTTCAAGAAAAAAAAACCGAAAATGCGAGTGAACGTAATCTATTTGGAGATAATTAGGCCAACGGTTGCGGGGCTAGTGAAGACAGGGAAACATGATTTGGCAGTTCAACACGAGCAAAGCGCCGGATTCGAGGACGAATTTACCAGTGCACTTAATAACAAACCAAGTCATCCGTTTATTTCGTCGATCGGTGTGGCAACGGATCCGTTCGCCGAACACCAGGGAATGGGGCAAGATACTTTCAATGACAAGTTTGAATGCGATACATTCGTTGTATTGCACGCTGATTAATCACTAATTAATCAGCGCTAATTAAAAACTCTCTTCTAGCTTTAGTAAGTTCATTGCAACTCTTAAGGGTCACCCACAATTGATACGTTGCGGATGCATTGACGGAAATTTGACAGAAAAGCTATGAGAAAACTGTCAAATTCACGCAAACGCATCCGCATGTGGGCCAGCCATTAGGCCGGAATCACCTAGTCCTGCGCTGCCTCCACCAAGATCGGCCCAGAAGACCATTGCATGTCACTACACCAACAAAACCAGCGCCACCAGCATCGATGTCGACAAATGCATTTAGCGACAGCAGCGGCAGTGGCAGTTTCGCCTACTTTTTTATCTTCGACAATAAGAACTAAAAACCTGTCGCTCCGTCACCTTCAATACTGCAATCCTATTACTCCTCCACTTACGGGTCATTGTCAGTTTTTTCATTATCTGCGATTGGTGGCCAATTAACTACAGCTTCACTTCTACCGAGATTGCTGTGTGCTTCCAGTTTTAGAGTATGCTCGGCCTCGCCAGCACCGCTCCCCAGTCGTAAACTCTAATTTCAATAGCAGTAGATTCCACCGATGGCGAAGGGCAACATGCTTTCCAAGTCTACTCGCGAGACGACGACTTCGGTGCCGATATCTTCTGACATAACTATATTGAAACTAGTTGACCCGTCGTGGCTAGACACGATTAAAAATCATTGAAAATGTAATTCAAGCGTCCTTGCACAACTCAGGACTGATGTTATGTTATTGTCTGAGGACCTGTTAATGGCGGACTATTTCACCGCACCGTTTTAAGAGCATAGAAGATCATAGGTGAAGGTAACATTACGTTCTCATAATGCACAATAACAGTAATTGCAGAAAATTACGATTGCATTATTGCGCTTGAATCAGTCGTTTGCTAAGAATCGAATCGACCAATGCTTACACTTCGGATTTCGGAGACTTCGGTGGCATTCTGCCACCTCAGTTCCTCAATCCTCAATGCGGATTTGTCGCATACCAACTTAAATTAAATTAACATTTTTATTTTTACACTATTGTCAGCCACATAACAATAAAATATGTACCATTTTCAAATGTTTTTAGTGCCGATAATCCAAGAAATCAGATAATACAATATCATCTATGATAAAAATATTTTTGAAAAATCGAAATATACCGAAAAACATACTAATTGATATTTAACAATTAACCCCTTGAACTGTCATTAATTGTTATGTTATATATTCTCCATGTGAGGAGTAACGATTATGATGTAGAAGGAGATGTTCGCTCATCACCATGAGGCACCAAGAGTGAACAACAATGTTTTTTGGCTAGAATGAAAGATATGAAGAGAAAGTTTTGATAGTTCCGCTAGTGTGCGGCAGGCTTGGAAGTATGACAGATGTTTTAGGAAAATTTGACTGCGTGGTAATGGACGACGAAACTTACGTCAAAGCCTACTACAAGCAGCTTCCGGGACAGGAGTTTTATACGGCAAAAGGAAGGGGAAAGGTAGCAGATATTTTCAAGCACACGAAACTGTCAAAGTTCGCAAAGAAATATCTGGTTTGGCAAGCCATCTGTACCTGTGGCTTGCAGCATTTTCATAGCTTCCGAAACTGTCAACCAAGAAATTTACGTGAAAGAGTGTTTGAATAAACGTCTGCTGCCTTTCCTGAAGAAACACGGTTGTTCCGTACTGTTTTGGCCGGATTTGGCATCTTGCCATTACGGTAAAAAGGCCATGGAGTGGTACGCCGCCAACAACGTGCAGGTGGTTCCCAAGGACAAGAACCCTCCCAACACGCCAGAGCTCCGCCCAATTGAGAAATACTGGGCTATTGTCAAGCGGAACCTAAAATAGACCAAAAAAAAAGCTAAGGACGAGCAGCAGTTCAAGGCAAACTGGCTTTCTGCGGCGAAGAAGGTGGACAAGGTGGCTGTACAAAATCTGATGGCAAGGGTCAAGCGTAAGGCCCGGCAATTCGGATTTGGAAAAGCGGAAGCCTAACTGAATATTTTTCCTAAATTTTATACTAATTGAACTTGAAAAAGAAATTTAATTTGATTTTTTAAATAAACGATTTCACCGATTTACACGCGTTTTCCCTTGACCAAATTTTGACCGTATCACCCTTTAAGTCCGCCACTTCAACAGGCAAAAATGTCCGGTTGGAAAACGCTCATGTACCACTGTGGCTTGTATAGTTATTCTAGCGGTCTATTGTGTGCACTCTGTTTACTGATGCGCACATGGGAGAGGAACTTTCTCCTTTTTTGGGTTTGTTTTGATTCGCACCGACTGACGATCACTAAAGTTTTTTCTCGTCGTCTCCAACGTAGAGACCTCGGGGAGAAACACCGTGAAGCGATGCGATACTGGTCCCCACCAGTATAATTAATGGTTACCACCATTTATGGTTTTACATACATTAATTGTTATGTTATATATTCTCCGTGCGAGGAGTAACGATTATGATGTAGAAGGAGATGTTCGCTCATCACCATGAGGCACCAAGAGTGAACAACAATGTTTTTTGGCTAGAATGAAAGATATGAAGAGAAAGTTTTGATAGTTCCACTAAGGTGCGGCAGGCTTGGAAGTATGACAGATGTTTTAGGAAAATTGAGCGAAAAGGGCATGTGTACAGTGGTACTCGAACCAACGACATTTTTGCCTAACATCCCACTGCGGGGTAGGTCAAAGCACGGACTAAGTCCGCCACTTCAACAGGCAAAAATGTCCGGTTGGAAGACGCTCATGTACCACTGTGGCTTGTATAGTTATTCTAGCGATCTATTGTGTGCACTCTGTTTACTGATGCGCACATGGGAGAGGAACTTTCTCCTTTTTTGGGTTTGTATGTAAAACCATAAATGGTGGTAACCATTAATTATACTGGTGGGGACCAGTATCGCATCGCTTCACGGTGTTTCTCTCCGAGGTCTCTACGTTGGAGACGACGAGAAAAAAATTTAGTGATCGTCAGTCGGTGCGAATCAAAACAAACCCAAAAAAGGAGAGAGTTCCTCTCCCATGTGCGCATCAGTAAACAGAGTGCACACAATAGATCGCTAGAATAACTATACAAGCCACAGTGGTACATGAGCGTCTTCCAACCGGACATTTTTGCCTATTGAAGTGGCGGACTTAGTCCGTGCTTCAACCTACCCCACAGTGGAATTTTAGGCAAAAATGTCGTTGGTTCGAGTACCGCTGTAAACATGCCCTTTTCGCTCAATTTTCCTAAAACATCTGTCATACTTCCAAGCCTGCCGCACACTAGCGGAACTATCAAAACATTCTCTTCATATCTTTCATTCTAGCCAAAAAACATTGTTGTTCACTCTTGGTGCCTCATGGTGATGAGCGAACATCTCCTTCTACATCGTTATCGTTACTCCTCGCACGGAGAATATATAACATAACAATTAATGTATGTAAAACCATAAATGGTGGTAACCATTAATTATACTGGTTGGGACCAGTATCGCATCGCTTCACGGTGTTTCTCTCCGAGGTCTCTACGTTGGAGACGACGAGAAAAAACTTTAGTGATCGTCAGTCGGTGCGAATCAAAACAAACCCAAAAAAGGAGAGAGTTCCTCTCCCATGTGCGCATCAGTAAACAGAGTGCACACAATAGATCGCTAGAATAACTATACAAGCCACAGTGGTACATGAGCGTCTTCCAACCGGACATTTTTGCCTGTTGAAGTGGCGGACTTAGTCCGTGCTTCGACCCACCCCGCAGTGGGATGTTAGGCAAAAATGTCGTTGGTTCGAGTACCACTGTACACACGCCCTTTTCGCTCAATTTTCCTAAAACATCTGTCATACTTCCAAGCCTGCCGCACACTAGCGGAACTATCAAAACTTTCTCTTTATATCTTTCATTCTAGCCAAAAAACATTGTTGTTCACTCTTGGTGCCTCATGGTGATGAGCGAACATCTCCTTCTACACCCTTGAACTGGTTGCAGCAAATTTGATGTAAATTACAAAACCATTTTTGCTGTGTATTGAAAAAAATGGGACTCGCAAATAAAAAAAGATTCAACTATCTTATTGAACCAAAGAAAATATATTTACTTTTACATATATTATAAAGACGATCTAGTTAGAAAAAAAACTTCTTGAAACACAACATTTCGTGTATACCAAACATCGTTATCTTCGCAGCATTATCCCTCCGTACTCTTCATACAAATTTTGATGAATTCAGGATTTTTTTAGCGTGAAAGTGCCACATACAACTGTTAATGAGAAAAAACTGGGCTATTCAGTAAAAAACCCACACGCTCAAAAGTTTGTCCCTGCGCTCTGTTAATTGTCATAGCAAATGCTGGAATAACCGGAAATTGGCGTCTCTTAAGGATGAATGGATAATTTGAATCGCTTGGAGCAAAGTTGATTCGTGGGACACACACTGCATCACCTCTGTGAGATTCAGATATGATCTCACACGCGATGAAAGATTCATGAAGGGCTTTGACTACCATTCGTGTCCCATTGCATAAACCTTGTAAGTTACGTAGCAGCATTACGATTGTTCCAAGCATCAAACACAAAACGTGAGGTGGAACTCCGGAAGGATTTAAGGTGTATAGGTATTCCACAGGGTATGCATTTACATTGTTCACATCCTTAGTTTGTATTGAATCTGTGCTGTGATAAACTTTAGCAGCTCCCTCCTTATGTTAAATTATAGCTCGGTTGTTTTGGAGAATATCCTTATTGGTAGGCGCCAAAACCACACGTTTTGACAAATACATTGATGTTAAGCGGTGGATATTTGTTTCAAATACTGTTTCAATCAAACTTCCTTGTTCAATCATATTTGATGGAATCTGCACCGCATCATGTGGGATCCCTTCAATTTGTGGTACATTCCCGATGCCTATGTCCAAAAGCCATTGATTGAAATTAACGTCACCTTCATTTCGCATATTGGATACCAAAGATAGCATCTCAAAACAGGACCATAATGGGCTAGCCTTGAGACATATTTCAAAAATTTGGAACCATTTGGAACGACCGGAAGAGTCTGTCGCTAATCTCCTTCAATGACTATCACCTGTATGATAAAAAAAAAGGTTTATGAAAAAGCTGTATTGAATCAATTATAAAAATTATTGTTATCTTTCCTCCAAATGGAACGCTGCAGGCCGTCAGATCACGTAAGACCAAATCGATACACCGAAGTCCATGCTTTGAAAGCATTGTTATTTCATCCATTATGATGAGGACTGACTTTCTAATGTCCTCGGCTTCATTAGAGTTTTGGAGAATCTTCGACACAGTCGTCTTCGTAATAGGCACTGGTAGTTTGAAACCTCGATGAATCGTTTGACCTCCTTTGATGAGGGTTGCTGCTATTCCTGTAGTGGCATAGGCATGTACAGTTTGTCCACGACTTCTTAAGAAGCTGATTAACGTGTTGTATAAGTATGTCTTACCGGAGCCTCCCGGTCCGTTTAGGTAGAACAGCTTGTGGCTTCCACCGTCATCTATACTTTTCATTATTTTTCTGAAAGCATCTAGCTGATGAACATTCAACGTGGAAATGTTGTGCTCTGCTTCAATGGATTCTTGCTCTGTATTGATATACTCGACGCTTGAAATATTAACGGTAGGCTCTGCGATCCGAAAGAAGAACAACTAAATCCGTGCTGACTTAAGACGTCCTTGAGATCGTTAAGAGCAAGATTTATAGACACATATGAGCAACGTACTTTTCTCACAAAGCTATCGAATTTGTTGGAGCACATAATACACAAATAAGCGCAAAAGTTTGTCTCAATTGGGGAGGCATGAGAAAAACTACCGCTTCATCCAAACATTTTTCCCACTCTTCGTCTGACGACAGAAGGTTCAAATGAAATGCTGCTTCCTTGAAAGTGTGATACTCGACTCCATTTATGGTTCGGAGGTACTCAACACTTGTAGCACCAGGCACGTGAAGAAGCCAATACACAGCTCAATATCTTGCAATCCGACGGTATACATCCTTGCCATAATCTATGTTCCACGTTGTCGTCGAACCCATGTAGCACGCTGGAATACATAATGATGTGGAATCTCCGTGTACAGATACTGATTAGCACATGGATCTTCTTGATTCAGCTTGAACCAAGCTTGAATTTTTGTGCTTCGAATCGCTGCTTGATCAAGAGCTTCTTGTTCATGCCCCGCCTCAAATATAATTTGCTGTTGGTTGCTCAGATGAACTGGCAGGCGAATAACCGCGTGTGACCGGTCATGCATATGAAATTCCAACAACCGCCACATTGCCTCCGGCGCGCTCACGTACCGCGCATTGATGAAAGTAACAATTTCGTCGTGTATCATCGTCTGATTATCTCCATCGCCAACAACAATGTTTGCACAGTCAAATCCTTTATAAACTTATTTATAAATGTAATTTACTGCTTTCAATGATGTACAAATCTCAGTGTTAATGTGGGCATTGTATTTCAACAGAAGATATCTGTTAAACGGTACCACATAACGATTGTCAAGTTCACGATTTCCAACCGTTAAACTAACATCTCACCGGCGGTACAAAGGATAACCGTTGGTATTAGTTACTGTTTCGGGCTGAAGCTGTTTTGGAAATTGCTTCTTACATTCTCCATTCTCCATACATGGTGCTGATGGGCAAACGGGACCACATGGACCGTGTATCATGAACTTCGTTACTGCTTCAAAAAGGACGGGGTTCTGTTCACGTTCCGGAATTTCAGCACACACAAATGCATCAATTCGTTCTGAAGTTGTGAACTTATCTTCTTCTTCCAACACTACCAACATGTGAGCGTGAGGAAGCCCACGTTTTTGGAACTCAATTGTATACACAAAGGCAATACATTTTCCTAGTACATGGTTCACTGTTACATCCTCTATTAGTGCTCTGAGCTTCAACCGAAATACTCGAGCAACTAAGTCAGGACGATCACACGCATGTTCAAAATTTCTCAAATTAATTTTTATTTCGTCCCAGTTCGGATTCGCAGTGAATGTGATGAAAAGGTCAGGTGGGCCATACCTACCAAATATTGACATCGCATCCTGGAGCCGCTCCCTCATATTACGTGGAGATTCTTCAAAGGAAGATGGCAAAATGATTGGAATTCCTGCCTCTAATCCAGCATCCCCAGTAACGTTTGCGACATGATCTGCAAGTCCTTGGTACAACTCCGCTCGTAGTTTGTTCTGCTTATAACGTACAAAGTTTAGGTTGTTCGCCTCAACTTGAAGATAGGAATCAACGATTAACTGTTGAATTAGCTTTCCCGCGCTGATGATAGGGTTGAACTCATTACGAATTGCAGTTTGTGCAACCTTAAACTGGAGCATGCTCACATTTGTCCTGCTTCCTTGCAATGCACCTGAAAATTGGTAAAATATCTTTGAGCTTTTAAGTACGCAACAATTTGTTGTGTTGAGCTTACCTGGATACCGCTCACATTGCCAGTTAGGCTGCCAACCTGGTTCGCCGTACGGATACAGGATCACATATGTCATTGGATCAAGGTTTGGACTCAAGATGTTGATGTTGACAAATTGTTGATTCTCGTTGACTGGATTTCTAGGATAAATTCTAATGTCACGTTCGAATGGTGGCTCACCGTCATTGTCTACACATACCATGGCTATTTCATTGGATGTTGGCATGTTATAACGGCGTTGGTCGCGACGCATCATCATGTTAACTACTGGGATGGATTTATTTTCTCGTTCTGCTGTTGCTCGTTCTCGTTCTTCAATTTCGCGAATCATTTGGTATGAAGCAGCAAGTCGATTATTTCACGAAGGAAACGATCAATAGCATCCATCACTTGAGGGCAACATCCTTCATTTTCAGTTTCTTCAATCCTTTGCTCAACAGCGTGAATGCTATTTACAACATACAGCTGTGCAAATTTCCGTGATAGTCCCTCGGGTGGATTAAGATTTGTAGTTCGGTGATGCACCGTTCCATGAATTCTGAAAACATATGGCCCACTTCCGGGAGGTTCGGCTATCTGAGCACCCATGGAAGCAAACGACATGGCGGAGTTATACGACCGGATATGCCTTCTGAATTCCTTGTGATGCGCATTTGATGGATCAGTCAAAAGTGAGACCCAAAACGCGGGATATTGTAGAACATTACCATCAATATCCACAGGTTTTGGTAGCTTTACTTTTCCTTTGTGGCAGCAGGATTTGAACTTTTTGTCAGCAGGCAGCTCTTTTTCGAAGTTCTTTGAGCCACAGAACTGACATATGCAGATCATTGGGCCACAATCATGTCGACGTACCATAACTTCATCAGAACAATTGGCTTCCACTTGCACTAATGATCGCCGTTGATCCATTTGCCTTTGGCGATCTCCTTCGAACGACGCATAAAATGAGCCACTGCATCTTTTTTTCGCACTATCTGTGCTGGTTCTGGAGTTTTTCGCAAATGTTGAGCTATTTTTGACGCCCGATAGGATTGCGGAATTTTTTCCTGGTCTTGGCGTGCACGGAACCTTTGTTGCCGCTCCCTATTCAAGCGTTTTTTTCTTGAATATGGAGACTCCATGGTTGATTGTCAAATTTTTTGAGAGTAATAGAAAGCATTCAATGAAAGATTTAAAATGCAAATAATTATGTCGATCGTTATATTATTGTGTTTGCATACAATTCAATGTTTCAATACTTCTTAAGTCAATCACTATTCTGAGTTTTTTGTTCCCACGCAAGATAAGTCACAGTATCTTTGCAACACTTTACCTTTACACCACTTGTATCTTTACACAGACAGCTTCGTTAGATAGGTAAAATTTCCTTATGGCTTTCCAGCACTACCATGGTTACTATCAAAAACTGTAAAACACTGATTTTCACTTGCACTGTTACTTTCTTCTGCTTGATGACTATCAGACTTTCAACCTTTGCCAGTTGATATCGAACTAATCAACAGGGCCGCTTAAAGTGCGCCCTTATATACTGCTTATTCGGAGATTCTAGAATGTTATAGAATTTTCAACTTCAAGCGATGTCTTTCTTCCAGAACATTCTGTTTCCTTCCACAAATTTGTTTTTCTTCCAGAAAATTCTTTCCTTCCACAATTTTGTTTTTCTTCCAGAAAATTCTTTTCTTTCAAAACGTTCTTTTTCCAGAACATTCTTTTCCCTTCCAGAACATTTTTTTTCCTTCCAGAACATTCCTTTTTCCAGAACATTCTTCTTCCTTCCAGAACATTCTTTTTCTTTCCAGAACATTCTTCTTCCTTCCAGAACATAATTTTTCTTCCAGAACATTCTATTTCCTTCCAGATCATTCCTTTTTCCAGAACATTCTTCCTTCTTCCAGAACATTCTTTTTCCTTCCAGAACATTTTTTTTTCCTACCAGAACATTCTTTTTTCTTCCAGAACATTCCTTTTTTCCAGAACATTCTTCTTCCTTCCAGAATATTCTTCTTGCTTCCAGAACATTCTTCCTCCTTCCAGAACATTCTTTTCCCTTTCAGATCATTCCTTGTTTCCAGAACATTCTGTTTTCCTTACGGGACGTTCTTCTGCTTCTTCTTTTTCTTCAATACAGTCCTATATAAGTGCCCACCTTTTATATACACCTCGGTGTTGCAATCTTTCCACTCTTGTTTAGCAACCTTGAGCGTTACGGATAGACAACCAAGGAAATCAGCAGAAAAGCGAAAGAGAGATACAGATAACGAGATCATCGTTCATCGTCATGTATATAAATTTAAATTTCCCTTGTGCTGAACTGGCTGCTTGACGTGTCGCAAGGGCTCAGTAGGGATTCTTTGCAAACACCCGAAGCTAAGAGTCAGTTCCATTGAGGTTATATCACATTAATTAGTTTTTCCAGTACATTTATCTACCCAGTTTGTTGAATGCCGTAGTACTTTTCTCTTATATAAATATAAACATTTAATGCTAATACAGGAAAATGGAAGTCATCATCAGGGAACCCGATTGAAGCACTCTGGATGAGGAGAGTGGGAATGCCAACTCCCCATTGCGAACAGGTTGTGAATAGAGGGCGGACTCTTCTCCCCGCCCATTGGGGCAACATGTTAGATATGTAGCTCGCTTTATTGGCCAATTGTTCAATCTTTTTGTTGAAAGGAGATTCTTTATATCCCTGTGGATACGTATCCACAAGTCTTGAACAGAGAGGAGAGCTGTCAGACTAAGCTTCAGTGCTTCAATGGATAGCCTAAACAGCAAAAAAAATTGTAATATGCATCAACGTAATTAATGCTAACGTATTAAAAACTGATGTTTAAAATAAATACGATGCACAATAACATTCACTTGATGTGATATTACATCGGTCTTCAAATTACATCAGAACAAAATCGATAGTTGCATGAATGTAATAATCACATATCAATAATATAAATACTACACGAAAACCAATGCACATAAAGGACTCCGCACAAATTGTTGAATATTACACGATTTTGATACTTTATCGCATTTAGTTGTTATGTAAAATTGAATCTCGCAACACTGCCAGATTTGGTCTTGTTTTTTGTTCATCTTCGGCTGTTTTCTTTTCAAAACAAAGTCAACCGTCACGGTCATGATACCGTTGCATCCGAAAGCTCAACTATTTGAACCGCGTGAAATTGTGAATTAGCCGTGGAAAAATGATGACTAAATGGTGGAAAGTGGTTGCAATCAGCACTTAGCAGAACGTCGTGACTATCTTACACAGCAAATAAAGTTGTTGAGTATTGAGCTTGTAGTACACTGTTTGTCCAATAGCCCAATATTTGGCAAAGGCAGCTAGACAGCTGACAGATATCATAGATGTTTGTCAGATGCCTATCTGCCTATGACAAATATTTGGCTATTGGACAAACAGTGTACTACAAGCTTTACACAGAATCAGATGCTCATAGGTCATTCCATCGGTTGTGTAATGTTAGGTTGTCTCGATGTACACAATAAAATGATGCACTGCTTAGGGCACCTCCAATCCTGATGGATATTTTGATACAAAATCTTTCGGATTTAAAAATTTAGATCATCTAAATTAAGATCAAAATAAGAAGTTCTGTACCGCTGATCTATTCACTTTGATCTAATTACAAAAAAGTAAATGGCAACCCGGGTCAACGAAACGTCATCTAAACGTTTATGTTGTGCATCTCATTTTTCGAGTATTAGAAAAAGAAAATTCTGCACCGGTCTGAAATTGCTTCATAAAATCACGTGCTGGCGCAGTGTCGCATCGATTACGACCCATATTTTTCAGGTATGATTTAGACTTTAAGTAATGAAAGACCATTCATTAACGGTGCATATTAAATGCAGGCGATTGAATCTGAAATAGGTGTTCCGTTCCCGTTATGTTCCGGGAGAGGAACAATCAACCGACCATTTTGGATTTGACGATATCATTTGCGGTATAACGCAAATTAGCACCAAGGAAATCAATGGAGCATTAGATACGCTGGAAAGAATTGGCAAAAAGGCGAATCATTTTTTATCGAGAAGCGAAGGAAAAAACCGAGGAATGGAAATGGAATTTGAAGCATGTCCAAAAGAAATTTGAAACATGTTCTTTATAAAAAGAAATGACAGCTCGAAACCCTTTTCGTTGATTACAAAGGATTTAACTTAAAGTCTTAAGATTAATAAGATGTAAAAATTATATTATACATCTACAGCTTTCTCTGGGCTTGCCGACGCCAAAGCTTTCTTATTGATCGTCAAAAAGGTACTACTTTTGTTGGTTATTGGGTTATTGGACAATAATGATGGGCTTCAATGGTGAGTTGACAACTTGGCAGGAGGGTGCGACCGACCTCTGGTCCTCACAAGTTCCTACCTCACGCCTCCACGAGTCATATGATCACAAAAGACTGCCAGCTGAAACATGGAGACGCCAGAGGACTGAAGCAGGCGTTAGTTCTTGAAGCCTGCTACTTTTGGTGTGGCGCTTGTGACAATTTGAAAATTTTAAGCTCGGTTCACAGTGGATTATAATTTCTTATATTATTTCTACTATCAACCTACTAGTATCAGTAATGTACATAAAACATTATTATACCTTGCTGATAAACAATGAAAAAAATCTATCATTATGATAATCACTGCACTAAGTACAACACGGAAGACTTTACTCTCGAATCAAATTAACGAAAATTATGCCAACTTCCACCGCGTATATTGTGTTTGCTGCCTACAGCCTTCAAGAAAACCGAGTTGTCAAATTAGCACCACACGCAGCACCAAATTCTCGGCTTCACGATTTTTGTTCGTGGATGACAGCCGCTTCAGTCATGTGGGAGACGCTGGTTGGCGTAGCCTGGGCAATGTTGTCAATCCGACAATAGCGAAGTGAGGGGGTGCGACCGGTACATCATATCATAATTTTCCATTCTCATATCTTTCAGGTCTTCCAGGTCGTCAGGTATTACAAAATAATTATTTAAAATTTAAAATTCTTTTTTTTCATGGCGGTCATACATAGCCTAAATTTTCTGGTTCATAATGGATGCGCAAATTTGTCTACAATTGAAACAAAACAGCAGTCGGCACACATGTAATTTTCAGTTCATATTACAATATACCCTCACTATATATTTTATCTTATAGGACATTGTTTATTCATAGCCTAATTCTGTATATTTCATTACATTTATTACGCCAGAAAGGTAAATTTCTCTCAGGTACCATACAGTTTAGGAGAGGAGGTCTTGCGGTTATAGGATGATCATCTTCTGGTAGAAGCAGCAGTAAGAATGGGGATCAATTTTCAGCTGTATCTAGCACCGTCGGAGTGGCCTTCTCGAAAGTAGCAATGGATGTATATATAGATGCGTAGATATTGTGTAGATACTAGTATGTGTTATTATATGATGCATGTTTTTTACAAGCTCTAGCATATTTTCATTAATAGAAATGTTGACGACTCTCTCGACCACTCAACCTTTAATTCCTTTATTATATTTTCCATTAAATGGCGTAATATGACCTTAACATTTCAGTACACGATCATCAACTACTATTTGAGCGGTTCAGAGGAACACAGCTGTTCATCATTATTAATTGCATATCATAAATATAATATTATGGAAGAAGTAATAAAATAATTAATAAAATTTTAATTGCTTCAGATTGGTGATCCGGCCGGTATATTTATTTTATTACATTATATCAAATAATAATCAAAATTAATAAATGCTCTTCATTCCAGAAGGTTACATATCTATATGTCATGATTAAATACGTAATAATATAATATTATGGTTTTATATACAATTGAATGCTTTATTGATATTTATACCTCAATGAATAACAAGATGACCTTCACATTCCAGAGATACAGTCATCTATCAGTGATACAAAGTGGTACGAAGCTGCATATTATTATTACTGCCTTAATATTATTATTTCAGCAGGTTAATTAATTTAGTTTAACATGGTTATCATAGGCTCGTGAACTCCAACTATTACATAATTTAACTAAATATCCTTGTATAATTTTTGCTCTACTATATATTCATATATAACATATTATTATTACATTACATCTATATTTATATAAATATAATAAATACTGGGTTGGGAGGGAGCACCAGGGTATCATTCAAGCTGAAACTGGACGATGGTTTGATTGACTGCCTGAGTCTAGGAGGGAACAAACAGTATCATTTCTTATCCTACCGATTCGAGTGTGGTGCTGCGAGTTCTACTCCAACAGTTTCAGGGAGAGTGACGCGCCCTTCTTAACAAGCCATCCTGTAGAAAGCTTAATGAGTATTGCGAATTGTGTTATTCGATTTGTTGGATCATATCGTTGGATGGAGATTCTTAATTTTCCGTGGATTTCGTGTAAGTGTCTCTGCTTACGGGTCCACCCCTCCGTTTTTGGCCCTTCATACAGCGATAGTGCGAATTCAGATCGGTGGCCCAATTTGATCTTGCTATTAAGTGGAGCTGCATCCAAGCCAAGGGCTAGAGGGGATGGTGGCTACCATACATACATACATATTGGGTTATTGGACAATAATGATTATTTTGACTTCACTTTGTCCATGAAAACTCCAACCAAGCGAAGAATAATCAGTTGAATTTCAGTTTTCAGCGAACGGCTCAACGGGTTTAGGTAGTTGGATCGATTAATATCTGCAAGGAATCGGTTCACAACCAGTCGGTCAATGGGATACATTGTGACAAAGTTTGTATTTGTCGACTAGTTTGATGAAGGGTTGGTTTAAGATTCATTTTCACTTCAAGATTCTCCGGTTTCAGGAGGATCCACAGATTGGGGTAGAATCTGGTCAACTTCAGAAGTTTCTTGGGTTCCACGATTATTGCGTTGTGCTTAGCTAGGGATGGCTAAGTCAGTTCATATGCATTTCATTTCTGAATAAAAAACATATATAATAAAAAGCTGTTGAATTATTAAATTTATTAATTTTGGAAGGCCACTATGAGAAGAAAGTTTCCCTGACCCGCAATTTGCATGCAAGGCTAGTATACATATGTTAACGTCCCCTAGAAACAACTTCCGGAAGATATTTTTTGTTTAGTTTTCATTTCAATTTCGTTGATCCTATAAATGATCCACAAGGTTAGCTGGTTACTAATAGGCAGCGGAGGTGGAGTCTTGACGAGAAGGGGATTCTGGAGCTCGAAATAAATCCGACTCAAACGGAATACAGGATGAGGGCGATAGTCAGCCCAGCTCTCTGAAGGCGGGTTTACTTGAAGTGCTTCGTTATATGCCACCGGGCTTTCGTCAAATTTACCCTTATAGGGCCTAGCTACTGCTCGTACCGGGCCCTCATCTCCATTTTCCGTGCGAGTTGTCTAGAAAATGCATTCATTGAGAACTTCATTTCAAATGGATCGATGTGAAGATTGGAGAAATTGTGGTCTTCCATGAAAGGATCTAGGATTTGTTTTTAAAGGGATGTATTATTCAAAAGAAAATTCCACGATTAACGGTTAATTAGTTCCGGGCGCCCGTCGTCCAAGGTGGGCTTAAAAATGTCGGCAGAAGTAGCATTTGTGCTTTTTGGAAGTGTTTGTAGTGAGTGCTTCACTGGATTCGGATCCAATTGCGAGGTGTTTGGTGGTGAGTTGAGCCATTCGTGATTCTGATTGATGTTACTTTAAGATATCGCGAGGTAACTGGGGCAAGCGTGGAACTGCTAAGAGAGGGAAAAGCTATCGTTACAGCTTAGGGTGCCGGCGTCGAAGACTTTTGTGGTACCGGTGGCGATGGTTTGCTTTTTATGACGTTTTCTTTACTGGGGAGGGGACCTATTGAACAAAAAATATGAGTTTGACAAATATGAATAAATTATATTGACAACTAGAGTTCACACAAAAAAAACTAGCACTCATACCGGTAAAATGTGGAACATTTCGAGGGGGACTCAGGACTCGGGAGACTTTTCGTGCTTAGTCGTTACTGGCGCCTAAGCTAGAATTAGCTAATGAACTGGAAGCTCCATCACTAGCGTAAGTCTTGCCGTAGCCATCCAAACTCCTTACGGCTATTGCGACGAATTGATATTCGTGGGCAGTTATTTTGCTCTGGATGTCTTGCTGTGCCAGCTCAATTATCTCGAATGTTTGTCGAATCCGTTCCAATCTTCCATCTTGTGGTAAAAATATCTTTTTTATCTTCAAATGGAATTTGAAGCATGTCCAAAAGAAATTTGAATCATGTTCTTTATAAAAAGAAATGACAGCTCGAAACCCTTTTCGTTGATTACAAAGGATTTAACTTAAAGTCTTAAGAATAATAAGATTTAAAAATCATATTATACATCTACAGCTTTCTCTGGGCTTGCCGACGCCAAAGCTTTCTTGTTGATCGTCAAAAAGGTACTACTTTTGTTGGTTATTGGGTTATTGGACAATAATGATTATTTTGACTTCACTTTGTCCATGAAAACTCCAACCAAGCGAAGAATAATCATTTGAATTTCAGTTTTCAGCGAACGGCTCAACGGGTTTAGGTAGTTGGATCGATTAATATCTGCAAGTAATCGGTTCACAACCAGTCGGTCAATGGGATACATTGTGAAAAAGTTTGTATTTGTCGACTAGTTTGATGAAGGGTTGGTTTAAGATTCATTTTCACTTCAAGATTCTCCGGTTTCAGGAGGATCCACAGATTAGGGTAGAATCTGGTCAACTCCAGAAGTTTCTTGGGTTCCATGATTATTGCGTTGTGCTTAGCTAGGGATGGCTAAGTCAGTTCATATGCATTTCATTTCTGAATAAAAAACATATATAATAAAAAGCTGTTGAATTATTAAATTTATTAATTTTGGAAGGCCACTATGAGAAGAAAGTTTCCCTGACCCGCAATTTGCATGCAAGGCTAGTATACATATGTTAACGTCCCCTAGGAACAACTTCCGGAACATATTTTTTGTTTAGTTTTCATTTCAATTTCGTTGATCCTATAAATGATCCACAAGGTTAGCTGGTTACTAATAGGCAGCGGAGGTGGAGTCTTGACGAGAAGGGGATTCTGGAGGTCGGAATAAATCCGACTTAAACGGAATACAGGATGAGGGCGATAGTCAGCCCAGCTCTCTGAAGGCGGGTTTACTTGAAGTGCTTCGTTATATGCCACCGGGCTTTCGTCAAATTTACCCTTATAGGGTCTAGCTACTGCTCGTACCGGGCCCTCATCTCCATTTTCCGTGCGAGTTGTCTAGAAAATGCATTCATTGAGAACTTCATTTCAAATGGATCGATGTGAAGATTGGAGAAATTGTGGTCTTCCATGAAAGGATCTAGGATTTGTTTTTAAAGGGATGTATTATTCAAAATAAAATTCCACGATTAACGGTTAATTAGTTCCGGGCGCCCGTCGTCCAAGGTGGGCTTAAAAATGTCGGCAGAAGTAGCATTTGTGCTTTTTGGAAGTGTTTGTAGTGAGTGCTTCACTGGATTCGGATCCAATTGCGAGGTGTTTGGTGGTGAGTTGAGCCATTCGTGATTCTGATTGATGTTACTTTAAGATATCGCAGAGGTAACTGGGGCAAGCGTGGAACTGCTAAGAGAGGGAAAAGCTATCGTTACAGCTTAGGGTGCCGGCGTCGAAGACTTTTGTGGTACCGGTGACGATGGTTTGCTTTTTATGACGTTTACTTGACTGGGGAGGGGACCTATTGAACAAAAAATATGAGTTTGACAAATATGATTAAATTATATTGACAACTAGAGTTCACACAAAAAAAAAACAAGCACTCATACCGGTAAAATGTGGAACATTTCGAGGGGGACTCAGGACTCGGGAGACTTTTCGTGCTTAGTCGTTACTCGCGCCTAAGCTAGAATTAGCTAATGAACTGGAAGCTCCATCACTAGCGTAAGTCTTGTCGTAGCCATCCAAACTCCTTACGGCTATTGCGACGAATTGATATTCGTGGGCAGTTATTTTGCTCTGGATGTCTTGCTGTGCCAGCTCAATTATCTCGAATGTTTGTCGAATCCGTTCCAATCTTCCATCTTGTGGTAAAAATATCTCCAAAAAACGGCAAAATATTTTGAATCCACTGATTTGAGGCAAAAGCATCGAAGAAGTTAAGTTTTCTATCATTGTCAGATAAAACTGGCTCAGCGTTATTGCTTAAGCATTGTTGCCTGCTTCATGATAAAAAAAATAGATCGAGGCAAAAAAGTGATCCAAAATATGCATTATTTGGATCAGTTTTCTTGGAAGATGCAAAAATTTAAATCAGATTGTGGTATAAAAGCCAATATAGAACGCCACGGTGCAGGAATTTAGATCGCTTCAGATCTAAATATTTAGATCTATACCAGGGTAAACCATCTTACCATCTAAATATGGGTAAGTAGCAACGTTCCTTTTAATGGGTATGTGCACTTTTCGCGATTATGGGTATTCTTTACCCATATTTGGGTAAACTGATCCTAGCGTGTACAGAGTCGCGACCTAAAGGGAGCAATGTAAAAATTATAGAGTAAATGAAATTTTCAGATAATATTCAATGAGAAAAAAAAAGAGTTGCAGCAAAAATTAAAAGAAAATATTTGCTATTATTTTTGTTCATTTTTCTGCTTCTTTTCGTTCTCATTTCGGCCTTGATATTGAACAGAAGCGGAAACTCTTCTTTCTTGCGGCCGTCACCATCGTCACACCCGCCAGCACCAGCCGCTCCACTAGCTAAGCGAAGATTATCCACCAGTACTTCACCCAGATTATGCTGGTTGGTTTGCTTTGCTTCCACCTTGTTTACTTCCACCATCATTTTCTTTACTTCGCCTTTATCCCATGAATTGTCGCCACTTTTTGTCCATATTCCGCACCGTTGGACATGTTAAGGTCGTCCGTCTTATCACACACATCCGAATCATACACAGCCGGAGTTTTTTTTGTCGTTTCACCCGCACCATGTTATATATAATATAATTTGGCGACACCACTCGATGAAATGTTACCTTGGAATTTTGGTTTGAATGAAAATGGCTCATGAATAAAATCGCCAGATACACCTGCGGATCCTATACGTACCGATTGCAGACGAATATCTGTCCGTCTCAGAGGGATGGATGGCAGAGTGTTTTCACTTTCCGCCATTTATTAATCATCTGAATACCACTGATGAACAATTTCACACGGTTCAACTGGTTTAGCTTTCGGATGCAACGGTATCATGACCGTGACGGTTGACTTTGTTTTACAAAAAAAAACAGAATTACCGAAGATGAAAAAAGTTAAGAACAAATCTGGCAGTGTTGCGAGATTTGATTTTACATAACAACTAAATGCGATATAGCATCAAAATCGTGTATTATTCTACGTTTTGACTGTACACGTAAGGGGTACACGATACACGTGAGGGGTACACTTTGCGAGTACAAAAATTTGGAGCGTCACGAAATATGCTTAGGTTTTGAACGTTGATAACTAAGTCATTCCTCAATTGATTAGTAAAATTTTTGCCTCAATCGATTGGAACATTTTCTACGCTTCGATTCCAATATTTAAATCTATTGCTTTTCAACATTCTACTATTGAAATTAACGCAAATACAAGGTGATGTCTTATAATGCCGATATTTTAGAGTAAATTTACCAAATGCACAGTTCTTTCCTAGCGCAAACTTCATATTTAAGTAACGAACGTCTCCTAACCAGCCACGAAGGTTATAATAGAGGTACACCTTCACATTTAGCTTTTATATTTCGGCAGTCGTGGAGCTGTGCAGTGGCGTAGAAACGCAGTCGGCGGTAGCAAGCACATTGGAGGGTGCACTGGCGAGCAGTCGTTGCTCTGAGAAGCGTTGGTGCAGTTTGCAGTTGGTGCCGATGCTTTCGTCAACCTGGCCAGCTACAGATAGCCAACCACAACGTCGAGGAGCTGAACGAAGAAAGAAAGCCCAAGTGGAATCGAAAACATTTCTCCCCCGTCAACTAAATCCGTCCGTTTCAGGACGGCTAAATCAGTTTACCAACTAAAGAGTTGGGTTGAACTTTTCTATTGTGCTGTTGTTAATTCAATTACCGCATCACGGCTGAATATGGCATTCATTAAACGTCGTGTCCCCGATTTTATCACAAAGAACGTTGAACAACTAACGAACGAAAGTCTAGAAGGGATAATTCGAGCCAAACTGCAACACATCAGAGACCGACCCTGTGGTGGAGTTCGCCATTGTTCCTAGCTATGCATACCGGATTAGTTACTGTTGGTGGGAAGCAAATTAGGCATATTTCTGTTGAGAAAACCATCCGTCTAGCGAGCACTAATTCAAACTAATTATTGTGTTACAATATCTGAAGTTCGTCCCCTTTGATGCAATTTGTATCACATTGCCTTCGTTGGTACCACCTTCTTTTGTGCAATAGCATCCGACGCAATAACATACAAGCTCTTAGCTGAAATTTTAACTCAGTCTTACAACAATCGTGGAACTGTGCAGTGGCTGTTGCAACACAGATTTCGCCCTGGATGGTGCACTGGCGAGAAGGCGTTGCCCACACTCTCGCTTCACTTTACTCAATTTTTGTGTACAATTGTATGCTATCTCTTTTTCTCTCACGGATATGTTACTCAATTTTTGTTAAACAGTGGATCAACTCAATTTTTGATTAGATCCACTTTTTACGAAAGTTAAGTAACATTTCCGTGAGAGAAAAAGAGATAGCATACAATTGTACTAAAAAATTGAGTAAAGTGAAGCGGAAGTGCATAGAGGCGTTGGTACAGTTAGATGTTGGTGACGATGCTCCTGTCAGCCTCGCTGAAAGAGACATGGCTGCTGAAGCCAACGAGTTGGCGGGAAAAAGCCGCTCGTGACGATATAAACAACCCTAGGGGAATCGCAAACTATTTCTCCCTCGTCAATTAAATCCGTCCTTTTCAGGACGACCAAATCAGTTTATTAACTTAAGTTTGTATGGTTGAATTTTTCTTTTGCCGGTTTGTAGTTCAATTACCGCGTCATGGCTGAAAATAGCATTCATTAAACGCCGCGTTCCGGAGTATATCATAAAGACCGTTGAACCACTATCGAACGAAATTTTAGAAGGGATAATTTGATCCAAATTGCGACATGTCAGAGACCGACTAGACAATTTAGTTGAGATCGTTTTAGTTCCTAGTTGTGCATACCGGATTAGTTGCAGGCAGTTCGTCCCCTTTAATGCACTAAGTATCATATTGACTTCGTTGAATGAAAATTTGATTCAGTCCAACGGTAGCGTAGTGCTGTGCTGGAAAAATGTGCTGTAGCAACGCAATACGCGAGCGAGCACATTGGAGGGTGCATTGGTGAGCATTCGTTATCCAGAGAAGTTGGTGCAGTTGGCTGATTGGGCCAATGCTCCCGTCAACATCACTGCGTGAAATAAGGCTCCTGAAGCCTACAGGCTCGCGCAAAACCCCTCAAAATTGAGTAAAAAACCACTCAATTCTGAATAAAGTGGATCAACTCATAAAATGAGTAATATTGGATCTACTCACTTCTGAGTAAACCCTCAAACATGTCAAAAGCAGCGTAAATGTTACTCAATTTCGCTGTGGCACGAATATTTAAATTGATTACTTTTACTCAATTTTGCGTGAAATTTTGTTTTATGAAATTTGCTTGCTTTTAAAAACAATAAAAAATAATAACAATTATAATCATTTTGAAACAAATAAGAATTCTTCGCATTTATTTTTAACTTATAAAAAAACATAAAAAATTGTGTAACAAAATTCATATATCCCCTTTATTACGCTTCTGTGTCTTCAGCTTTGGCAACCCGAATAAAAAAATCTCATAGATTCACAATTGAATGTATTGTTACCATACAATAGAATCTATAGTATGTACAATTAATCTTAATGTTCACAACTATAAGATGACAATAGGAGTTATTGTTACCACAGTAGAATCTAATGTAAACTGAGACATTGACAATAGAAAAGGGGGGTTGTTATGTATCTTAACTATAGAAAAAATCATTATTTTCCGAACAAATTTGAACCAATAACTATTAATTGTATTGTTTCGCAATAGTTGAAAATCCAAGCATATGGAATGAATTGTAGATCTATTGTAATGACAATATGCACTTTTCCTTTATCTGATTCATGAACAATAAGATTCATGGTCGGAAATAGATTTTAATGTTATTTTATATTAATGTATTGTAATTGTATGGTTATTTTTATCCGGGAACCTCTTTGAAGGATTGTACCAATCGATTTACGGTTATTCTCTGGCTATGCGTCATTATTTGGTAAACGACGCACGCAAAAAACTCGTAGGCCATGCGCAGCTCTTGATGTACGACAATACCGAATACTGGAAAGCATTTGAAAAAGATGTCAAGTGCCTGAGCACCATGGTCTACTTCCGCAATCGTATGCTTCCGGAAGATAATACGGTACCTTCCTTTCTTCATAGACTCCGCCAAGCAGAGAATGAACGGAGTGGTATCGTCATGTTGTGAGTGTAATTCATTGTGTACCTGAAATTATGAAAAAAGTCATCCAGGTAAATGACATCGAAACCCTTTATTTTAAAACAATGTTTTATAACCACATTTAATAAAAATTTTTGGAGCAGCTTACCTTTCAAAAGATTCATCACTTCAACGTCCACGTTTTCAGCTAATCGTTCCATTTCTATCGAAAAAATAATATAGAAGTATAAATAGAAATATTCACTCGCGCCCAAATTGCAATTTGATGACACTTGAATGGCTTCAGCGGGAGGATACAAAATTTTCACACAATTCTGTTTTTAAGCCCTTCAAACGAATTAACTCAGATTATTACTATATTTCACTCATTTTGGAAAATCAATTCACTCAATTTTTGACATATGGCATCATTTTCCATAAATGAGTGAAATTTAATCAAGAAATGAGTAAACATCAGCGAGCGTGTACGAGTTGATGGGAAAACCAAACCGTGACAACAACGGGACGAGAATCATCCCACGTCACCTGCAGATGGCCACCCGCACCGACGAGGAGCTGAACCAAGAATACCAAGAAGAAACCCCAAGTTTAACCGTGAACAATGTTTCTCCCCCTTCAACTTTATCCGTCCTTTTCAGTACGACCAAATCAGTTGGCTTATTAAGGAGTTTGTTTGGTTGAATATATCTCTTGTGCTGTTTGAAATTTCATTCATTCGATAGGAATCAAATAATTTTGAGAATTTCCAACTAAAATGTCGAAGCATAAATATGGCTGCAAAGCATGTGGTTCAACCATTAAAGAAAATACACCAAATGATATATAAAGCGTTACAAAAGAATTTTCCTCGGAGGGCAAACAGTTCCAGCAGCAAGGTTCTACCGGGTGCTGAAGCATTTTAACCCGATTCTGTCGTTTCTTCCAAAGCAATAAGCATTATAAACAGCTTCGTAAATGACATTTCCGAGCGGATTGAATGCGTAGCTGCCCAACTAACTTAAATCAATTCGCGGATGACCCTGACGTCTCTGGAAATTCAAACTGCCTTTCGATCATGCTGCCGGGAGAACTATCTAAACACGAGGTTTCCGAGCGAACAAAAGCCGTGGTCAAGTAAACCTGCTTCATGACGAAATGAGGTGGTGGTAGTAGCTGTTCCCTCGAACCCAAAAAAAAAAACAAAAAAGGCCAACAAAACAACTGGAAAATAAAGTTGACATGTGTTTGGGAATGCTGAAAGCTGGGTTTCGGGGTGGTCGATTGTGAACAACATCTTTCGTGTGCCGAAGCCGTAATGTTTTTGACATTTGCAATTTTAGCAGTGTTGTACACACATAGGCCTAGTAGAAACCGTATGCAATTGGAGTTGAATGAAACCAACATCTTGAGTAAAAGTTTCCCAAATGAACAAAACTCATTCGCACTGCAAGGTATATTACTTGATATAGAGTATCTTGATATCATATGTCAGATATATTATTTCCAGTGAAAGCAAAATGTACGAATTTACTCTTTTTTTTACTTAATTTGTTTTTTGTTTCCATTCATTCTTCTCACATACTATTTTTTTCATTTTAAGTGTTTTAGCCCATTGTTCAGCTTTGTTTAATTTTATGTATTTGATGTGTTTAAAGTGTTTATGTTTTACATGAAATTTTAAGTTTATCCCTTGGGGCATTGTTTTTTTTAAATTTGATAACCTATGTATGAATTTAGATACAAAGACAGGCTATATCAAATAACTAAATTTGTAGTGCGAAATTTTTAGTGTATGGGAATTCGATTTGGAACGAAACCAATTTCAGCCACTCTTTAAACAATCAAGCGATCTAGATTGCACATTGCTTCGTAGTCCTACGTCAACTTTGCGTACAACCCCATTGGGCTGTTCCTTCTAGTTTTTTTTTTTTTTTTTTTTTGTGGAGTCCTTTTTGTGCATTGGTTGTCGTGTAATATTTATGTTTTTTGTATGGGATTATTACATTCATGCAACTAATAATGTTGTTGTGATGTAATTTGAAGACCGATGTAATATCACATCAAGTGAATGTTATTCTGCATCATATTTTCTTGATTACATCAGTTTTTAATACGTTAGCATTAATAATGATGACGTGAATTATTTTTTTATTTACTGTGTACAATTTAATTTATTAAAATGTCAAAAGAAGCTTCAAATATATTTAATTTAATACTCATATTATTTAAAAAACACAATATCCCTTTTGGTCAGACAACTAGTGAAACTTGAAAATCCAAATTAAAAATTAAATGATGTTTCGTTAGACCGGGTTGCCATTCACTTTTTGCATGTAGCTTTTTTCAAAGTATATACATCAGCGGTGCACTATTTCTTGTTTTAATCTTAAATAAGAAGATCTAAATTTTTGAAACGGATCAACTTTAGATCAAAATATCCATCAGGATTGGAGGTGCCCTTATTGATGTAATTTGGTCGATGTAAACGAGACAACGTAACTCATCGAGACACAAAGTGAATCATCACGACGTACTTCATAGTCGCGACGTAAAAGGAGTAATGTAAAACTTATGGTATACATAGAATTTTCGGATATTACTCAATGAAAAAAAAGGTTTATAGCGGAAATAAAAACACAAGGATGGTTTTATTATTGAAAACTAAATTGGAATTAATAACCTGCACACTAAAAAAATATGAAAATCACAAGAAACGCAATTTGAAAAAATCTCACAATTAAGGTCGACGTAACGGATTGCTGCTGTATCTTTATGTTCTATTTAGATTATTTCATATATCCGTTATAAATAATAATAAGAGTCAATCTATATAACATAATATTACAAGGCCTTCAGAAATTATACCGGGTGCTCGCCATTGTCCTTTAAAATTACGAGACCATTCATGTGAACTGAAAAACTCTTCCCCTCTTCGCATAATATGCGCTTCAGTTATATTTCGACAGCCCTCGAAGTGTGAACTTTCTTTTGCTTCCTGCGGCAGTAAACTGATCTGCGCGTTTTGAAAATCCGTAATTATTTGCACACTAGCAAGCCGTTGGTAGTCGCCAAAGGTTAATCAATTATTCAGCTGTAATATAGTCATTACGCATCAAGACATGAATTATGATCGGTTATTGTTTCCGCAGAGAAAAAGAGGTAAATCGATCTTTTTTCACAATAGGGTATATCATCTACATGTGTTAGCACCCCCTGATTATAAAGTTGGGGTTAAAATTAACAAGAATGGAAATTCATTTCTCTATGACACGTTCTCTTCAAGCAAGATTTTACATCAATTGAAAATATACATCGTCTTGAAATATTACATCAACTCTATACGTGTCACAATAAGATTACAGACCAAATTTTATTTGACTTATTTAATTTTCCACGCAACAGGTTATTAAATCTAAAAGGCCGCTCCATTTATGTGCATTCTCTTAGTCATAAATTTACACGATTTTTTCTAAGTGTGTGGCTATGCTCTCAATAAATATGAGTGATGAGATCTTGCGATTTCTTGGAATGGTGCTAACGTCCGGGCAAAAGACAGAGGAACAAGATATCCGATGGATGTTCTATGTAAGCAGCATGTTCTACGCGAGTGCTGTCCAGTATAAGTTCAACACAATCGTAATGTGTTTTAGCCAGTGGCGGATCTATCTTCAATTCATTCATCTTTTTTTTAATTCACGATCTTGATGTTTAACGGAAGCGGAGACTCTTCTCTTTTCTTTTTATTCTTTCCATCTTCACCCCCTCCAGAACCAGCCACTCCACTAACAAGCGAGGATCATCCACCACTACTTCCCCCAGATGATGCTGGTGGGTTTGCATTGCTTTCACCTTGTTTACTTCCACCAAGTTTCCTTTACTTCCTCCATTGCTCGAATTATCGCAATTTTTCCATCTGGTTCATATTCCGCACCGTCGGACATGTTGAAGTCTTCAGTATTGTCACTCGCATCCGAATCATACTCAGCCGGAGATTTTTCTCGTTTCAGCAGCAAATTGCTCAAACCAAAACCACCTTGAATTGATTGAATCTGCAGTGTCGGTACGATTGCATCCGCTTACGAGCACAACATCGGTTTTTCGGTAGAGGGCGTCGATTCAGGTGACTAACCGAATCATCACTCGACGAAATATGGCGATCTTGGAGTTCTTCCTAAAATTTGAAAGAAATGACTGATGAATAAAATCGCCATAAACACTGCCGTGAAACGCATATTAGTCCCATCTTTGCTTGATTTCCTATTCATATGGGACTGATATGCGTTTCATGGCAGTACAGCTGCTGTACAAACCTACCGTAAGTTACGTCCGATAAACCGAAGTTCAGGTGTTTTTCGTGGGATGTAAGCGATAGGATGTGCTACAACAGTTCCGGAGAAACGTCGTTGACACTTCCTTCCTGATTTGGTATGTCAATGTAGGATTGAATAAGTTCGGCAATGCAACTTCGAGCGTTATGTTCCAGATGACACGAATGGAGACGGGCTAGAGCATGAGCGGCTTCCTATATTGGCGAACAATTGAGTAGATTTACGATGCGGGTTACAAGACCTATCGACGGTGTTAAAGTCCTTTGATGCGGTAGCGAATTGTTTACCGCAAAGCAAACGTTCCCTTCCAGCTGCGGTTTGGCCAGTATTCCGACCAATTCCGATGACAACAATCGAGCTTGCTGTTACAGTGAGTAGCGGCTGGTTGTTCGATTATTGCCACCAACTTCTGATAACTTAAAAACTTATGTTTTGCCACCAACTTGTTTGGATTTATATGAATGAAAGAAAAAACGACCGCGACGACGAAGAAAAATTCCGTTTGCTTTGGTAGTGTTGCAGGATTCAATTTTACATAAAATTAAAATGCGATAAAGCATCAAAGTCGTGTAATATTTAACATTTTTTGCGGAGTTCTTTCGTGTAATATTTATGTTTTTAATATGTGATAATTACATACATACACTAATAATTTATTAATGATTATATTTATAATTTTAAGACCGATGTAATATTTCACTAAGTGGATGTTATTGTGCATCGTATTTACTTGATTACAGCAGCTTTTAATACGTTAGAATCAATTATAAACGGTGCGAAACGGTGTATTCTACCGGGCGTTCGATGTCGGGATTGACAGGTTGGAACGATCGGACGTCCTTCAGTTCGGTCAGATCCAATGGAGGCTGCTTGTGGGGAGTTGCCGACCAAATCAAAATAAGCCAACGGTTGCCGGTATGACGGTCCTGGCTGTAGTATTTGTACTTGCAACAGCAGCCGCAAATGATGTTCAGCGCAAAGATGATCACGCCGAGCACGGTGCAGATCGCGATGGTAACGTACAACGGATTGAAATTACCGTAAAGATGACCTTTGAAGTAGGGATTTTCCAGATAAGCAACTTGTTCGTCTATCGTTGACATGGTACACCATTTGAAGCACCAAGCCGCCGTCTCAATGCCGTTCTTCGCTGCCCTGACCTAGGGGTGGCCTTGCGGTGGAAACGGAAATTCGTTAAGAAACTGAACTGACTGGCTGACTCACATCATCAATGGGGCTTTGATACATTGTCCATACCCATAACTTTGTGGTGCAGCTTGTATCAACAAACGCTGAAAGTTTACTTCGATGCCTGTTGGCCCTATGCCAACATAGATGAGGAGGAACTCACTTGTCCGTTAGCTCACTGCTAACTACGTTATTTCACAATTTTTACAATATTCAGTGGAAACCGACACATTGTCGACACGGTATGCTGATAACGACGGGAGTTTCCTTCACAGCAGGGCCTTTCTACGGAAAATTCTTATCAACGAGCTTTCAAAAGAGCTCGATCAACTCTTTGGGGTAGTCGCAGAAAGGGGCGAAATAAGGCTTCAACGCAATTTGAACAATTTTCTTCTTGTTTATTAATTGGTATACTTTATATAACTGACAATAATTACGGGAAAAGCTACTGCTTTTATAGCTGACGGTGGAAGAACAAAATATAGTGGAAGTAAATTGTGATCTCTGATTGGTTGATGCTCGCTCTTGTTGTTTCGCTCTCGATTCGTCTCGCTCTCGCTCCATCTAGACATCGATCCGTCTCGCTCTCGATTCGTCTCGGCAATCGGTTATAACCGCATGTTTCACTTGGCGTGGAACAACGGTAGCCTCGTGTAGAATGTGATTCTCGCGTCGCGCTGGCATGGAAAGCGATGTACATGGTTTAAACCCTTTCGTTACCGCGAACATCCAGCCCCGGGCGAAGAACGCTTGCACGGGCCACTCCAGTGGTAACATTTCCAACATTTCCTTCTATAGGGAGAATAGAAATTTTGTTTATTGGACGTTTATACATCATGTTTCCAACCTTCACATTTACTACTCTGACAAGACTGTCTTCCCCAGGATAAACATGAGTAATGATACCTAACTTCCATTGCTGTGGAGGGAGAGATTTGTCCTCCAGAAGAACTACTAGACCGGGACGAACATTTGGAAATCGATTATAAATTTTTCCTCTGGGTTGAAGACTGACGAGGTAGTCGTGGGCCCAAGACTTCCAAAAATGTTGTCGCATTTGCTGCAAGTGCTGCCATCTTGATAAGCGATTTTTGCTGAGGCCATCGTAAGAGGGTTCAGGAACGGCAGTCATTGGGCGCCCGATAAGGAAGTGAGCTGGAGTAATTACTTCACCCTCAGCTGGGTCATCCGAATGCGAGAAAAGGGGTCGCGAGTTAAGGATTGCTTCCACTTGTGTCAACATGGTATAAAATTCTTCGAATGTCAACTACGAACCTCTGAGAATCCGCTCCAGATGATATTTAACACTTTTCACGGAAGCTTCCCAAATCCCACAAAATTCAGGAGCTTCCGGTGGAATAAAATGCCATGTTATTTCTTTCGTCTGACAAAATGACTCAATTCTATTTACTGTAGCATTCTCACGAAACATCAGATACAGCTCATGAAGTTCACTCTTGGCACCTCGAAAATTGCTACCGTTGTCAGAGTGGAGTTCACGTATAAGTCCTCTGCGACTAATGAATCTATGCAAAGCAGCAATGAAAGCAGCCGTGGTCATATCTGAAGCGAGTTCCAAGTGAATTGATTTGGTAGTTAAACACACAAACACACACAAATAGGATTTGACGACGACAGGCTTTCGTCCACCTTGTCTTATTTGGAAGGGTCCGGCGTAGTCAACTCCCGTGACTTCAAATGGCGCAGAAGGAGTTACACGGTATTCTGGCAGATTTCCCATGTATTGTGTAACACCCTTTGGTATTACTCGGAAACATTTAACACATCCCCTTGTAATTTTTCTCACGGCAGACCGAGATCCTAACAACCAGAAGCGTTGACGAAGTGCTGACAACAAACTGGACGGGCCAATATGCAGATGTTCCACGTGATATTTGCGAATAATTAAATCAGTTAGTGGATGTTTGGGCAATATATATATATTGATGCTTAGTAACGAAGGGCATTTTAGATTTCTGAATACGGCCGCCCACACGCAAAACACCATCTTGCAAAAACGGACCTAGCATTCCCAACCTTTTGAATGGTTCCCCATTTTTGGCTCGTTGTATTTCATCAGACAATGTTTCATGTTGAATAACGAGTACTATCGTATGAAGTGCTAAGCAATGCTCTGAAATAGAGAGATATTTGCCTTTCATGCGATCATTCAATATTTTTGTACGACAAATTTTGAGGAACCGTTGAACATAAGCAACAACACGTTGTAATTTACGGAAAGAACTGAACCTTTTGAAGAGCGGAAGGTCATCACCATTTATCATTATGACTGAAACAATTTTCATTTCGGGCATAGAATCATCAGGGATCTCATCAGGGATAACGCGCTCGTAGAGTGTCGACTGTATGAACTGTGGGCCATTCCACCACAACGAATTATTCTTCAAACTATTTGGGAGCTGACCGCGAGAAACCACATCCGCAGGGTTATCCTTCGATCTAACGTTCCACCATTGGTACTGAGCACTGTCCTTTGTTATTTCTACTACACGATTTTGGACAAAAGGCTGCAGCCTTGCAGGTTCTTTTTTCAACCATGAAAGGACAATCTGACTATCAGACCAAAGACAAACAGAGGAAAACTTGATTTGCTTAGTCACGTTAATTTTCTTCACAAGTCTAGTCAATATTACGGCAGCGCAAAGCTCTTTACGAGGAATGGTTAAATCTTGGAGTGGAGCAATCTTGGATTTACTGCACAATAGTCTGACGATACAACTACCATTAGCAAGAATACTACGTACATACAGGCAAGCACCATACGCTATACCAGATGCGTCAGCAAATTCATGCAATTCTAAGCATGTAACATCCGAACTGATGACCGGTCTAGGCATCCTAATTTCATTAACATGTTTAAGAGATGCGCGAAGTTGTAACCAATCAGTTAAAAGATTCCCAGACAAGGCATCATCCCAGTCTATCTTAATAGTCCAAGTCTGTTGCATAAGGCGCTTAGGGGCTATTCATAAACCACGTAGACTTTTCTGGGGGGAGGGGGGGTTTTGTCAAAAGTCTACGCTCCATACAAAAAATCAAAAAATTGTATGGAGAAAAGTCTACGAAGGGGGGGGGGGGGTTGAGATGTTCAAAAATGAGTCTACGTGGTTTATGAACAGGCCCTTAGCTAAAACCGAAATGGGTGAAAGAAGTCCTAAGGGATCGAAAATTCTTGCTACTTCTGAGAACAATTGACGCTTTGTCACAACTGTATCCTCAGACGACGAAGACGGACAGAACAGAAACTCATCGCTGGGTCCCAAATCAACCCGAGCGTCTTAATAACCTCATTTGCGGACAACTCAGTCAGAGTAACTATTTTTTCTCGTTCAGACTCGGGAACATCCGACAGTATCGCATCGGCATTAGCGCACCACTTATGAACAGGGAGACCGCCTTTCTCCAGTAAAGCTTGGAGTTGCCGGCGACATTCAATGCCTTCTTCAATGGTTATAGTACCCGACAGTACATCATCAACGTAACAATCTTCTTGGAGAACACGAGCTGCAAGAGGAAAATTGACTCCTTCATCGACACTAAGTTGGATCAGCGATCTGGTAGCTAGAAAAGGGGCAGCTGAAGTACCATATGTAACAGTCAGTAGTAACTAAAGAGTTTTGATTCGATCAGTTGGTTGCGCCAAAAGATTCTTTGGAGGGAAGTCATTTCTGGGTCAACAAGAATCTGCCGATACATTTTTAAAATGTCAGCTGTAAATACAAACGGATGCATGCGAAACCTCAGAAGATTTGACAATAAATCTCGCTGAACGGCCGGACCTACTTTCAAAACATCATTGAGAGAAACTCCAGATGGTGGCTTCGCCGATGTGTCAAACACAACTCTTAGTTTAGTGCTTGAGCTAATTACTCTACAGTGTCCAAGGGAAATATATTCTTTGATGAAATTCGAGTACTGAGAATGGAGCTCGGGGTCTTTGAGTAGATGTCGTTCGAGAAGAAAAAAACGACGGAGGGCTAACGATCGATTATCCGAAAGCTGAGACACGTTCTCTCGAATAGGAAGTTTGACAATGTATCTGCCGGCAGAATCCCGCCGATGTGTGTTACGAAACAACTCCTCACATTCTTCTTCTTCTCCAGTATGAACAGGACTGACATCAATTTCTTCAATTTGCCAAAACCGTTTGATTGCTTCATCGAGCGACTCAATGGAAACACAATTTACCTGTCGGACATTTTCAATATAGCTACCACCTTACAACAAATTTCTCCCGCAATCACCCATCCTAACTCAGTTTCCCGTAATTCAGGATAACCTTCAGCAAGCACAATGTGTCCAACTTTCAACAACTTGAAAAAGTGACTTAATCCGATAAGTAAATCTACAGCTGCAGGGACATAGAAATTTGGATCGGCTAGAGTTATGTCGGGAGGAACATTCCATTGCGCAATATTGATTGTCTTACACGGTAGTGGATTTGTTATTGTGTCTGTGACCAAGCACTTGTGTGCCGTCTTATAATCACTGCAAAGGGAGCGGAGAGTAACATCGGCAAGAATTTTCGATTTGCTACGGGTTGAGTTTACACCAACGATATCAACGCTTACAGGAACTCCGTCCAATCCCATCTTTTTATACATTGAGGTGGAAAGCAGATTAGTCTGAGCACCACAATCTAAAATTCACCATGGCAGTCAACAGCAATACATTAGGTAGAGTGACACTATGTGTACCAGCGGAGGATACAGAAGCTGAAAGCACAGAATCAGAGCTAGCGGAATCGGGTTGGTCTGTGGTAGAGTTTTGAATGACTTCGTTAGGTTTCTGACTAGGAGCAGGAGTAGAGTTTACACTTTCTGGCTTTTTCCCATCGTTATGTATCAAAGAATGATGGCGTTTGCCACATTTTGAACAACGGTTCTTAGACAAACAATCAACCGAGTTGTGACCGTGGCGGAGACAATTAAAACATAATCGAAATTCTTTCACTTTACTGACACGTGTTAGTACTGTTAGTTTACGAAAATAAGGACATTGGTAACTATAATGAGCCTTATTACAAAATTGACATGACTCATTATTTGCCTCCGATGATGCTGTATGAACTTTAATACTGGAGAGTTTAGTATTGGGATGAGCAGCCTTGGCGGATTGAGACTTGGAAGATGCGGTGTGATCTGCTTCACAACGCTCTAATATACGACACTGATCCTTCAAAAACGACAGTGTATCATTCAAAACAGGCAAATCACCATGGTTAATAGATCTTTCCCACTGTTTTCGAGTAGTAGAGTCTAGACAAGATGTTAGTATTTTGTTGATAATTAATCCAGCAGTTGCCTCTACGGACTGTTTCATGAATTTAAGTCCCTCGATGTTTCGAGTGCAAGTATCAACTAGATCCCTCAATTCTTTGTGGGATTCTTTCGTCATTTTCTTCATATTCAAAAGCTCAGAAATATGTGTATCTATAATGATACGAGGATTTTCGTATCGTTCAATCAAAATTTCCCACGCATGTATATAATTATTATCTGCCAACGTCTTCGAATCAATGATTCCAGATGCGGCACCAACAAGTGACTTTTCAAAGTGATGTAGTTTGATAAAATCAGAATCTGAGCACTTTCCGACGATGTCCTCGAACATCGCCTTAAATCGAGGCCAATTTTCATCATATTTTCCATCAAAAACGGGGATAGGAGCCTTGAGTGGGGCTTGCTGGATTATTATTTTGGAAGTTTCAGACGGTTGCGACTCAACCTTTGTTGCATAAGAACTCTTTTGAAAACATTCTATTAAGAGTTCCAGCCGAATGAGCGCATCCGTGTGAAGCTTATCAAAATCGTTTAGCTTTTCGTATTGTTCCGCAACTTTTGATGCAGGAATGAGACTTAACACTTCTTTATGCAAAGCGTTATATTCCGCATAATGTGTTTCGAGCTTTTTAGAATAAACTTTGAGTATTGGGAGACTCACCTGTTTAGGGTCGTCTTCCCAAGTAAAAAATTCAATTTTAAGATACACTTGAAGAAGTTTTCAAGACTCATTTGATAAAACCACGCATAAAACTAGATATTCTACATAACATCGATAAAACAGTCATAAAACCCTCTTAAGTTCCAAAAGGCCCATACTACAGGAGGTTCTCAAGACTATTGCCCAAGGTTGGCTTAAAACTTGATGGTTTTATCGGTACATACTTGTAATGACATTCAAGACATACTTAAAACTATGATAAAACTACCACAAGTTATAATAGTTTTATGATTTTCCTCTTTAAGAACACTTCCAGTCCGTCACAAATATGCTGCGAAGATTCCATTTTTCAACTCGTTCTGCTGAATGGCGATTTATTTTTGTTTATGGTTGAGTGGAAGCTACTATAATTCTCTTCCAAAGTGGATACGTATGTAAATTAATTGTTAAATTGACCATAAATGCATCTGTTTTTTGCCTGCCATTGATGAATTCTTCATACGACATTCAATTTATTGGTGTTTAATAACATAAAAGTTCGAAAATTTTAACGCGCCTCTGAATTATTGCTAGAACATTGACCTATTTAAAAAATAAAATATATAGTTGAAAATTCAACAATTAGGTGACAAGGCTGATAAATTGTTAGATCTTGAATAAATTGTGTCTACAATCCATTTTATGTTTCAAAATGAATTTTAAACAGCATTGTTTGTTCGTACCATCGGAAAAATTAGAGTTTTGTTGCATACTTATGAAAATGGCTACCGTTCCGAGGGAATCCAGAATAGCCACGCTCGCCATTTTTACAATGGTTTTATCTAAAACTACCATAAAACGCAAATAAAACCTATATTTCTTACACAAGACTAACAAGATTTTTTGAGGAGTGCGATAAGTTCATCTTTATTTGTTCTACTCTTGAAAAAGATGAGTTACGCTTGAATAAAACTTGTTTGAATTGCTCAAGGTAAACAAGTCTCTCGTAAGATAGCCATAAAATCAGCGTGAAAAAGGCACATCATAAACAAAGAAAACGTGACGGTGCAAATCAAAAGTGCCTATGCATAATTGTTGTTCTTAGTCATAATAACAGCTTATAATTTAATATTTTAAATCACCAGCGTTAGTCGATAAAAAAAAACAAAAACAAAAAGAAAATTTAACTTGAATATTCTAACAATGGTTTTGGGAAGAATAACAATATATATTGCATGGAAGGCGGAAACATCAGTTGAGTGAAAAATGATTTTTCCTCTTGATCTATATGCTATAGCTATAGGTTTATGAACCTAACGTCGGATGAAGTGCGCTGTGTAGTAGATCACTGAGCAATTCCAACGCACCACCTCCTCCACCTAACGGTGGTGGACATACGATAACGCATGGCGATAATCCACTGCCTGGGACGTTAGGTTTAATTTGCACAACTGGCATAAAATCAATAATCATGAGTTATGATTCTCGTACACATTGCACCATTTAATTTGATTCGTTACAAAAAAAATAGCACGCATAACGCATAGACCCTTCTGATAAGTAAGTCTCAGTAGGCTGCGATTCCAATGGAATCTAGCGATGGAAAAAAAGGTCGTTGGTGGCTGAGATGAAGTAGTATTCAATATATTGGATAGATTTTTATTGAATTTCCGCTTGAACGATCCACTATTTTATATTTTCTTTCACCTATGGGCGTCCATTGTCCAGTTTGTTTATTTTTCACATAATGTTCTTTCTCAAGAGTGTGTGCTCTTACTCGAAACCAAATGGTTCTAAGAGCGTTTTATGGCAGCATTTTCAAGATACATTCACCTTGAAGAAGAATGTCATAAAACTTTCTCAAAACTTTTATCAGGTTTTATGAAAGTTACAAAACGATGTCTTGAGAGGGGACTCAAGTATCTTATAAAATTACTTATAAGGTGAATTACACTTATAAATGATGTAGTTTTATGGAGGTTTCTTCAAGTGTTCTTTAATCACTCTTAAGAACTGTTAATCAATTAAAACCACCTTAACTTGGAAAAACCAGATGATCTCCATAATGCTTTGATAAAACTACCATAAAACATGAATAAAACCAATTTGCATTTGAATTGTTACTTGGGTTCCGCTTTCTCTAGAGCACAAGAGATTGCGGTGACCTTACCCTTTACCTGTCCACGCTGATGAATGATGGCTTTAGCTTCCTCCATGTTTGCCTGATGGATGAGTTTACTGAATGTTTCTAATCGCTTCGGTAAGAGCGAAAATTAATGTACTTGTGTCTTTAACTTCTTCACTTTTGTCTTTAGAAACAATTTAAGCACTTTAGTTCTTCATTTCAATGTTGTTTGGTTCGTCACAGTTTAGTTCACTTTTCATTGTTCAGGTTTGATCACTTTTTTCACTAATCCGGCTCGAAGGACCATGATATGTTGGCCCTATGCCAACATAGATGAGGAGGAACTCACTTGTCCGTTAGCTCACTGCTAACTACGTTATTTAACAATTTTTACAATATTCAGTGGAAACCGACACATTGTCGACACGGTATGGCGTTGTATGCTGATAACGACGGGAATTTCCTTCACAGCAGGGCCTTTCTACGGAAAATTCTTATCAACGAGCTCTGAAAAGAGCTCGATCAACTCTTTGGGGTAGTCGCAGAAAGGGGCGAAATAAGGCTTCAACGCAATTTGAACAATTTTCTTCTTGTTTATTAATTGGTATACTTTATATAACTGACAATAATTACGGGAAAAGCTACTGCTTTTATAGCCGACGGTGGAAGAACAAAATATAGTGGAAGTAAATTGTGATCTCTGATTGGTTGATGCTCGCTCTCGTTGTTTCGCTCTCGATTCGTCTCGCTCTCGCTCCATCTAGACATCGATCCGTCTCGCTCTCGATTCGTCTCGGCAATCGGTTATAGCCGCATGTTTCGCTTGGCGTGGAACAACGGTAGCCTCGTGTAGAATGTGATTCTCGCGTCGCGCTGGCATGGAAAGCGATGTACATGATTTAAACCCTTTCGCTACCGCGAACAATGCCGACTGCACAAGTGATACACGGGATTCTTTTTTATGCATTGAATGACACTTCTATCGAATTTGTTTTTGAACTAGTTCCAACCTGCGATACCCGAACTTATTGTCAGTGCGAACTTCAATCCGATATGAGTTACAATTAAAACCATATACACTGACTATCAACACACAACAAGCCAACTCAATTTTAATACCCAATCTAGGTTGGAACTGAATCAAAAAGTAATTCGCTATTTGTAACGAGACTTTCCGGTAGAGTGACAGAGAAAGAAAACTACCATCATGTGTCACGCTAGCACTGACATCTGCTTATGGTCTTCTTAGGAGTGGAGAGCTAACAAGCTAACGTGAAACTGGGGTTCGGGAAGAGAGGGTCAGATGAAATGGTTATTTAACATTTTTTTATAGTTTTTCAATAGTTACAGGCTTAAAAAAATATGATTCCCATGAAAAACTATACTCTACAGATTGATAGGTGATAAGCAAATAAAAAAATCAGTGGGGTTGTGTACAAGACACGACCGGTTGACGTAGACTACGTTAAACCAAGTGATGCATTGTAATGTCAGGGAAATTCTGTGTGGCTATTATTAGCGTTAAAAAGGTTTCAATTATTCGTGCCGGTCGCTTACCCTTACTGATAGAAGCAGTTTAAGTCACAATATGACGGGTGCGGCTCTTATGGGACATTAGACCAGCGTTTTGAAGCCAGTATGTAAGAAAATTCTATTGTACGCTCTTGAGATATTATTTGGTGGACCTGAAAAGGGCCGTTTGGTTTTATGAAGTCAGTATGTGGGGAAATTCTCTTGTACACTCTTTATAACTCTTTGGTGGCCCTGAAAACAGCCGTTTGGTTTTATGAAGTCAGTGCGTGGGAAAATTCTGTTGTACACTCTTTATAACTCTTTGGTGGCCCTGAAAAGGGCCTTTTGCTTTAAATGATGACACGGCCACGGTTGCACGTTTTACGATGGACTATCTTTAAGGTCTTGAAGATAGTTGATGATCTGTTAGGGAATATAAAATTATTAAATTAGTGATAGTTTTGCTCATTCTTATAATCATAATCGCTTAACATTACTAAATGTTTATTCGTATGTCATACTGTGCCAGAATGGCCTGCATCTCGGAATTCTCACCATCGCCGGAACCATCAACAATGTTTTGCGTCGTTTGGGGGATTTCAGTAACGACAGGCAGCGGAGAAAATTCTATAATACATACAAACAAACATATATTTTGACTGATACCTTGTCTCCTTTTCAACATTCACCATTTAAATACCATACCATTCGGATTATTTGTATACAATCTGAGTTGTAGCATGCCTTTGCATAATTTAACTTCAAAAAATCAAAGATTTGAAATTTATGCAATTTTAGCAATTCTGGATTTCAAGGGTTAGAATAAACATTGAAATACTCTAGAATTCAAATAACGATAAAATTCGTTATCAGAAAATATCCGACAGGTTTAGTGATTGTTATGAAAACACTATAATCAATTGCAACATTTTCAGATGTGTAGGCGTCTCAAAAAATGTTCAAAGTTCAGGAAGTTTTATCAAACAGAAAATAACAAAAATTATCTCGCAGTTGTTATAAGGTTATATACAAGTACATAGGGTACATGTCCCTTGACTCAGTCGATTATGTAGCGCACGATTACAATTTTAACTATAACTCATACATTAATTTAGCTAGAAACGATATTCAACTATTTATACCTATGCTAAGACATGCTTAACAAGGCGTTTGCTGTACTGGACCATGAAAAGTCACCAACTAACATTATTGAGTCGAAAACTTTCGATGGATATGGATATCATTGAGGATTCTTGTTCGAACGAATTTCAGTAAAGTTTGTTTATTTCATCGCTCCGGGCATTTATTTATATTATCGCTCCGGAAATTTGGCTATATTCAGTATACTATACGAAATATAAAGCTACTTTATAACATCTAAATGACTTTCTCATGTGATCAATCGGCCATTCCATTTCAAAACATTAAAATTCTCACTAAATTCATTTAGTTATATAGGTGTTGGTATGAATAAGCCCTTAAAAAAATACACAACCGCTCACTCTTACTTTTCATTGAAAACTTTTATATTCTACATTTTACTATGTTATTCATCACATTAGGCCAAAGTTGGGAATATAAGGTTAAATGCGTACCTTAAATTTGGTCTATGGTTTTCTTGTGAAATTATTATTCATGTTTCTATGTGAATGTCAGGTAAATTTGTGAATCCATTATGGCTCACGTTAAATAAATCGAAATATATATAAATAAATTAGATCTCGCAAAAGAAAGAGAGTGAGTTTTATAAAATATCATTATTTTTTGCAATGAGTATGGGAGAAAAGGTTGGTTAATATATGATAAGTTCTTATAAATATAAAATAAACACCTGATAAAATAATCACGCATTAAAACATGTTCAGCGCATTAGTTATATCGATATCATGTGTATGTTCATATGCAGTAAAAGCATGCAGCGCATGTCATCACCAGAATACAATTAATATTATGTTGAAATTTATTAAGACAGGGAGCTCAATGATGACATGCACTTTGTCAAGTTGATTTTAATTTAATAGATACCAATTTCCTACCTCAAATTGAAGAACGTTCTCCAGCGTCCCAACTTCTTTGCAATGGGTATGGGAGAAAAGGTTGGTTAATATATAATAAATTTTTATATATATAAAATAAACACTTGAGAAAATAATCACGCATAAAAATATGTTCAGCGCATTATTTGTATCGATATCATGTGTAGGTTCGTATGATGTAAAAGCACGCGGCGCATGTTATCACCAGAATACAATTAACACTATGTTGAAATTTATTAAGACAGGGAGCGATAACATAGAGAGATATTCAATTGCTATGATGACATTCACTTTGTCAAATTGATTTGAATTTAATAAATATCAATTTCCTACCTCGAGTTGAAGGACCTTCTCCAGCGTCCCAACTAGTTGTTGGCAACGCATTACCTCTTGCTGCTTTCAATTTCGCCCGAAAACTACGAACTCGCTCGGCATCGGTGCACGGTCGTTTCGGAGGATTTCTCGTATGTTCGCTCTTTATGCGCTTCCTGAATCTGCCCAAGCGTTCTTGATCAAATCGGTTAGGCATTCTCACTTTCACTATGTTTCTCAAAACGTTTTTCTTCCTAGAGGTAGGACTCTATCCTACGCGAATCGTTAACACAACAGAACAACTGTTTAAAACACACTACTAATTGGAATTTACAGAGAATGTTGATTCGGAATATCACGTTCGACATCGAAAATGGTGTCCGTGAAAGGGAATATGTGTGGTTTAAGGTATGCGACGAAGGGAAAACAAGTTTTGCTAATACCACTGGCTGCCAATCGACAATTTGAAACGAAAATCCCAATCAACAAACTCTCAAGCTGAGAATATTAAATTGAAAATAGCAAAGATGGATTTGTATCTGGTAGGATTTTTCGGTGAAAATAAATCAAAACAACCGGCAGGCTTTGATTTATTTTCACTGATTTTATGGATCCGCTGCATAGTGCACTGTTGCCTAGTAACGATTTGGCAAAATCCAATATGACTGTAAATCGACCGAAATTTAACATAAACTCTTATTCAAATAACTATCTTAAATTAGAAATTGAATTGATTTATTGATTCATCGCGGGTTGTGCCAACCAACTAGGAAAAAAATTTCACCGACGGAGAATTGTCCTGCTCGCCTTCCATGGAGGCTCTCCCGCAAACAGTAGCGTTTTTGCAGTCGTGACGAACAAATCGGCACTAGATTAAATGGCGCACAAACCGAACGAAATATTAATTTAACTCTTATACAAACAACTCTCTGAACTGGATTGGTTGTCCTCAAAAGGACAGATTATTTATAAGTGGCTGGCGCCAACCAGTTGGGTAAAATTTTCCCGACTGCTCGCCCTCCATGGAGGCGGTTTTGCAGTTGTGGTGAACGAATCAGTACCATGATATTAGGCGCACAAACCGAACGAAATAAAAGTTTAATTCTTGTATAGACAACTCTTTTAATTAAATTGGTTGTCCTCAAAAGGACAGATTATCAATTTATGGATTGCGCCAACCAGCTGGGTAAATTTTTTACTGACGGCTTGCCCTCCATCGAGCACCGAACTAAATTTAAAAGGACAGATTATTTCCACCTACTGCTGCTCGCTCCCAAGTACGCTTTCCCCCAAACAGCGTTTTCGAAGTCGCGGCGAAACAATTGCCACGATGAGCTAAGATGGCGGCTTGCACCAACCGACGCGATTGTGTGCCCCCACATCCGCCATTTTACCTCATCGCGACGATCGCTGTTTGGGAGAGCCTTTGTACCAACCCCCGAACATCATGACAGATGAGCTTAGTTTCACGTACCCATCTACAAATTGTAGATGGCTCTACTGTGCATAAACAAAAGGGCCATCCATTCTTGATACTACCTCTTTTTAACTTTGGAATACGTGTTTTCGTTTCCTTTTGTGTGGATGTTCAAAACAGTGCAAGAACAAATTGTTAATAAGGCGTAATGTTTATGTGGCTTTCTTACCATTCATTTGCTTTCAATTATATCAAATGTAAATCATCATTACTTGAGAATGGAATTGAGAGAATGTCAAACAAAGAGAGACAAAGAGAGAGAGAGAGAGAGAGAGAGAGAGAAAGAATGAAATGAAGAGAGAAGGGGTATAACAAAAAATGAAGAGAGATTATTCTTATTTACACGCTACACGTCTCGCAGCACCAAGCATAAAACTTGATGTTTTTTTAGCTAGTTTATTTGTTTGTTAGATTCAATTGCGTTACCTTTACGAAGCCGATAATTCATTGTTGTTTCTGATGAAGTTTAAACTTTTAACTTTCTGTTTCAAGCACACAGGGATGAAAAAAAATCCTATCCATCATGTGTGATTGCAAGAGAAACGAGAGATATTGTTACGCTGGCCTTCCATTGTGCTGAAGGTTACAGAGTGTCTCATATTGAAAAGTATAGATCATTGCACGATGGCGTCATCAATGTAGTTTTGACAGTTCAGGGAGATTGTTTACGTGGACTTGGCATATTTCCGGTAAGGTCGGTTTGAGAGTTTGTGTTCTGAACTTATTACGATTGGAGTAAAATAGCTGAAAAACAGACACCATGACTTATTTTGACATCATTAAATTTTCCTTTTGCTTTTTTTTTTATTGAAATTTTCCTGAATTTAATTTTACAGAATTCGGCACATACAGAGAAACAAATCTAGGATTTTTTTTCAAAAGGGTGAATCTAACAATGAGAGGCTCTCTCCTCTCTCGCTCTCTTTCATTTATTATAGCGCTATTATAAAACTTTTGAGGGATTCTTTAGTACAGATAGAAACCCAACAGTGCTGGCTACTATACTCTACAAATAGTTAAATGAAAAACGTAACGCTGAATGGGATATGCATGGGAGAGAAAGTAATCAAAGATAGTCTCTCAATTGCAGATTCGCCCTAATAAAAAATTAAAAAACCTAGAAATGTTCATTTTTATTAAAAATGTTTTTTTATTAAAAATAAAATATTAATTAAGTATGGAGGAATTTAAGTAAAGGCTAGTATGCAGCTCAAAAGTAATGTGCATTAGGATAGGACAAGTAATGGTCAAGAAATGCTTTAACTCTCCGAATTACTTGCCTTGTATGCAGCTGAAAAGGAGGACAAACTTTGTAACGTTAGGTAATCTTCATTGTGCTGTCACTTTTCCTTGCGGAATAATATTCCTTTGGATTATTCCGCAAGAGAAACTGATGTTTCACAGTTATCAAAATTACTTCTTTAAAAATGGCAAAAATTACTTCAAGTCTTTACTGCATACTAGGCTTAAAGCTAAAGTAAGGGTTAACATCGTAATATCCAAAACTGCAATTGATCATAACTGTCTGGCTATTTTTAATTGGAATCGTCATTATTGTTTCAAATATTGGACATGAGCAAACTGTTTATTTTAAGATTAATAAGCAAAATATGAAAGTTTTCATTTAGAAAAATATGGCGACCGCGTTGCTTCAGTGACTATCAATTTATTGAAATTTGGGTTAATAATAACGTCCTATATCGGGTGATCATAACTTCAATTTCAGTAAAAATTACTGTTTATTACCGTTTCATTTAACTGGGTATTGGGTTCTAGGTATTGTAAAAATACCTATTTTTAGACCAAATAAATACCTAATTTTAGGTATTTCAATCTAAGCGTGTAGGCTGCTATTTTATTCGCGGTTTGCTAGCTTCCAGATATTTTTCAAGTGCTAAAAATTTCGGAGTGTTTTTATTATTACGGTTTTTAAATTATTCAATATTTGGCTAGTAGTCTAAGTCACGAGTGTGTCAATGCTCCAATATTTTCTCTGTGAAAAGGGTAAAAATATCCACCATATAACATTAAGGAAAAGCAACAACATATCGTCAGCATTATATTCATCAAGTACGAATATGTGCTCCACAGCTTTGAAAATAACAGTCGATGTACGAAATACGTTGAATTCATAATTTGTTCTAGGTTTCATTTGATTTGACAGAACCAGTGAACCAAAATTATCGGGGTACATTGACTTTACTCTGGAGCTGTCAAGTTGTTACCGGGTTGCTTTGTACATATCACCACCATCTGCTACGCGATAACCAGCTGCCTCTGCGAACAGCTCCGCTGCCGGACGAATAAAGCAGCTGCCTGCGACCAGCGACCAGCTCCGCACAGTTTCAATGCTGCCAAACGACTGAGGCAAAATTTTCCTAAGTGTTCGTTTTATACCGGTCTCAGCTGCTTGCGAGACGTACATGGAGAGACGAATGACATGATTGGTTAAAGTCTCTCTCTGATACAAAGAAGAAGCAGATGATGCAAGACGTTCCTTGGTTCGATTTGAAATCTGTGATAGGAAATTTGGTAAATTTACTCTGCAAAATGACATTATAAGACATCACCTTATATTTGCGTTATTTTCAATAGTTTACTATTGATTGAGAATAATGTTTGACAATTGAACTGGAGCGCGGTAAAATTTCCCACCGATTGAAGAAGAAATCATGGAAATTTATCGTGGATTTTTTGAGTTATTCACGTACAAAACGTACGGTTTTTCGTGACGGTCGCAATATTTTAGATTTTCATTTGACACCCTACCCTTGCCGTAAGACGTAGTCTACGTCAAAAAAAAAATCCACAAGAAAGGTCTATTAGGGCGAGTCTAACATTGAGAGACTCTCTTGATTACTCTCTCTTTCATTCATAATCCAATCACCTTTACGTTTTTCATTCTACTATTTGCAGTATATGCAAGCCAGCACTGTTGTGTTTCGATCTGTACTACACGCTAAGATCAGTTTACCCAAATATGGGTGAATAATACTCATAATCGGGAAAAGTGCACATACCCATTTATGGGTAAAGTTGTCTTTACCCATATTTGAGTATTTTTTCTTTAAAAATTTACACAAATATGGGTAAAACAACTTTACCCATAAATGGGTATGTGCACTTTTTTGCGATTATGGGTAAACTGAGCTTAGCGTGTAAAGGATCCCTCGAAAAATTTATACCGGTGCTGTAATAAATGAATGAGAGCGAGACCGGAGAGAATCTCTCAATGTTAGATTCACCCTAAAGAAAAAAAACCTGAATTCATCCACCGATGGTGCGACTGAACCCTTCTTACACTTTATCAGAATTACGAACTCAAATGTGGCCAATATGGTACTGGATACATATTTTATCAGAAATTCCAGGAAGGTCCAGAAATATTCGATATGTCATATTTTGTGTTTAAAAATGGTACCGTTCGACAATCCTTAACGTACTGTTCATCGATGTGATTAAAATATAACCATTAATAGTCTTTACTGACATGTTTCTGTAAGTTATATAAAAGGAGGAATTACATATATATTAGCAATTTCATATAATCGTCAATTTTGATTATCGATATGGATTCAAGATGCTTAATAAGTAAAGGTTCGTTGAAACTGTTGGTTAAATGGAAACTTTGTGTAATTTTTGAATATACTCGTTGCAGTTCAAAACCAGACTACTCGAGCCAATCGATGCTGCTCTAATTCTATACAGTCGCATAGTGTGGCTAGTCCGCTGTATGTGCTATACAACGCAACAGATGCTACACAATAGAATGCAAGCGGCATCGATTGGTGTGATTGGTCTTGTTCGGTTTTGCACTGCAACGAGTATATTGTCATCTCACAATTATGTGCTCTCAGATATTGTTTTGGTCATATCTCCATGAAGGATTATCCAATCATAATGAAATTTTGACCAGTTATTTGGAGATTTCATAACTTTAATTTGGTCTCAACAAAACTGAAATCGGTACACAAATAGCTCAGTATGTAATCGGAGACTAAACTGTTTGATTACTATTATAATAGGCCTTCAAGTACTGTTTCGTTCATATCTTCGTAACGAAATGTCCGAATGAAAAAAAAATCGATAGCGTTCTATAGGAATGTTGTAGCTTCCATTTGCCGTCAAGAGAACTGAAATCGGATCACAGATGGCTGAGAAACCGATACGACATTATTTGTATTGCGCACACACACACACACACACACACACACACACACACACACACACACACACACACACACACACACAAAACACACACAACCATGGTCAGGTACAATCTTCATAAATATTTGAAATTTTTTTTTTTTTTTATGCTTGCTGCTCAAAATACAGTTTTAACGTGTGAAATACATAGTCTTTTAAATTCTGAAAGTGTTGGTGCACGGTTAATGTGTCTTGGCATCGAATTGAAAACATTTATTCCTTTAAAATATAATGAGTTTTGTGAAGCACTTGTCAAAAAATTCGGTGTTCTTATTTCATCCGCGTTTCTAGTATTATATCTATGAAAATCACTTCCTCTTTCAATTCGATCATACAAATATCGAGGAAGCAAACCATTAACTGCTCTAAAAATGAACACCATAGTTAAATACACAATTCTTTGCTTCACTGATAGCCATTGTAAAGCGTCTAACATAAAAGTCGAGGAAGTGAATCTGTTACATCTTAAAATCAAGCGCATTATTTTATTCTGCAAACGCTGTAACCTCAATATTTGTGTTTGGTTGGCCAAGAATAAAATGGAAGGGCAAAACTCTAAATGAGGGGAGATGATTGATTTGTATAGCTGTATTTTACTGCAAGTAGTTAAATCGTTTTTTAATCGGCATAGAATTCCATACTTCTTGGCAATTTTCTTGATGACATTGTCAATGTGAGCGTTGAACTTTAGCTTGTCATCAATAATCACGCCAAGATATTTAATCTCCCGAACGCGATCAATTGTCTCACCATCAATTGTAACTGAAACATTCTCATTTACTCGATTCTGTGAAATTACCATATATTTAATTTTACTTATATTCAATTTCAATTGCTTACATTTCAACCATCTACTTAGAAAACGCAAATCTTCGTTCAAATGGGTAACGGCTTCATTTAAATCTTTAGCTGCAAAGAACAACACAGTGTCATCTGCAAACAGATTAATGTCACAAAATCGTAAAACACGTCGCATGTCATTAATATACATAATAAACAAAAGTAAGTAGGGTAAAAACCCGCATTAATCCACCGGTGGTGAGACTGAACCCTTCTTACACTTCATCAGAATTCAAACGTGGGCAATATTGTACTGGATACATATTTTCATCAGAAATTCCAAGAAGATTCAGAAATATTCAATATGCCATACATTCAGTTTATAAAATGAACTATTTGTTTACATTACAAACTAATCCTGTCACGTGTATATCGTTTTATTTCAAGTAGGATTAATTGCAAAGTGATGAGATTAATATAGGTACATCTTCCCTATTTGTCAATACTGAGCGTTTTGTTCAGCGATGTGATTAAAATATTACCATTAATAGTCCTTAATGACCTGTTTATGTTAGTTATATAGAAGTGGAAATCACATAAATACTAGAAATTTTATAAGATCAGTCCATAGAATGAATTATTAGACAATCCTAAGCGTCAATTTTGATTATCGATATGGATTCAATAAGCTTAATAAGTACATTTTCGTTGAAAATTGGTGAAAGTATATGGAGACTAATTTTCGAATATACTCGTTGCAGTTCAAAACCAGACCACTCGAGCCAATCGATCCTGCTCTAATTCTATACAGTCGCATAGTGTGGCTAGTCCGCAATATGTGCTATTTAATGCACGAGAAGCAAAACAATAGAATGCAAGCGGCATCGATTGGGGTGAGTGGTCTTGTTCGGTTTTGCACTGCAACGAGTATATTGTCATCTCACAATTATGTGCTCTTAGGTATTGTTTTGGCCATATCTCCATGAAGGATTATCCAATCATAATGAAATTTTGACCAGTTATTTGGAGATTTCATAGCTTCCATTTGGCATCAACTTAACTAAAATCGGTACACAAATAGCTCAGTATGTAATCGGAGACTAAACTGTTTGATTACTATTATAATAGGCCGTCAAGTACTGTTTCGTTCATATCTTCGTAACGAAATGTCCGAATGAAAAAAATCAATAGCGTTCTATAAGAGTGTTGTAGCTTCCATTTGTCGTCAACAGAACTGAAATCGGTTAACAAATATCTGAGAAACCGATGTGACATTATTTGTAACGCACACATAAATACACACACACACACGCGCATACACACACACATACATACACACAGACATGTGCTCAGTTCGTCGAGCTGAGTCGAATGGTATATGACACTCGGCCCTGTGGGCCTCGGATAAAAAGTCGAGTTTTCAAGCGATCTTAATACCCTTCTATTGATGTAAGAAGGGTAAAAAAGGGAAGTTAACATAATGAAATTTTGAACACTTATTTGAAGATTTTATAACTTTAATTTGGCGTGTACAGAGCTTCAATCCTGAGCTTCAATTTTGATTATCGATATGGATTCAAGATGCTTAATAAGTACATATTCGTTGAAAATAGTAAATGGAGACTTTGTGTAATTTTCGAATATACTCGTTGCAGTTCAAAACCAGACCACTCGAGCCAATCGATGCTGCTCTAATTCTATACAGTCGCATAGTGTGGCTAGTCCACTGTATGTGCTATACAACGCAACAGATGCGACACAATAGAATGCAAGCGGCATCGATTGGTGTGATTGGTCTTGTTCGGTTTTGCACTGCAACGAGTATATTGTCATCTCACAATTATGTGCTCTCAGGTATTGTTTTGGTCATATCTCCATGAAGGATTATCCAATCATAATGAAATTTTGACCAGTTATTTGAAGATTTCATAGCTTTGATTTGGCACCAACAAAACTAAAATCGGTACACAAATAGCTCAGTATGTAATCGGAGACTAAACTGTTTGATTACTATTATAATAGGCCTTCAAGTACTGTTTCGTTCATATCTTCGTAACGAAATGTCCGAATGAAAAAAAAATCAATAGCGTTCTATGGGAATGTTGTAGCTTCCATTAGTGTCAACAAAATTGAAATCGGTTCACAGATGGCTGAGAAACCGATGTGACATTATTAGTAACGCACACACACACATACACACACATACACACACATACACACACATACACACACACACACACACACACACACATACACACAGACATGTGCTCAGTTCGTCGAGCTGAGTCGAATGGTATATTACACTCGGCCCTGTGGACCTCGAATAAAAAGTCGAGTTTTCAAGCGATCTTAATACCCTTCTATTGATGTAAGAAGGGTAAAAAGGGAAGTTAACATAATGAAATTTTGAACACTTATTTGAAGATTTTATAACTTTAATTTGGCGTTAACAAAGCTTCAATCCTGAGCTTCAATTTTGATTATCGATATGGATTCAAGATGCTTAATAAGTACATATTCGTTGAAAATAGTAAATGGAGACTTTGTGTAATTTTCGAATATACTCGTTGCAGTTCAAAACCAGACAACTCGAGCCAATCGATGCTGCTCTAATTCTATACAGTCGCATAGTGTGGCTAGTCCGCTGTATGTGCTATACAACGCAACAGATGCGACACAATGGAATGCAAGCGGCATCGATTGGTGTGATTGGTCTTGTTCGGTTTTGCACTGCAACGAGTATATTGTCATCTCACAATTATGTGCTCTCAGGTATTGTTTTGGTCATATCTCCATGAAGGATTATCCAATCACAATGAAATTTATAACAGTCCTTAACAGATTTCATAGCTTTGTTTTGGCACCAACAAAACTAAAATCGGTACACAAATAGCTCAGTATGTAATCGGAGACTAAACTGTTTGATTACTATTATAATAGGCCTTCAAGTACTGTTTCGTTCATATCTTCGTAACGAAATGTCCGAATGAAAAAACTGAAATCAGTTCGTCGAGCTGAGTCGAATGGTATATGACACTCAGCCCTGTGGGCCTCGGATAAAAAGTCGAGTTTTCAAGCGATCTTAATACCCTTCTATTGATGTAAGAAGGGTAAAAACCCGCATTAATCCACCGATACTGAGACTGAACCCTTCTTACACTTCACCAGAATTCAAATGTGGGCAATATTGTACTGGATACATATTTTCATCAGAAATTCCAAGAAGTTTCAAAAATATTCAATATGCCATACATTCAGTTTATAAAATGAACTAGGGAAACTGACCCCATATTAATCTTATTGTTCCTATATTCATCTAACGATGAATCAAACAATTGGGCAGTTGAAGGATCGGTTTCGTTTTCAAATAATGTTTGCTTACGTTAAATAACAACAACAAACATTACTAACTAATCCTGTCACGTGTATATCGTTTTATTTCAAGTAGGATTAATTGCAAAGTGATGAGATTAATATTGGTACATCTTCCCTATTTGTCAATACTGAGCGTATTGTTCAGCGATGTGATTAAAATATTACCATTAATAGTCTTTAATGACCTGTTTATGTTAGTTATATAAAAGTGGAAATCACATAAATACTAGAAATTTCATAAAATCAGTCCATAGAATGAATTATTGGACAATCCTAAGCGTCAATTTTGATTATCGATATGGATTCAATAAGCTTAATAAGTACATTTTCGTTGAAAATTGGTTAAAGTATATGGAGACTAATTTTCGAATATACTCGTTGTAGTTCAAAACCAGACCACTCGAGCCAATCGATCCTGCTCTAATTCTATACAGTCGCATAGTGTGGCTAGTCCGCAATATGTGCTATACAATGCACGAGAAGCGAAACAATAGAATGCAAGCGGCATCGATTGGGGTGAGTGGTCTTGTTCGGTTTTGAACTGCACCGAGTATATTTTCATCTCACAATTATGTGCTCTCAGGTATTGTTTTGGTCATATCTCCATGAAGGATTATCCAATCATAATGAAATTCTGACCAATTATTTTTTGATTTTATAGCTTCCATTTGGCATCAACAAAACTAAAATCGGTACACAAATAGCTCAGTATGTAATGGGAGACTAAACTGTTTGATTACTATTATAATAGGCCGTCAAGTACTGTTTCGTTCATATCTTCGTAACGAAATGTCCGAATGAAAAAAAATCAATGGCGTTCTATGGGAACGTTGTAGCCTACATTTGCCGTCAACAGAACTGAAATCGGTTAACAGATATCTGAGAAACCTATGTGACATTATTTGTAACGCACACACACATACACACACACACTGTAACTTTTTTTCTATGCACTTCTTGTGGTCACGGCTATCAGGGTCTACCCGGGAGGAATTAAAATATATACAGCGGACTAACTTCCTTAAATTGCACTGATCGAAAGAAAATGAAATCAAAAATATGGTGGATAGGAATAAATGGTCATAAAAGAAATCTAACTGAATTCAACAAATTTACAAACTATTTACAATTATTTATTTTAAACGGATAGAAAAATTAAGGAACAAAATTGGACAAAATAAAGGAATGTGGATATGATGCACCTACGTTTACTCGCGTTGCTGGTATGGGAGGAGAGCGGGCGTCGCAATTTTGCAGCGCACCTGGTGACTGGAGATGATTATGAGTGGCGCGGTGATGTCAGAACTGTTGGCAGACGAAAGTTTTGCTTCGCCGTCGAATCACACTATCACTAACAGTTTCGCGGACACTGCTCGCCAAATAATTCGTCACGAATAAGCCCGGATCCGTCGCTGCATGGGGTTTTTATCTTGATGCTGGTTGTACGCAGTTTCGGAATCCATTGTGTGGTGACGTTCGAACAACGTCAAAAGAACGGTTGGTTTGCATGATTGTTTGGTGTCAAGGGGGTTTAGAAGTACATGGACTTCAAATTCAAATTCAAATTATTTTATAGCTAATATTTACAATTTTTTTGGGAAAGCGGGCACTTGACACCAAGGATAAGTCGAGTTATTAGTACGAGACACTGAAGAAGTCTGCACATTGTAGACGAAATACGCGTATCTGTCGAGGATAAGCAAAGGTAGTTGGAATTAAATGGAGATTACTAATTTTTCTTCTAAATTATAGTTAAGGAAAATTTATTTAAAGTGGAAGTTTAATTCTACGACCAACAAAATTTTATAAATAAGACTTCGGAAAAATATATACAATTTATTATTAATGATCGATCAGTGCAAAATAATATTGGAAACGATTTGAGAGGTTACAATTAGCCCGGGGTTCGGATAAAAAAAATTTTGTTATTCAATTTTTTTTTTCAAATTTCTGCCGCGCAAATGTCTGTTTTTTTTTTTGTTTATTATTTTTCTATTTTGAGGCAGATACGTGTTGGACCTGATCGTAGAGCACTTTCTTGTTTTCCAAATTCAGTTTGATTTGACGGAATGATTACTTCCCTAGGGAATCTTTTTCGTCAATTCACGTGAATTTGGAAGAGTGAACCTGGAGCTTTTCGTTCGTAATTTTATGTCGTCACTCGATCTGTCCGGGGGAGTTTGGAGTAAATATATTGTATTACATTAGAAGTACCAACCAAACAAGTCATTTCTTCTTTTCTAATATCAAATAAGTTTAGTGAAATGAGTACTCCCGGAGGAAATCTTTTCAATCTAAATTATTTGAATACTTAGAAGAGTGAACCTATGACACCTTATTTGTCAGGTCTTCTTAATCTAATAAATAATCAATATCTATGTAGAAAGGGATAGAGATACAAGTAAGTTAGAAAGAAGTGATCAGTAAAACCACTTTTCTCTATGAATTTCAGCTTGATTTAATGGAATGATTACTTCCCGAGGGAATCTTTTCCACCAAATCACGTGGATTTGAAAGAGTGAGCCTGGGAACCCATGAATCATGTGCTCTCCAATTCAGCCAATCTCAATTGTATGTATATAAAGGGTCTAAATTATAAATATTACATAATACGATGTGCTTTATTTTGTTCAGTTATTTAGTGGTACATGATTGTTTTAGTGCAATTTACAATATCCTATATCGTCAGAAAATCGTCTTATGCAATTTGTCTTCCTCACGTATGCTAAGGTAAACTAGAATGTATTACTCTACCGTCAACAATTATTGACCAAAAACAATTTACTTGAATTGAATAATATTAAAAAAAACTAAACTAAATGCGAATATGCTTCCATTTGATCATAACCGCTCCACCGCTTTGGTTAAATTAAACAATATTTCCTAATGAGCTACACGTTGAATTTTCAACATAGATCCATTAAATTGTGATTTATTATGCTAGGGCGCCCTATAATTAAGTTGTTTCTTCGAACACCTAGACGGCTCTGTCGCGAAGAGCGGCTGGGTTCGGATGATTGAAATAAATTAATTCAAAAATCATCTCTCTGAAGTGAATTCCTCTGAATTCCAACGAGAGGCCATTTCGAAATGTTATGCTAGTTGAATTTAATACTACTATAAAAACTACCACCTGGGCTACCGTGTTGCCAACCACAGCCGCCGTTGGGCAGGAATGTCGATAATGAAATCGCGAGAAATGTCAAACTACTGTTTACGCTTAGTGTGAGGACGACGTGCGGAAGAGTGGGTTATGGCCCAGCTAAAAATAGTCGGGAATCCTCGGTCAAGGACATGCCAATTTGGCTGAGGTCAACGGCAAAAGGATTTCCCATAATCGACCAGCTGGCAGCGAGAGCATATTCCAGGCGATGATGAAAAAGGTTTGTATGTTGTTCGCTAAAGTTCCTCTGTTTGGTGTTTTGTTTCCCTCTTTTTTTTCTTTCTTTTTCTTTCAGGAGCTCCTGTCCATTTGTACGAAGAAATTGCTGATTATGTGGTTACTTGTGATTGTGATTAATAAAGAATAGCAACCGAAAGTGATTTAATCACCTCATCCGGGTTTCAAATGCGAAGCTGGCCAGACGCCGATGGGTTTCCCTGACAAATCCTCCAGATCATATGAGGAGGTGCCGATCTTTTTCTTAACTTTACATGGAAGAAACTGAGCTGCATATTTTGCATTATAGCGGGCAATTCCCCTTGAGGACTTCATGTTTCTACGGTACACGAGCTGCCCTGCATAGAAAGATTTTGCGAAACGACGGTGGCGGAGATTGTATTGTTTCTGAGATGCTTCATGTGCTTTTGAAAGATTTTTCTGAACAATGTCGTAAATTTGGCTAAACTGCTGTTTACGCCGTTCAATTTTCTCGGCTTCAGACAGACTTTCATCGTGTCGATATAGCTGGTGATCTGTCCCCTTTTCAGATAGCTCTTGGCCGTGAGTGACGTAGTAAGGCGTATAGCCGGTGGATGCGTGGATGCTGGTGTTTAGAATAACCTCGATTTCGGAAATTTTCAGATCCCATGAACGTTGATCTTCTTTTGCGTATGTTCGTATGGCCGTGTTGATAGTGCGGTTGACGCGCTCGACCGGGTTGGCCTGAGAGTGATACCGGGAGTTCAGCCAGTGTGCAATTCCGAAGTGATCCAGTAGGTTTTTGAACTCTTTTGAAGTAAAAGTGCTTCCGTTATCGGATATTATAACTTCAGGAACAGAGTTGCGGTAAAACCACTGATCGCGAAGAATCGCACACATGGCGGAGCTGTCTAGTTTTCTCACAGGATGGATCATAACCCACTTTGAGAACAGGTCTGAAATAACCAGGATATGCTGGTTACCTTTTCGACTTCGTGGGAGCCGCCCTACAAAGTCAAGAGAAATAATCTGCCGCGCATTTTTCCCATTTCAGGGACAATTGGTACGAAAGGGGCCTTCACCTCTTGACAAGTTTGGCAGGATTGAATGTACTTTCTAATATTTGGTCCCATTTTGGGCCAGTAGAACCGTTTGCGAATGCGGGCCAACATTGTCTCATACCCCAAGTGGAAGCAATCGTCATGGTTCTCTTTCAAAATTTTAGGAATTTCATCCGACTGTGGCACTCGCTTCCATTCAAAGCGGTTGCCGAAAGGCTCATTCCTGGCAGTCACAAATTTGAAAAGTTTGCCGGCATCCACTTTAAAATCTACAAATTCATCTGGCCTACCCAACACTTTCTGCATGAGGGAAGAGTGCCAGGTTGTAGTTGAGGAGCCTCGGACTGTAGCAATACTCCTAGATAGGGCATCTGGGACAACATTGTCCTTACCCTTTCGATGCAGTACAGCCATATCGTATTGCTGCAAGTCCAAGCTCCATCTACTGCAACGTGAGCCTACTTTCCACTTCGTATGTAAAATGTGGGTTAGGGCAGAGGAATCTGTAATTAAAGTAAAATGATATCCTTCTATGTAGCCTCGAAAGGCGTCTATGGACAGTATAGCAGCCAAGGCTTCCTTTTCGGCCGCATGGTAATTTTTTTGTGGGGTGGTTAGTTTGTGGCTATAATAGGAAATAACCTTCTCTCCACCTTCTTGATGCTGCGTGAGGATACCGGCAATGGCTACGTCACTGGTATCGGTTTGAATGGTAAACTCTTTTGAGAAGTCAGGACTTCCCAAGATCGGAGCAGACACCAGAAGTTCTTTCACATCGCAGAAGGACTTTTCTGCCTCGTCGGTCCAACGACTAACTTTCGTTTTTGTTTTAAGAAGCTCTGTGAGGCCAGCAGTGATGCCGCTGAAGCCGGGGATGAACCGACGATAATAGTTGGCCATCCCCAAGAACCTCCTAAGCTTCGTCACGGAAGTAGGCCTCTCATATTCAATTATAGGCCGAATCTTATCAGGGTTTGTTCGGAGGCCGTTTGAACTAAGGAGATAACCCAAGAACGAGATTTCGGATACTCCAAACTTGGATTTCTCGATGTTTATACATCATTGGCCTCAAGTAACCTACGCGCAATTTCGCGGAGCAACTGTACGTGTTGCTCGAATGTTTCCATAACCACGACGATATCGTCGAGGTATACGAAGACATAAGGTTCCAGTACACCATGGCCGAGTACCTTGTCCATAAGCCGGGCTAATGTAGCGGGACTATTGACAAGACCAAATGGCATTCGGGTGTACTGGAACAGCCCCTTGCCTTGCACACAGAAGGCAGTATATTTTCTGGAAGAATGATCCAGAGGAATTTGAAGGAAAGCTTCCGAAAGATCGATAGTCGACAAATATCTGGCCTTTGGAAGCTGACCAAGGATTCTGCAAGGATGCGGCAAGGGGTATGCGTCACGTACAGTGCGCTCGTTAAATTTGCGGGCATCTAGGCATAATCGAACTTTATTCGGTTTGATCACAGGTACACAATTAAGAGACCAGCCAGAATTGCTAGGCTCAATTATTTCGGTGTCTAATAACCGTTGTAACTCCACCGCAACCAGTCCTTGGGTTTTTGGGGACATTACATAGGGATATTGTCTTATCAGAGCTTTATGCTTCCACTCGTCCTGTATTTCGATTTTGTGTACAGCAAGTGGGGTCATTGTTAGATGACCTGGGCGAGCAGGCAGGAACAGTTTGATTTGGTCAAGAATTTGCCGTTCCTCCACTGATAGGGAGGTCGATGGCGACGGTGGGTTACTAGAAGATTCCAAATTCGAGTTCTCGATTGTGGCACATTGCTGAATGGTCGGTTGGATGTGGAACTTTTTCCAAAAATCCATACCGCATATACAGTCAACGGCCAATTTAGGAACAACCAATGTGGAAATAATTTTTACCAAACCGTTAAAGGAGAAAGGTAAGTATAATTGACCCAAAACATTTAACTGCTCTCCACTTGCCGTTCGCAACACGGTTGAAGTACGGACGGGTGAGAGCTTATGTGGTTTGATTTTAGAATAGATAGTGTCACTGATCAACGTCAGGTTGCTTCCACTGTCTAATAAAGCCTTGAATTGAATTTCGTACAAACCAACTGTGGTGTACGGTCGATTATCGTTGGGATATGGGTAAGGGACTAAGCAGGTCGTAGGTTCGAGAGAGTAAATTTCATCCCTAGCAGGTTCAAAGAATGCTGAAAGGTTTAGTTTTGTATCACCCGCGTTCAATGGTGCAGCAAGCCGCGATTTTCGGTCACTGTCATCACGTTTTTTGTGCAAAAAGGGCAATTATCGGTAAGGTATCCGCGAAAACCACAGTTTTCGCACAGAACTGCTTTGGGAAGCCTACATGTGTTCATGCGATGCCCAAAAATACCACAATTAAAACAATGGTTTTTCGGTGGCGGGCAGTGCGAGTCGATTAGGGCTGTTAGAGTAAGCAGGCGACTCGATTGAGTGTTGCATGGAGCTGAGGCTGTCTGATGCTGCATTCGCGTATGGTTAGACGTTGGAACTGCGGAATTTTGATTAAAACTAGACGGGTTCCTGTTTCGGTATCTATTGCTAAATTGGGTTGCTGAGGTTGAGGTTTGATTGTTTTGCTGCTCTGCTTTGTTAGCTTTTGGTTTAAGATCTTTAGCAGTGACTGCGTTAGTATGCTTCTCCGTTCCAAAAACTTTATTGTAGGCAGAGAAATTTAACGCGTCTACTTTCTGCCCTGCTGCAACAAGTGTAGCCAAATCGGTAAGCGGTAGAAAATTGAGCTGCCGTTTATAATCAATGCACATATTTTGCAATAATATTTGCATCTTTTCGTAATCGGGAATTTGATTACTCATGGTGCGAAAGAGACGCTCCATTTCGTAATAAAACTCGTTAAAAGGTTCGTTACGTTGCTGGCGCCTCTGATAAATTTTCATTTTTATTAGGGCGTCTAAATCTGGATGCATAAAGGTACGCCGTAATTCCAACACTAAATGTGGCCAATTCAACAGGCGACCCGTAGTACGCATCGTCATGTACCATTTAAGAGCATGTCCGGTGAAAAGATGAATAGCCGATTCGAATAACTCCGCTTCGGACACGTGTTCAGCAAGCGACAATGCTTGAACTACTTCTAAAAACTCATGCAATTTCAGTCCGTGATCCTCGCCATCGTATTTTGTCAAAGTCCACCTAGACACTGGCAATGTACGATGTGAGAATTGAATTGGATTGAAAGAATTTTGAACAGGGTGCAAACAGGGGATTGGATTCGCATGGCTATACACAGGCCAAGTTGTGCCGTTCGAGGAAATATAATTGTTTCCCATTGGTGGTGGATTATGTGGCGCGTAAGCCGAATAGGCATGAGGTGCCTGCGGGGGATTGTAAAAAATATTTGGCACACTGCTGGTGGGTTGAGGAGGATTGGTTGATGTGGATTGAAATGCATTCGAAAGACTCGCAGCAGCCGTATTAAACCCCTCGATTGGATTGGGATTAGATCTACCCGAATTTGTAGCAGTTGTGGGATTTTCTACCGATCGGGTTGTAACCGCCGGACAATTACTACGCACATTGTCAGTAACACCAACCGTCTGAGCGGAAATTTCCCTACTATTATCTCGCACAGTCAACTTTTCTTCAAGACTTCGAATTTGAGCTTGCAAAGCGATAATCAGTTCCCAATCTGATGAAGCATTGTTTAAAACTTCCCTATCCCCACCTTCGCTTAGCAAATTATTGATTTGCGTTGGTGCGGATGGTTCCACAAATAAAACTTCTATAGGCAAATCTTCTTCAATTTCCCCTTCAGGAGCACTAGACTGGGTGTAAAAGAAATCTCGCAACAATACAACACATTTCACCAGCAATATGCGCAACTGTTCGGCGAGTACATTGTTCTCGTGGCAATTTGCCACCATCTGAAAAAGCCGATGACTAAGATGCAGAAGCCTAGTCTTACATTTTTCCCTAGAAGTACTGTCCCCACATCTTAAAGCGTCACACATTTCCTGATATTTATGTTCGCATAGCCCTATCTCTTCAACTCTTTCTGCCTTGAGCTTGGCTCTCAGAATTATGTTGTCCTCTTTCTCAGCTTTCATTTGTTGTTTCAGGCTTCTCCGCCTTCGACAACATGTTGGATCATCGCGAATAACGATAGTCCGAATTTCCAATTCGAAAAAAGCTCATCTTCTAACAAGTGATCCACGCGCATATGGTGGTACCACCCTAGCATCCTTTCAACGGCTTGATCGTAGCTTGGTTGAGCCATTCTGTTTGAAATCTTTAGACTCGAAATTTATTATCCTAATTTAAACAAAGCGCTGAGAAAGCGAAAACGAAATTGAAAATAAAAGCCTAGCATTGAACTATTGTTCTAACGCACAAAAAATTCTGCCTCACCATGTGTTTCGCAAATGCGGTAAATAACTCGTTATCATCACCCGAAACAAAATTGCTTGCACTATCAAATACCACTGAAATCATCAATATATCGCACTTCGAAATCACTTCTTAATATAAATAATTTAGAACCTAAGGAATAGGAATATGAAAAATATATATACAATGGAATAAGAAAATAAGGTTAGGGATTAAGGAAATTCAGAAATTTGTTAGAAAGAAATTTACAAAATTGAAATTTAACCGATTTCAATTCCACCCGGGGCACATTAAAAAAAAGGGTTCGAATTTAATTTTAAACAAGAAACCTTTTTTTATACTCTTTTATCGTTGGGCGCCAATTGTAACTTTTTTTCTATGCACTTCTTGTGGTCACGGCTATCAGGGTCTACCCGTGAGGAATTAAAATATTTACAGCGGACTAACTTCTCTAAATTGCACTGATCGAAAGAAAATGAAATCAAAAAGATGGTGGATAGGAATAAATAGTCATAAAAGAAATCTAACTGAATTCAACAAATTAACAAACTATTTACAATTATTTATTTTAAACGGATAGAAAAATTAAGGAACAAAATTAGACAAAATAAAGGAATGTGGATATGATGCACCTACGTTTACATGGGTTGCTGGTATGGGAGGAGAGCGGGCGTCGCTCTTCGGCACCGTTTGCTGCACAGCTTGGGCGATGATGTTGAGCCGGCCTCTCGCTCTCTGACTCCGATGTTTCCCGGATTCGGCTATGATGTCGATGCGCTGGTCTCTCGCTTCTTGGCTGCGGGTCGAATCACCTCTATCGACTGGACCACGTGGCGCAATTTTGCAGCGCACCTGGTGACTGGAGATGATTATGAGTAGCGCGGTGATGCCAGAGCTGTTGGCAGACGGAAGTTTTGCTTCGCCGTCGAATCACACTATCACTAACAGTTTCGCGGACACTGCACGCCAAATAATTCGTCACGAATAAGCCCGGATCCGTCGCTGCATGGGGTTTTTATCTTGATGCTGGTTGTACGCAGTTTCGGAATCCATTGTGTGGTGACGTTCGAACAACGTCAAAAGAACGGTTGGTATGCATGATTGTTTGGTGTCAAGGGGGTTTAGGAGTATATGGACTTCAAATTCAAATTCAAATTATTTTATAGCTAATATATACAATTTTTTTGGGAAAGCGGGCACTTGACACCAAGGATAAGGAGAGGATAGGATAAGGAAAATTTATTCAAAGTGAAAGTTTAATTCTATGACCAACAAAATATTATAAATAAGACTTAGGAAAAATATATACAATTTATTATTAATGATCAATCAGTGCAAAATAATATTGAAAACGATTTGAGAGGTAACAACACACACACATACATACACACAGAAATGTGCTCAGTTCGTCGAGCTGAGTCGAATGGTATATGACACTCGGCCCTGTGGGCCTCGAATAAAAAGTCGAGTTTTCAAGCGATCTTAATACCCTTCTATTGATGTAAGAAGGGTAAAAAAGGGAAGTTAACATAATGAAATTTTGAACACTTATTTGAAGATTTTATAACTTTAATTTGGCGTTAACAAAGCTTCAATCCTGAGCTTCAATTTTGATTATCGATATGGATTCAAGATGCTTAACACGTACGTCCCCAACCCCTCTGAAATCGAAAAATTCAAATTTAAAATTAATGATACTCTATCGTTAGCCATCGGATTTTGATGCAGTTTTTTGCAATAGATCACAAAATAATCCTAGTTTGTGAATCTGTCCTGGTAATTCCGAAAATATCCGTAGTTTTGGATTCCAAGGTGGGAGTACTGGGGTAAGTACCTGTCCAGGAATGGTGGACAATATATTTTTGGATGCGAAACATAGCATGCGGCATATCAAACTTCATGATTTTGCAAAACTAGGTCATAAGAAGACATTTTGAGGATTTTTGACCATACTGGCCTCTGAAAGAGGTCCTGCGGGATACGAGTTCCTCCGGAAAAGTGGCCATTACAAATCTTTTCCAAAACCTAGCTTGCGACATATCAAACATCATGATTTTGCAAAACTTTGTCTTGGGAGAACATTCTGAGGGTGTCTGGCCATACTGGCTATTTAAGGAGGCCCTGCGGGATCTCAGTTCCTCCAGGAAATTGGCCATATTCAAATCTTTACCAAAATCTGGCTTGCGACATATCAAACTTCATGATTTTGCAAAACTTTGTCTTCGGAGAACATTCTGAGGATGTCTGACCATACTGGCCACTTAGGGAGGCCCTGCGGGATCTGAGTTCCTCCGGAAAAGTGGCCATATTCAAATCTTTACCAAAATCTGGTTTGCGACATATCAAACTTCATGATTTTGCGAAACTAGGTCCTCGGAGGACATTCTGAGGGTGTCTGACCATACTGGCCACTTAGGGAGGCCCTGCGGGATCTGAGTTCCTCCGGAAAAGTGGCCATATTCAAATCTTTACCAAAATCTGGCTTGCGACATATCAAACTTCATGATTTTGCAAAACTTTGTCTTCGGATGACATCCTGAGGGTGTCTGACCATACTGGCTACTTAAGGAGGCCCTGCGGAATCTGAGTTCCTCTGGGAAGGTGGCCATATTCAAATCGTTACCAAAACCTGGCTTGCGACATATCAAACCTCATGATTTTGCAAAACTTTGTCTTCGGAGGACATTCTGAGGGTATCTGACCATACTAGCTACTTAGAGAAGCCATCATTTTTTTTACCAAAACCTGGCTTCCGAAATATCAAATTTTATGATTTTGCAGCAATAAAAAATCTCTGGAGGACATTCTGAGGATTGCTTACCATACTGGCCACTAACGGTGAGTTCGTCAGGAAAAGTGGCCATATTCATGTAGCTACCAAATAGGAAATTTAGCAAAAAGACACCTGAGAAACGAATATTTTTATGAATTACGAAATAATTAAGTATACATGACATTTTGTTTGTTTTTTGTCTACATTATGTTTATTTCTCTAGCCCATATATATAAAATAAAAAATACTACGTGTTTTATTACAAACATTTGCTACAGATTTCGAAAAACTTCGCTTTCCGCATTTTATGCTTCTCGCATATCGGTCTGTTACAAGCAGCACAGCTTATCATGGTTTTCACATCATGATTACGGGGACAAAAACTACAGCGTCTGGACTTTCTTGTGAGATGCTGTATTTTCGGAAAATCATCGCAATTTTTACAACATTCTGGACACGTATAAATTACCACACTACGACAATGTTGCTGGCATGATGGTGACATGCAGGAGCGGCAGGTTTTTAGGTTGTCAGAGCAGAAACAAGCAGAACACTTGGAAACCGGAGATGTTGCAGGTCCGTACATGCGATCGTAGTTGTTGATGAACATTTCTATTTTGTTCGTTGTGTCATTTTGAAGGCTACTGTCACGCTTTCTTTTTAAAACGTGATTCATTACCATTTCTTTGGACAACCAATCTAAAAACTTGCGTTTCTTGCTTCGATCGCCAAAGAGATAGTTTTGATTGGCCGCAAGGAATGTGTGAAAGGAGTTGTGGCTGCACAAGTCTAATATATTTTGGAATATTGCCAATGGATACCGGTCGGTACGCCTTTTACATGTGTAGCTACCAGTAGCACAATCTAAAGTATCAACACCTGCCTTGAGGGTATTGTACAGTTTTACAATTTTTGGTTTTTCCTATAAAATTGGGAATAGTTATAATAGAATAGAAAACTCGATACGTATTATAAAATAATGTTTTGTATGTCACAATGTGCATGAAATTTTAAATAATGATTTTCTTTTTTTTTGCACAAAGTGGCAAAGCTGGATTGTTTTCAATGAAAAAAGAAAATTATTGCTCACCGTTAGAGTTCCAAATACGTTTGATGTACTAGGTGAACCGATTTCTCTAGTTGGTAAGATTTTCTCAACATTTTCAACATCCGGCTTAGCTTCATCGTCGGTCGATAAAAAGAGCACGCTTTTGTTCTTTTTTTCAGTCCAGGATACCAACATCATTTCTTTCCAGTAACCATAAAGGACTGTTCCAGGAGAAGTTCCTTTGCATGGAAGGAATTCTTTTGGGATTTCCTTTTTGTTCATCCTTAGTGTTCCAAAGGAAACTAATCCGTTGTCGAGAAGTTCACGGGCCAAAGGAACACTTGTGAAAAAGTTATCGAATATAACTCTTCGATGCGTGTTGAAAAACGGTGTGCATAGCTGCAAGACGACGCGTTTGCCTTGGTTCTTTTCAGGTTTATTCTCTACTTTGCCTGAAAAGAAGAACGGGATATTTTCTTTCTTACTATACATTTCAATCCCAGATCAACCCTCTTCCTCTTGTTTTGGAGGGATTCAGTTATATGGATTTTGCTAAATTTTACCAAAAAACTGATAAATCTTAAAAAAACATTTCAAAAGAAGTGATCGATTTGCTTCATTTTCTTTCCGAAAGACTAACCTGCATAAATGTAGAAATTACATAAAATTGAGTTTTCAGCATCTACGGAACACCACATTTTGATACCGTATCTGCACGGCTTTCCCTTCATGTAAACACGGAATATACATCTTCCTCGGAAGGGAATCATCCTCTCGTCAATTGTAATATCATACGAGGGCTCATAAATTGCAAGGATGTTCGCTTGCACGCGATCTGAAATATCGCGTATCAGGCGAAGCCGATCTTTAGACGGTTGGGTTTTTATGTTTTGATCATTTCTGTTGAGAGAACCTCGAGCAGGACGCCTGCTCAAGGAGTCATCAAACCGTATATATTTGCATATTTGTTCGAATCTAACGCGATAGGAAATAATTAAATAATTAATTTGAAAATTCAGATATGGCTCATTTCAACATACCTTTTTCTCGCCATAACTGCTGAATAGAACACACGACTCGTCACTTCATCAGTTGACCACAACTCCTTGATATGAATTTTTGAGTCGTGATTCTTGCCTGCAGCCAGGAGAATCCCAATCCAAGCCAACAACTCATCATAACTCAACATTTTAAAACATTCATCGTGCCCAGCTTCTGCATTCGTATACTGACAAATCAGCTCAATAGTAGCCACGTCTAAATACAGTACAAATGCTTGTAGTGGGGTCCTAACCAAACTGAGATCAGTGTTAAATTTCCGTGTTGCTTTTAAATTTTCATTGTGGTCACTTGATGCTTCCATGGCATTTGAACGCCACACCATACTTCCACATTTTGATACATATTTGGTTTCCTCAGGCTCATCTTCAGATTCAAATGGATCATCCTCAACTCGATGCTCGAAGTATCGGATTCCGAGTCACTGAACATTTTGCACCAAAAACAAAACCAATACGAAATTACAGCTTCAACCGAGAAACCACAAAAGCTGTTTTCAAATTAACACTTCTAACTATGCTTGTCTCGTTTAGCGGTACAAGCTCCAACTAAACCATTTATTACAAAAGGAGCTGGAAAAGATATGCACCAAAGCGTAACGAAATTCAGAAAAAGAGTACAAAGAGGACGGACGAATAACAAAAGTGAAGCGCATACACAGTACGTACGATACAGATTCCTGGAAAATGATTTGGTTAGATCCAAACCAAAGCGTAATGAAATTTAGAAAAAGAGTACGAAGAAGACGTATGGATTACAAAAATTAGGCCAGGTCGTCTTTGTTCAATATTCTACGAACATAAACAGTACGAAAAAATCTCCTGGAAAATGATTTGGTTATATTTTTTTAAATAATTTTTCATGTTAGTATTAATCAGTTTTGAATCAGGGCTTAGCTTAGTCCTTGATGTGAATGAAAATAAAAATGTGTCCTGCACACAAATCACAAAAGAAACATGGTGCGTGTATTGCTATTGATCTACGCCGAGCGAAATTTCAAATATGCGTCGGAATAAATACAAACTCGAAATGTTGCTCTTGACTACACCTGGAACTTCTAGGAGCGTGCACGCAAGCCGATGCTGCTGACTTGTGCCGTGAAATGCGATAATCGGGTAAAGCACTTACTTCGGAGGCTCACCAATTCTCGTCTTCCATCGCTATCACTCAGCCTTATTCAAATTAAAATTGCTGCATTCCAGTGGGCCTAGAGGGCCACCCCAAATGGCCAGTATGGTCGAAAATTCTGAAAACATCCGATGACCTTATTTTGCAAAATCAGGATGTTTTATATGTCGCATACCATGTTTTGGTTAAGATTTCAATATGGCCAATTTTTAGGAGAAACTCAGATCCCGGAGGCCCTCCCTAAGCTAAAAAAAGCTAATTGTCTATGTACTAGTCTACAAATGGTTGACGAAATAAATAAATAAGTAGCCATTATGGTTAGATACCCTCAGAATGTCCTCCGAAGATCTATTTTTGCAAAATCATAATGTTTGATTTGTCGCAAGCCAAGTTTTGATTTGAACATTTGATTCCGGAGGTGATCAAAAACTCAAGTGACCAGTATGGTAAGAAATTCAAAGATTGTCCTCCGAGGACCTAATTTCGCAAAATGATGAAGTTTGATATGTCGCATACCAGATTTTGGTAAAGATTTGAATATGGCCAATTTCCTGGAGGAACTGAGATCCCGCAGGGCCTCCTTAAGTAGCCAGTATGGCCAGACACCCTCAGGACGTCCTCCGAAGACAAAGTTTTGCAAAATCATGAAGTTTGATATGTCGCAAGCCAGATTTTGGTAAAAATTTGAATATGGCCACTTTTCCGGAGGAACTCAGATCCCGCAGGCCCTCCCTAAGTGGCCAGTATGGTCAGACACCCTCAGAATGTCCTCCGAGGACCTAGTTTCGCAAAATCATGAAGTTTGATATGTCGCAAGCTAGGTTTTGGAAAAGATTTGTAATGGCCACTTTTCCGGAGGAACTCGTATCCCGCAGGACCTCTTTAAGAGGCCAGTATGGTCAAAAATCCTCAAAATGTCTTCTGATGACCTAGTTTTGCAAAATCATGAAGTTTGATATGCCGCATGCTATGTTTCGCATCCAAAAATATGTTGTCCACCATTCCTGGACAGGTACTTACCCCAGTACTCCCACCTTGGAATCCAAAACTACGGATATTTTCGGAATTACCAGGGCAGATTCACAAACAAGGATAATTTTGTGATCTATTGCAAAAAACTGCATCCGATGGCTAACGATAGAGTATCATTAATTTTAAATTTGAATTTTTCGATTTCAGAGGGGTTGGGGACGTACGTGTTAATAAGTACATATTCGTTGGAAATAGTAAATGGAGACTTTGTGTAATTTTCGAATATACTCGTTGCAGTTCAAAACCAGACCACTCGAGCCAATCGATGCTACTCTAATTCTATACAGTCGCATAGTGTGGCTAGTCCACTGTATGTGCTATACAACGCAACAGATGCGACACAATAGAATGCTAGCGGCATCGATTGGTGTGATTGGTCTTGTTCGGTTTTGCACTGCAACGAGTATATTGTCATCTCACAATTATGTGCTCTCAGGTATTGTTTTGGTCATATCTCCATTAGGGATTATCCAATCATAATGAAATTTTGACCAGTTATTTGGAGATATCATAGCTTTGATTTGGCGTAAACAAAACTAAAATCGGTACACAAATAGCTCAGTATGTAATCGGAGACTAAACTGTTTGATTACTATTATAATAGGCCTTCAAGTACTGTTTCGTTCATATCTTCGTAGCGAAACGTCCGAATGAAAAAACAATCAATAGCGTTCTATGAGAATGTTGTAGTTTCCATTTGCCGTCAACAGAACTGAAATCAGTTTACAGATGGCTGAGAAACCGATGTGACATTATTTGTAACGCACACACACACACACACACACACACACACACACACACACACACACACACACACACACACACACACACACACACACACACACACACACACACACACACATACACACACACACATATACATACACACAGACATGTGCTCAGTTCGTCGAGCTGAGTCGAATGGTATATGACACTCGGCCCTGTGGGCCTCGAATAAAAAGTCGAGTTTACAAGCGATCTTAATACCCTTCTATTGATGTAAGAAGGGTTAAAAAGGGAAGTTAACATAATGAAATTTTGATTTGAAGATTTTATAACTTTAATTTGGCGTTAACAAACCTTCAATCCTGAGCTTCAATTTTGATTATCGATATGGATTCAAGATGCTTAATAAGTACATATTCGTTGAAAATAGTAAATGGAGACTTTGTGTAATTTTCGAATATACTCGTTGCAGTTCAAAACCAGACCACTCGAGCCAATCGATGCTGCTCTAATTCTATACAGTCGCATAGTGTGGCTAGTTTGGTGTATGTGCTATACAACGCAACAGATGCGACACAATAGAATGCAAGCGGCATCGATTGGTGTAATTGGTCTTGTTCGGTTTTGCACTGCAACGAGTATCATCATCATCTGCACTGCAACGAAAGTCATCTCACAATTATGTGCTCTCAGGTATTGTTTTGGTCTATGCGTTCTATGGGAGTGTTGTAGCTTCCATTAGTGTCAATAAAACTAAAATCGGTACACAAATAGCTCAGTATGTAATCGGAGACTAAACTGTTTGATTACTATTATAATAGGCCTTCAAGTACTGTTTCGTTCATATCTTCGTAACGAAATGTCCGAATGAAAAAAATCAATAGCGTTCTATGGGAATGTTGTAGCTTCCATTAGTGTCAACAAAACTGAAATCGGTTCACAGATGGCTGAGAAACCGATGTGACATTATTTGTAGCGCACACACACACACATACACACACACATACACACACATACACACACACATACATACACACAGACATGTGCTCAGTTCGTCGAGCTGAGTCGAATGGTATATGACACTCGGCCCTGTGGGCCTCGAATAAAAAGTCGAGTTTTCAAGCGATCTTAATACCCTTCTATTGATGTAAGAAGGGTAAAAAAGGGAAGTTAACATAATGAAATTTTGAACACTTATTTGAAGATTTTATAACTTTAATTTGGCGTTAACAAAGCTTCAATCCTGAGCTTCAATTTTGATTATCGATATGGATTCAAGATGCTTAATAAGTACATATTCTTTGAAAATAGTAAATGGAGACTTTGTGTAATTTTCGAATATACTCGTTGCAGTTCAAAACCAGACAACTCGAGCCAATCGATGCTGCTCTAATTCTATACAGTCGCATAGTGTGGCTACTCCGCTGTATGTGCTATACAACGCAACAGATGCGACACAATAGAATGCAAGCGGCATCGATTGGTGTGATTGGTCTTGTTCGGTTTTGCACTGCAACGAGTATATTGTCATCTCACAATTATGTGCTCTCAGGTATTGTTTTGATCATATCTCCATGAAGGATTATCCAATCATAATGAAATTTTGACCAGTTATTTGGAGATATCATAGCTTTGATTTGGCACCAACAAAACAAAAATCGGTACACAAATAGCTCAGTATGTAATCGGAGACTAAACTGTTTGATTACTATTATAATAGGCCTTCAAGTACTGTTTCGTTCATATCTTCGTAGCGAAATGTCCGAATGAAAAAAAATCAATAGCGTTCTATGGAAATGTTGTAGCTTCCTTTTGCCGTCAACAGAACTGAAATCGGTTCACAGATGGCTGAGAAACCGATGTGACATTATTTGTAACGCACACACACACACACACACACACACACACACACACACACACACACACCCACACACACACACACACACTAACATACATACACACAGACATGTGCTCAGTTCGTCGAGCTGAGTCGAATGGTATATGACACTCGACCCTGTGGGCCTCGGATAAAAAGTCGAGTTTTCAAGCGGTCTCAATACCCTTCTATTGATGTAAGAAGGGTAAAAAAACTCGAGAATTCATCCGTTAAATATCCAGCATTCTTTTGGCTCCCATATCACAACAAGACGGACTATGGCAGGAGAGCAAAGCCTCGTTTGAACCGGCAGCTGCCGAGGAAAATGCTTGCGAACACTGAACCAATTTCTTTCACCCCCGGCTATATTAGCGTTGATAGCATAGCCAAGAAAGAAGGGGGTCACGAAAATGCAAAACGAAGCAAGTTTAATAATAGGGGGACGGGGTACAATTGAAAAATCAGACACCGACAACATAGCAAAGTTATTTTGAAGAAGAAGAATAAATTTGCTACCCGTCAATGTCAATGGATTCATACATCAAAAAAACATTTTGGATTTGTAGATCATTGCACGATGGCGTCATCAATGCAGTTTTGACAGTTCAGAGAGCTTATTTACGTGGATTTAGAATATTTTCGGTAAGATCAGTTTGAGATTTTGTGTTTTAAATTTATTACGATTGAAATAAAATTGCAGGAAAACAGACACCAATGCTTATTTTTACATCATTTTCTGAATCTAATCGTACAGAATCCGGAAAAAGTAAATTGAATTTTTCGATTGAGCGGTTCAAATTCTAACACCTTGTAAACAAACTCCCTGAACTGTCAAAAAAGTGAGGTTAATACATTCGGTGCAATGATCTATTTAACAGCTCCCCTATGTGCTAATTGTTGGTGGGGGCGATATTTATTGACGCCACCACTGCGATACCGAATATAAGTCGACCGAGTCGACGAAGAAAAGAGAAACAGTACGAGACGAAAAGAAATCAAGCAAAACAATGCATTAGGTCCTAAGTAACATTGGGAGACTCTCTTTGTCGACTTTCTCTTTGCGTTTCTATGGCTATATAAAAACGTGTTCAACTATTTTCAACATACAGTACGGTAATACAAAGATTGATTAGGGATCCAATACGTCGAAAACATCAGCAAATCGTTTAATAGACAAGCTATTAACCAAAGAGAAAGTCGACGAATAGAATCTCTCAATGTAACTTAGGACCTAATGCATTGTTCAGCTTGAAATAGTTAATTTTCAGTTTACTGTACCCGTTCTGTTATAAATGTATCGCGAATGAATAAAGTTGGATTCAAATAAAGTTGCGTGTGTTCCCTTCTTTTATTTTCTTCCCTCATTGCGCGTTTCCCGTAGTAGAGATTCTTGTCGGGTATTGTCCGCTGTGTTAACCTGGTGGTCGTCAGTTTTCCCACAGGTTATGGGCCCAGGAGAGGTCGAAGAAAAGTTCTGGAGAGATTTTCCGGCGGAAAACTGAAAGTTAGTGCGATTTGTGCGAGCAGACATTTCGGCTTGTTTTCGGCGTGAGGAAGCGGAGCGCTAGTTGAGTCAGTGGTGTTGGCGTCGATAGCGTCGACAGCGGTACGGTTGGTTGCCTGTGTGCGTGTGTTGATAGACCGGTTAAGACAGTCGAACCGACACACGAGAAGTAAATTCGAGAACATTAGTTGAGGTTACGTAGAGACACGTGTTCGTTTGTGTCGTGCGTGTGTGAAAAATAGTTTTCAGCAGTGAATTTCAACGAAATCGAAAATGGCTGAGAAACAAGTTTTATTTCCACGGCTCAACAACCAGAATTATTCTACGTGGCAGCTGCGGATGGAGATGCTGCTAAAGCGGGACGAGTTATGGTCTGCAGTGAACGACGCGAAGCCTGAATCAGTCACCCCCGCTTGGACGACAGCAGATCAAAAGCACATGACTGAAGCGGCTGTCATCCACGAACAAAAATCGTGAAGCCGAGAATTTGGTGCTGCGTGTGGTGCTAATTTGACAACTCGGTTTTCTTGAAGGCTGTAGGCAGCAAACACAATATACGCGGTGGAAGTTGGCATAATTTTCGTTAATTTGATTCGAGAGTAAAGTCTTCCGTGTTGTACTTAGTGCAGTGATTATCATAATGATAGATTTTTTTCATTGTTTATCAGCAAGGTATAATAATGTTTTATGTACATTACTGATACTAGTAGGTTGATAGTAGAAATAATATAAGAAATTATAATCCACTGTGAACCGAGCTTAAAATTTTCAAATTGTCACAAGCGCCACACCAAAAGTAGCAGGCTTCAAGAACTAACGCCTGCTTCAGTCCTCTGATCAAAAGGCGTTGGCAACAATTGTGTTGCTATGTGAGGATAATCAGTTCAACTTGATTAAAAACGCTGAATCGGCCAAGGATGCGTGGGCTGAATTGAAGAAGTTTCACAGCAAAGCGACAATGACATCCCGTCTGTCACTTCTTCGGAGAATCTGCTGTCTGAATATGACGGAAGGTGGAAATGTGGAGCGGCACCTCTTCGAGCTGGAAGAGCTGTTTGATCGGCTTGAGTGCGCTGGTCAGAAACTGGAGACTCCGTTAAAAGTGGCGATGATTTATCGCAGCCTTCCGGAATCATATGGTGGATTGGTGACGGCGATGGAAAGCCGTCCGGACGCAGATCAGACCATCGAATTCGTGAAGCAAAAGCTTGTTGACGAATATTTGCGCCGAGTTGAACGTTCTGGTGGTGAATCGAATGAGAGGGTGATGAAGCTGCAGGGTAAAGGGCATAAGAAAAAGGTGTACTATGGTTGTGCAAGCCCGGCCATTTTCGTCGTGATTACCAGTCGCAGCAAGAGAAGAAGAAAGAAGAAGATTACCGAAGTGAAAAGAAGAAAAGTGCGCGTAAAGCCAAGCAGGCTGTCGAAACGGAAAGCCCGATTTGTTTCACGATTGGAAGCAATCGGAGCAGTGCTTCGTGGTACGTCGATAGTGGCTGCTCAAGCCATATGACAAACGATCGAGCCTTTTTTCGGGAATTGGATGAAAAAGTGAAAATTGACGTCGTGTTGGCTGATGGATCGGTGACGAGATCAACCGGTATCGGGGACGGAATTGTGAAGTGTGTTGACAGTGAAGGCTGCGTGACAGACATAACTCTCACGGAGGTTTTGTACCTCCCAAAGCTTGACAGTAGCTTGTTGTCAGTGCGGAAATTAACGCAAAAAGGACTGCGGGTGGAATTTTGCGGGTTAAAGTGCACGATAAGTCAATACGGATGGGAAAATGGTTGCTGTGGCAGTGCTAAGTGGAAACCTGTACGAGCTGAGTGTGACACACGATGCCAAGCTGGGCAAGGAGGCTCGGCATTCGAATAGTTGCCAGCATACCTGGCATCGGAGGTTTGGACACCGCGACCCGGCGGTGCTGCAACGTATTGAAGCAGATTATCTCAGCGATGGCTTCCAGGTGACGGACTGTGGAATCAGGCAAATCTGTGAACATTGCCTGCAAGGTAAACTTTCTCGTATTCCATTTCCTAAAATGTCAAATAGCAGGGCAGATCGTTTTTTGGACCTGGTGCACACAGACGTGTGCGGACCCATGAAGTGTATCACGCCCGGAGGATGTCGTTATTTAATGACTCTTATAGACGACTACAGCCGCTACACTGTGGTCTGTCTTTTGAGACAAAAGTCTGAGGCAGCAAGGTGCATCAAAAGGTTTGTGGCATACGTAAAAACGCAAACGGAAGAGCACCTTGCGTGATTCGATCCGACGGTGGAGGCGAATACGTGAATAAAGAACTTGATGATTTCTATGCCTTGGAGGGAATCCAAGCTCAGTACACGGCTGCCTACTCCCCACAACAGAACGGGGTTGCGGAGCGGAAAAACCGCAGCCTACAGGAAATGGCAACCTGTATGTTGCTGGATGCAGGTCTTGATAAGCAATATTGGGGAGAGGCAGTTATGACAGCAGGTTATATCCACAATCGGATGCCATCGCGATCAGTAGATAAAACGCCGTTTGAGGGATGGTACGGAAAGAAGCCATCGTTGAGCCATTTCCGGGTGTTCGGAAGTGTTGCATACGTGCACATACCGGACGTAAAATGTGAAAAATTGGATGCAAAGGCTCAAAAGCTGTTGTTTGTTGGATACTACAAAGACCGTAAGGCTTACAGATTCCTTGACCCGGAGACCAACAAGATCATCATTAGCCGGGACGCTCGTTTCGTGGAGCTGCAGAATGGTTCCGTGGTAGTGGACCGTCGAAACGATCGGCATGCTGAAGAATGTGTGGTGCTCGACTGGGTAATCAACGAAGCTAGCGATCAGGAGGAGCAGGTAGTGCAGCAACGGGTTCAGGAGGAGCATCAAGATTCCGATGATGAATATCACGATTTGGAGGCGGAGAGAGAGATTCCTGACGAACAAACCGTGCAAGATCGAAGTCAGAGACTTGTTCGGAGTACAAGAGGTGTGCTTCCGGAGCATCTTCAAGATTATGTGGTGGACGTGCAGCAAGAACTTACAAGTTATGCGGAAGCAATCAGCAGTTCCGAACACGCGTTGAGGAAGATCGCAATGAAAGAGGAGTACGACTCACTCCTTCAGAACCGGACCTGGAAACTCGTGGAATTACCTACCGGCAGAGAACCCATTGGCTGTAAATGGATATTCAAACGGAAAGAGGACAGCGTTGACAACGTGACCCGTTTTAAAGCACGCCTTGTTGCGCAGGGATTCTCGCAACGTCCTGGTGTGCACTACGATACAGTTTTTGCACCGGTGGCATCCCAGAGTACCTTGCGGATTCTACTATCAGTAGCGGGGTACAAACGGATGACCGTACATCATATTGACGTTAAGTCAGCGTATCTCCATGGACGGTTACTGGAAGACATATATATGGAGCAACCTATTGGATTCGTTCAGCCAGGTAAAGAGAAGCTTGTCTGCAAGCTTGAAAAGAGCCTATATGGCTTAAAGCAGGCGGCTAAAGTGTGGAATGAAACCATCAACAGAATATTGAAGCAGTTGAGGTTCAAGCAGTCACATACTGATCCATGCCTGTTTGTCAAGGTTTCAAAGAATAGTGAGCGTGTCTTTCTGTTGATATATGTGGATGATATGCTGATTCATGTTAGTACCGAAGGCGAAGAGATAAGGAGAACCGAAAAAGAGCTGGCGAAAAAGAGGATGAAGCTTTCGTCGCTGGGAGAGATCTCGTTCTTCTTGGGAATACGTGTTAATAAGGACGACGAAGGATTTTACAATCTGGATCAAGAAGTCTACGTGAAGGAGATTGCGTGCCGATACGGATTAAGCGAAGCCAAGGGATCATTAGACGTTGGCTACTATCAAAACCGGCAGAATAGCAAGAATTTACCGGATAACAAGCAATACCACAGCCTAGTTGGGGCATTGCTCTACGTATCAGTTAATACTCGGCCGGACATCGCAGCGAGCATTTCGATTTTGGGTAGGTGTGTGAGCAATCCTCTTGAAACTGATTGGAATGAACTTAAGCGCGTCGTTAGGTATCTCCTGAGTACAAGTCACTACAGGCTGAAGTTGTCGACGAACAGACCCGAGCCGATCAAACTGATCGGATACTCTGATGCGGACTGGGCAAGTGATAGTTTAGACAGGAAATCGAATATGGGTTATGTGTATCAGATCGGACAAGCTACAGTGTGTTGGGCCAGTAAAGGGTGTATTCGATAAAAATGGCACACAGAAAGTCTTCTGTAACTTTTGAATCGTATGAGTAAAAAACCTAGAAATTTGAGTAGATCTTATCCATAGTGTATTATTTACATCTGCCAAGTTTCATAGTTATACATTCAGTAGTTCCAGTCATGTCGTCGAAACAAGAAATTGTCCGTGAGAAAATTTTGTGCACTCACAATCAAAATCCAGGGGCGTCCCACCGGTGGATTACTAAAAGGCTTGGAATTGCAAATACAACTGTGTCTCGTGTAATAAGAACCTTCAAGGAGCGTCTGAGTGTCCAAAGAAAGGAAGGGAGCGGTCGTAAAAGTGGTCCAATGGACAGTAAAATGGCCAGGAAAGTCGTACAACAATTCAAGAACCGTCCAAACATGTCAATTCGAGATGTCGCTAAAAAGTCTAAGGTGTCAGTCAGTTTTGTGCAGAAAACCATGAAACGTGCTGGGTTACATGTTTACATAGTGCAAAAAGCCCCAAACCGGAATGAAAAACAAAACATCACTGCGATAACCCGCGCCCGGAAACTTCACACGAAGCTGCTCACCAAATCCGGTTGCATCGTGATGGATGACGAAACATACGTCAAGGCCAACTTCCGCCATCTTCCTGGGCAAGAAATTTTCGTTGCCAAGTCGAAATTCGATGTTCCGGAGGATGTTCGAAAGAAGAAACTATCGAAATTTGCAAAGAAGTTTCTAATCTGGCAGGCGATTTGCGGATGTGGTGAAATAAGTGCTCCCTTCATCACTTCCGGAACAATAAACGGTGCGATTTACACGGAAGAGTGCCTTAAGAAGCGTCCTTGCCATTCATTAAGAAGCACAAAGGATCAACTCTGGTTTGGCCTGATCTAGCATCCTGCCACTACGCTCGAAACGTATTGGAGTGGTACCGAGCCAACGGAGTCAATTTTGTGCCAAAGGATATGAACCCATCAAATTCACCGGAACTTCGTCCAATTGAAAAATTCTGGACAATTATGAAAACGGAACTTCGCAAACATCCCAAAACTATAAAAACAGAGCTAGAATTGAAGAAAATTTGGGTAAAAACAACAAAAACACTGGGAAAATCGGTTGTACAAAATTTGATGGGTGGAGTGAAAAGGAAGGTGCGGGCATTCGGGATGGGAGACGAAATTGAATAAAACAAATGTTGTAAATCAAAACTCATTAGAAGTTCTTCATTCCCTGAAAGTTTCAAGAAAATCCGATAATCAGTTTAATTTTGATGAGTATATATGCGTGTGCCATTTTTATCGAATACACCCTTTAGGAAGCAGGCAAACGTTTCCCTATCCAGCATGGAAGCAGAATATATCGCGTTGTCCGAAGCTTGCAAGGAGGTTGTATGGCTTCGGAGGCTGCTGGCCGAATTGGATGTGGAACAACGTGGACCGACTATCCTGTACGAGGACAATACCAGCTGTATTAGTTTCGTGGAAGTGAATCGCCAATCAAGATTGTCGAAGCACATAGATACGAGGATGCACTTCACCAAGGACATGGTGCAGAACGGAGTCATCATTCTGAAATACTGCGCTACGGAAACAATGATAGCTGATGTTCTGACCAAGCCTGTCGGAAGCGTGAAGCAGAAACAGATTGCGACTGCGTTGGGCTTGACAGACGAGAATGTTCGAGTCGAAGTTGGTGCGTAACATCAATATCGAGGAGAAGTGTTGGTGGGGGCGATATTTATTGACGCCACCACTGCGATACCGAAGATAAGTCGACCGAGTCGACGAAGAAAAGAGAAACAGTACGAGACGAAAAGAAATACTTAATTTTCAGTTTACTGTACCCATTCAGTTAAATGTACCGCGAATGAATGAAGTTGGATTTAAACTAAGTTGCGTGTGTTCCCTTCTTTTATTTTCTTCCCTCATTGCGCGTTTCCCGTAGTAGAGATTCTTGTCGGTTATTGTCCGCTGCGTTAACCTGGTGGTCGTCAGTTTTCCCACACTAATGCTTTTCAATCGTGTGTTGATTTGAGAAAATAAACTATTAAAGTTTCAGCTTTTTCAACAGAGTTCATATGATCAAATGCAACATTTCAACTATTTGCAAATGCTGTACTTGACCATTGACAACCATTTCCGAATTATAATGTTCATCGATAAGGACTACTGGAGGAACTTTAGAAGCACTGCATTACCACTGATCTGACAACACTAGTGTGTTTCTTACAAACATGGTGAAGAACCTGCCCAACTCTGAGACCTGGTAGTTGAAGTTAAACCAAAGAAGAATGCTAAGATGGAACAGTTGGAGCAATTTCTTTTTCATTTCAGTGTCCTTTTTAAAAATTGTAAACAAAGTGCCAAATCTTTTTCTGCACATGCCTTTCCCTCGTTGTTTGCTTAATGAACCGCATCAGCATATGCGAAATCAAAACAAAGCAGTGCAGTGCAAGAATTTATGTCGTGCAGTGGAAAATGACTAAAATCTACTGTTTATCTGACTGTTCCAGCCGTTCTGGTATGCATATTTCTCTTGATTCATGCCCGGACAACCCGGACACGTAAGTAAGGTTGTTTTCCTGTTTGTTATAGATCCAAATTCCTGTTTGTTTTAGATCCAAAAGGCCAAAAATGATATGCCGCGCAAATCACGGCCTGAACAGGTAAGTTTTCGTTTGGCAAAAGTGATGTATGTTGTATTTTTGACAGGAGTGATGATGAAGCACATAACGGAATTGCAAGTGGACTACCGAACTACACACATTGCCTCGAGGCTGTTGGCGAAGCTCATTCGAATGCGGAAAAAGGCTGCTTTCATTTCCCGCCAGCACAATCATGGATCGTTCCATACTAGAATCGCCCCGAAAACTGTTGGTTAAGTTGGTGGTTGGTGGATCAACCAAGGAGACTCTCCAATTAAACTCAGCCGAAAGGTAACTCCAAAGCAGTCGATAACGATCCCAAGTTCTGTTAACAGCCGAACAGATCCGGGAGCATCCAAAGTACAGTACTACGACTACAATACCAAGCACCGAAACGACCAACGGATTTTGTTTGTTTTGCGTAACGATAACCTGCGGAATATTGAGTAGTTTAAATATTTTCTAAGACGTATTGAGAGCTTAAGGTAATATATGATTGATGATCAATCACATTTATGTTAATGCATTTATAATAAATCGTATGTCCTATTTAAAAAAAAATTCAAAACCATTCGAAGTGAGCCCGCTACACCTACGACTTGGAGTTAGCAATCCGCCCTGTCATTTGTCATCATATCGCCAGACGGCACAGATGTGTCACCGTGACCAGCTTGTCCGGGATCTTCTTTTGAGTAGCCTTGAGGACGATTAACGGTACTCCATACTGATTGATGTCTTCGAAGGCATATTCTGCGGAAGATGATTGAGAGATTTTCCTTGTTAATAAATGTTTTTTTTTTCGTCGCTACTTACCTACTTGATAGAAACGGCCATACAGGGAGAAAATCCAGCGGTACTTCGACGGGACATGCTTGCTGGAAGCATTTTAATCACAATACTAGAATAATAACAAATGCGCGAAATACGGGTTAATCGCGAGAGTTTTTTTGTAAGAATTTCGTGCCGGGGTTGGCTCAGGTGGTTTCTCGTTATTGGTCGGTCTTCGGGTGCAAAAAGGCAAAAAACAGGCATCACACTGACGTTTCTCTTTGTCAATCTTGACAACTCAAGATGTGTTCAAAAATTATGATACAAATTGAAAGGGCCCGAGGGTCGATCACAAATTACGTTTGCGATTTCTGAAAATCTAACGAGTATGTAATCGTTTATCGTTGGTTAAACTACCTCAAGGTTCTGTTAGTGCGCAGGGTAGATGGGACTGATAATAATCATAAAATAATTAAAATCATCAATGAAATTTGTCAGTTGAGTAAAATGCATAATTCAAAAAATAATAACTCAACCTTTTTGTATTTCAGATGTTCCTACATTGACTTTCCTAGAAGCCGCCCTCTCATCAATAAACCGGAATGTAGCATAAAGATAGAAAATTCGAGTAAACTGGATAATAAATCTGCACTTCGTCCATTGGGATTTCGAAAACAACGCAGCAAAATACCAGTCCGAAATCAGTATCATGCTTTAACAGATGAAGAACTAGCAAAATTCTCCGAACTACCTGAATACCTAAAGGCCAAGAAAGAATATTCCATAAAACCCCGACCGATATCAGCGCGTAGAAGTAGTATTGCTGAAAAGGTTCTTTACGAAAAGAATCAAATAGGTCTACGACAAGATGGCCAAAACCTAACTAATGCGATAACCAAAGATGACGGCATCGAGCAATATCCAAAACAGAAGCCAAATTTTAAATTTAGAGTGGATAGCCATGACGGTGAACGGAATTGGAAAGGACAGCCTGAGAAGTGTGTTATATTGCCACAGTATACCATTAAGCGAGAAAACGATCTATTGGGAAAGTGCGATAAACCTCAGGTTTGCAACACTCAAAGCTTTTCTCGAAGGAATCACACTAATATTGTTGAGGCTAATACAAAATATTTTAAAAATACATGTGACGAATACCAGCAACATCGTACAACTATGGCAAAAACTCGGGCGTATGATGAACAAAACATGCATCAAAAGTCATTTATCTTGTTGAATGCACCAAATAAACCCAAAACAAAGCATTGGTTTTGTCCTACGACAGTTTATGATACACACTTATATTAGATATTTTCTATTGGACAGAAATTTACATGTGAACAGAAGAATAAAACTGAACAGGCAGGAAACAGATGAGCATAAGTCATTCATTTAGTTGGGTAATACCGTAATAGTATGGTGTTGGCAGTTTGTTGCTCTTTAAATGAACTTTAGAAACAAACCCAAAGCAAAGCAACAATGCTATCAACACACACTGTAGACATTCTTTTCAGAGTCCAGAGTATTATGGTTTCAGTTGAAAACCGAATTTATCGACAAGCGACAATCGATTTTACTCTCGTTCTGTACGTTATACCTAAAGTCGGAAGTAGTGCGCTGTATCGCGCATCAGATGCGTCGTACAGCGCACTACTTCTGACTAAGGTAAAACGTACAGAACGAGAGTTAAATCGATTGTCGCTAGTCGATAAATTCGGTTTTCAACTGAAACCATAATATGATAAACTGCCCAAGTAACCACAAGCATTATATTATTGCACTTATTCAACCCAAAATCAAAATTGGTAATGCACGATCGCATCAACTCAACAGTTGTCAAGTAATGAAGCGTTATATTAGCTTAAGAATGTACACACTCAGATTATTTTACAGGAATCTGTAAGGTTTTGCCGAATTCTCAACAGCTGAACGTTCGGTAATCCGATTTTACGGATCCGGTAATTTTTTTTACAGATATCTGTAAAATTTCAACGAAATGTAGTGAACGAATACCAATGCAATAATGCTACTTTAGCAATGTTTTATGGCATTACGAAAGATATAGCATTAGTTCGATCTAAGTGGGGCCCTTTTCGACTTTAATCCAACTTTTATGATGCACGAGACGAAATACATGTGCCCTTTATATGCACACTATTACAGCCTCGTGGTTATTTGGGTGTGTATCCAGACAAATATAGGTAGATATAATAATATTTAGGCTAACCAAAGTAATATTGATACTCATGTTTTTTTTTGCAGGTTATAATCAAGTTTTATTTTATGTTTCAAACAAGGGATTAAAACATGTTTTATTTTTAAAACTGCAAAATTACAAATATTATGCCTCACTACTTGGACAAACCCTAAATGTGTCAAAAAATGTTGTGCAATTTTTTGAAAAAAAAAAAAGAATTTTTCGAACTCGCAAATAAATTTAATAATTACCTCAAGGTCCGTATCGTGTTCGAAAGAAATTTCTTTTTCTATCCCAAACGCATGTTAAATTCCGTTCACTGAAACGTTAGAGTAAAAAATCGAAAAGAAATTTCGGCAGCACTATCCACCTGAAAAGAACGAAAAAGAAAATTGGAATTTGTAAGGTTTCTACGGAAACTAATGAGAGCTGTCACTTCTACTTTCCGAAAAATATTCCGCTCGATTATTCCGTATGTGAAGGTGACATTTCTTTCCATGCAGATCAATTGTCAAAATTCCGCTTGGTAAGGCCAGTATCGACCTAAAAAGTAAAGAGGTTACGGAGTTTTGTTCAATATTACCAAGCGTAATTTTGACAATTGATCAGCATGGAACAAAATGTCACCTTCACTTACGGAATAACCGAGCAGAACATTGAACTTCGTAAAATCGGATTACCGAACGTTCAGTTGTTGAGAATTCGGTAAAACTTATTAGATTTCTGTAATCCGGTAAATTTTTTACAGATATCTGTAAAATTTCACTGAAATCCGTAAAATTGGATTACCGAACGTTCAGCTGTTGAGAATTCGGTAAAGCTTTACAGATTTCTGATAAAAAAAAACTAAGTGTGAATATATAAGTGCTATCACCCATAGCTTTGGGCAAAGTGCAAAGTTATTGCTCTGTACTGTACTCTGTGCTGCACTTTTTTTTTTATTGAATGTGGTCAAATACTATTCATGACCCAAAGAGTAACCATAAGTGCAATAAATATCTAGTCTGTAAGTTGAACAGCTGAGTAGATATTAGTTATAACGTACATGGCTTGCATTAACTTGTCCTAGCAAAGTTCAAATGAGTTTTTTTAATAAATTTTATGTGAAATGGTGCATGGGTTTTATTTTTTCCTAAAAAGTGTAGTATTGGTTTTTTTTAAATCTTTTCATGTAAAAAAACGGAATGTGTGATTGAAAGAGATTTTTATTTGTATGTAAAAAATGCTCGGCAGATCTGAAATATTCAAAATAAACACTGTTAATGGCAAAGAAGAACATCTATAGTAATTTATTACCTTCCAAATATTATGTGACTTCCGCTGGCAAAACAAGAACCTCAACTACCACACGATAAACCACCGACAAACCGACATGAATGTTAATAGTTTTGTGTCCCCGAATCCTCTGGTACATTAATCACCGTGATACTTTGCTTGGTTGCTAGATGTAAGGAAAGAGCGTGTAGCTGCGTTTAGTGTCAGAATAAGACTGACCTCAAAGGAATATATTTATTTCACTTCACAATGACTCAACCTATTATAATAATTTCATAACTGTTCGAATCCACAGTATATTTTTATCTTACAGAACGATTCTAGTAATCCGTATACAATCGCTCTTCCTCCTTAAGTTTAAAATTTATACAATTCAATTAATTCGAGATGACCTTTGTCAACGTTATATGTATACAATGATTCAACATGAAAACAAAATCAAATTTAGATTAACTGAAGTTTCTATGGGGCTGTTCATAAACCACGTAGATAATTAAAGGGGGGGGGAGGTGTTTCGAAAAAGTCTACGTTTGTCTACAATGGGCGGGGGGGGGAGGATATACCAAAAGTCTACGTAGATTTTTTTTCTCTCTACAAAACGGATATTCATACCTTCCACGCAGAGAAAAATACCGTCATAAAAAACATTCCAGGTAAATCCAATTATAAAATTAGTTTATTTTTGCCGCAAACATAAACTTGCTTTCTTTCTAACATATTCTATGTTTAAAACCAACCCTAGTAGCACAATGTTGCCATTTGGTTGAGCTATCATAAATATGACTTGCTAAGTCATAATCAAGTCACTACAACTAATAAAGGTTGTAGTGTGCTACATGGGAAGTGACATCGATGTTTGAAATTAAAATCATATTATGTTTATTTTCAACATATTAAGGAGTGTATCGAAAAGTAGTTATAAACTTCCAAATAATAAAATAGGCATGAAAACATGGTTAAAATTAACATACTATTTCAGTTTATTATAGCTTAACATGTTTACAAAAGATCCAAACGGAAAAACTAGTCATCATGTTCATTTCTGTAGAATGCCCGTACCTTTGATTTGACACCTGCCATCAAATTCTGCACAGTGACCTTTGTGCACTTCCTGGATGCCGCTGCCCAATTTTTCTTAAAATCGGTCATGTTTTGGGACACTGTACCATCCTTCTTAAATATACGCTTGACTATTGCCCAATAGCGTTCGATCGGTCGCAACTGGGGACAGTTTGGTGGGTTGATGTCTTTTTCTACGAACTTGATGTTATTCTCCGTCAGCCACTGTAGAGTGGATTTGGCGTAATGTGCCGATGCCAAATCTGGCCAGAAGAGAGGAGGGGACTGGTGCTTTCTATACAATGGTAGCAACCTGTTCTTCAAACATTCCTTTTGATAAATCTCAGCATTTATAGTTCCTTTTGTATAGAAAATTGAAGAACGCAAGCCACATGTGCAAATAGCTTGCCAAATGAGCACCTTCTGACCGAATTTCTCCATCGCAACAGTCGTATCTGCGGTTGGCACACGTTCCCCAACAGATTTAGTATAAAACTGCGGCCCCGGTAGCGTTCTTGAATCTTCTTTAACGTATGTTTCGTCATCCATCAAAATGCACTGGTCGACATTGTCCAAAATGCAGCTGTACAGCTTTCGAGCCCTGGTTTTGGCACGAGACTTTTGTTCCGGAGTTTGTTTGGGCACTTTCTGCTTTTTGTACGTCTTCAAGTCATTCCTGCGCTTGATTCGTTGAATCATTCCGATGCTGGTCCTGAACTTCTTGGCTAGATCGCGAGTAGAGGCAGATTTGTTCCGTTGAATATAATCCACAACTTTTTGGTCCAAATCGGGGTTGCTGGAGCCGGGTTTCCGGCCACTTCTTGGTAAATCCTTGAGGGAGCACTCCTTACCAAACTTTTCGATGATGCGTTTTACACTTGCCGGGTGAACATTTACTCTTTTCGCAATCTGGTTGTAAGTAACACCCTTTTCGGTGCACCAAGTGTGCGGAATTTTCTTTTTAGTCTCAAATTCAATTCGCGACATTTCAAATACAACTTTATCAACGGAAATGAATGAACCGAATAATCATTTTTGACATGTAAACAAAGCAAATGGCGCTTACACGCTAAAAATATATACAGTAGTTTATGCGTAATAACGCATCGAATGTTTATAACTACTTTTCGATACACTCCTTAATGCTACGAATAAACGTACAAATTTTACTGGTTGCGTTCTAAATTAAATTTATTTATTCTTTGAGTCTTGGTTATCTAGTCCTGGATTGCTAACATGTTCCAGTTTCAAGAAATTTGCTCAGAGATGCACTGCACACAGTTTCGAGCCCTGAACTTTGTAAAAATTGAATCAATACATCAAATCAGTGTAATATAGCAGCTAATTAAATAATGGAGCATAACATCCCGTTCAAACTACAACCTATATTACGTGGTATAGACTATCTTCATTTAAGCATCTATACATCTAAAGACTGTCTACGTTAAATTTCGGACACCAAAATCATAGTAACAAAACAAAATTTACACATTTACATCATCGGAAACGCCCGCTGTGACGATTCTCCGTCTTCTCTTGAAATCATCGGTGCAATTTGCTTTCTTCTTAGTTTCGAAGAGTTTCTGCTTAACTAGAGCCCAGTACTTTTCTATTGGGCGAAGTTCAGGACAGTTTGGTGGATTGGCTGTTTTTGGCACGTATTTGACCTCTTGTGCTTTATACCATTCCACACACTTAAATCCATAATTTCAGCTCGGTAATGTTTTTTGCTGATTTTATTCTGTAAAAATGAATTTATACTGAGAGAACGGTTTTTTTGTACAATATTTACTGATTTCTGTAAATATTATTACTGATTTTTCTGTAAAGCATAATAAAATACAGATGTCGGTAATACATATAACCGAATTACCTCGGTTTCAGAAAAAAACTCGGTACTTTTTAAACACTCAGTTATTCTGTGTAGCGAACATTCAGCAAAAAAAAATAGGTTTTACCGAGCTATCGTCAATATTATTCCAAACTCTTAGTTTGCGGATGACTTATTCAACGTTCTATATGACGCCATTTTTATACACGGTGTTCAATAAGTTCGGATACACTTTCAAAATTTGTTAAAAAAATGAAAACATGTTTTTTTTATTTTTTGGATTTATGTTATTGAAAGCTATGTTTACAAGGAACGTTTACAACATTTCTCTTGGAATGACCCCCCCTTTGTACTCCTTAACGAGCTTCAAACGTTTCTCGAACGCGTCGCAGGCGGCACGCACGGACTGCATGGGCATTTCGTCCCAGATTTTGAGAATTACCGTCTTGAAATGATCCAAAGTGCTGACCTTGTATTCGTTCAGCTTCGCCATCATATAGGACCAAACAAAAAAGTCGAGAGGATTCAAGTCCGGGGAGCTGGGAGGCCACAAAGTTTTGTCCAGAAAGTCGGTTAAATTGTCCCGACACCAGGCTTGAACCACATTTGCCGTATGGGCTGGTGCACCGTCCTGCTGGAACACGTAGTGCTCATCGCCGTAGAGGCTTCGGAGACTGGGGGCAACAACCTTTTCCAAAACCTCAGTTTTGTAGTACGCCGCGTTGATTTTGACGTTTTTTTCAATAAACACCAAGGGTAGCTTACCACGTTTGCATACTGCCCCCCAAACCATCACCGACGCGGCACTTTGGAACCGAGGGATGTTTATATTGGATTCAGGAATGCTGTCCCTCGATGGTGCCCACACCCGGTCATTTTGCACATTGTGCGGCTGCTGCAGCACGAGCAGTTTCTCGTCCGAAAAACAAACTCCTGACCAGCGTGCCGAGAGAGGATCCTCTTAGCTCGATCCAACCGCTTTTTGCTGGTAGCCTCCGAAACGCCATGGACCTTACGTTTTTGTAAGGCCTGAAACCAAGGTCCTTGGTGAGTATGGTGTGAGCGGTTCCAATGGAAACGTTGAGATCTGCAGCCGTTTTCCGGATTGAGCGGTTCTTTTTGCGCCGAATTCGCTCCTCACGATCTTGATGACCCGTGGCGTCCTCGCTGAACGCGGCCGACCGGATCTCGCACGGTCATTGGTCGAAGACGTCTCCCGGTATCGCCTGATGGTCGTGTAGACAAAGTTCCGCTTGACCCCATGCGATTTCAGCAGCCGGAATATATCGCCGGGTCGCTCACCGTTCAAAAAACGCTTAATTACGAAGTCCCGATACTCTTTCATCGCGCGTAACAAACGAACAACAACTAACAGAATGTCAACACCGCGCACATTCGGTAGCGTATGAATGAAGCTAAAGCTGACACCAATACCAATGCAGAATATGTACATGGCGCATACCTACGCAATGATGAAAACTTGTATTCGAACTTATTGAACACCGTGTAAATTTCAGTTATCAAGTGGACGTTTATAACTGAACGCGTGTTTTCCCCCTAGCAAAAAATTGTGCTGATTTCGAAATGGAGGTAAATTTAAACACGCATGTTCAAGTTAACTTATGATTTATTTCTATTTATATATTTGAAACTACAGAAAATGGTTGACGCGATCGTTTGCTGCTTCAGTCATCGTCCTGTCCCGGGTTATTCGGATGGATTGAGCCATCACATTGGATGGCATATCCGAAAGAGAGATTTATTGCCCGATGCTCCATTCTTTGACTGTATTTTTCCCAGGTGTGTTCTCAGATATACCCATTGGTCGTCCTTAAAACGGCACATAATGGAAAAGCATCCTTCAGCAACTTTACGCTTAAAAAAACTTGATCTGAGTGAAGAGAGTCTCAATGGCGACCTAAATTTCGAAACTGTTATGATTGAGGAGAATCATCCGAATCTGATATGAAGTTTATTGGAACGAATAAAAATTGAACTCAGAACAAGTGTCCAGCCTATGAGCTTATTTTTTATTATCACCGCAAAAAATGAGGCCATAAATTAACATGTCGTTCGATATTTTGCAGATATTCATCACTAATTTTACGAATTTTTCGGTAATAAATTACAAAAAAAACTGTTAAAATAATACAAAGGTTCTCGGTAATTCAACATATTGGTGTGGCGACATGAGAGTCGTGGTTTCTGATAAACAATAGCAACCGCTTTTGCAGACATTCTTTTTCGTACACATCCTTATTGATAGTGTCGGTAGAGACGAAACTGTTAGATTTTCAACCACAACTATATATGGCCTGCCAAATCATATACTTCTTCGAGTATTTGGACACCTTCTTTGTCCGGAAATGCTTGACAACGGCGTTCCTTTGCATTGCGGTATAAAAAGCCAGATCCTGAAGCTATTTAAAGTCTTCGAGTACGTATGTTTCGTCGTCCATTTTGATACAAGAAAATTTTCGCGAAAAATTTGTGTCAAGCACCTTAGCACGACTTTTTGCAGTGAAATTGTGCATGTCATCACAATTGAGCACCTCTTTCACTTTGTACGGCTTCAATCCTAATATTAGGATTTTTCTCAATAATGGCTATCACCTTCTTGTCCATTTATCGGGAGCATACTTTTCGATTTGTTCCACTTCCAACCTTCTGATCCACAGCCAAAGGCTGGCAAAATGATTTGTGAACACATAACACGGTACTTTTGGGAATTTTAGTTTCTTGGCAGAATCGCATACCGATAAATTCGTATTTCGCCGCCGTTCGTATAAAATGCGTGCCCACTTCATTCGACGCCATTTTACTGAATGTGGCAAGAATGTGAACATCTTGTACCACGAAATAAAGTGGAGGGTTTTAATTGTCACATGAGCGAAACGTTTCAGTGATCCGTGAAATAATTCAAAATCTACACAGAAATAAAAGTGTCCGAAATATACGTTGACAGGCTGTAGTTTTCACCAACAATAATTTGCGTGGCATTTGATATCAATATCGTAATGTAGGTTGCAATGTGAATGGGATTTAACGCTACACGCTAAAATTACTGTCTCTAATTATCTTTTCAAGAGGAAAAAGGGGATAACAAGAGATAGTAATTTGAGCGTGTTGGTTGTGTTTCTCTATTCGTTTTTTAACAAATCGAAAGATCGAATGCGTGGTACCAACTCAATAGTAAGTTTATGATGTCAACCACCCAAGCAACACATCTCTGTCATAATTGGTTGCAGAAAATTGATTGTGACTTAATTGAGTTACATTGCAGTTACTTTGACTTATTTGGAACAAGTGTGCTACTAGGGCATTGAGTATTTTTATTTTTACGTGAATGAGTTGATCGTTGATAGTTAACCACTTGCTCCCATTTGACAAACATTCAGTGGAGGGTTTTAGCACATGTGGGACAAAATAGAAAATACAATCAGAGGTCTGGGAAGACGTCTACTTGCTTTGGAAAACTTTCAAAGAAGATAAACTGAACTTGATATTTAAATTGAAAACAAAAATAGCCGCATATCCGTTTATTGTGGACTGCATTTTGCGACAAAAGTGAACGCAGATCAACGCAAAAGCATCCACAAGGCAGATATTTCGTCGAAAAGAATAAGGCCACTTAAGATTCTGTTGCAACGCCAGGATGAAATTCTTTGTGAGGTCGACGAGAACGGAGCTACGGAAGTCGAAATCAATAGACATGATATCCAAGAAACAATTCCACCAGAAACTTCCTCTGATGAACTTTAATTATTGGTTCAAGCAGCCATGGTGTGCATATGCATAATTGATTGTTGTTATTTTTTATTTATGCAGTATTTTTATGAAACAAAATGAAAAATGAATAACAGAGGCACCAAGAGTGGACAGTAATGTTTTTGCTAGAATGAAAGATATGAAGAGAAAGTGTTGAAAGTTCCGTCAGTGTACGGTAGCTTGGAAATAGAACAGATGTTTGAAATTTGTGAAAAGGGCATGGGTACTGCGGTACTCAAACCAAGGACGTCACCCTTTGCCTAACATCCCATTGTGAAGTAATCAGAGTATGATTGTTTGAGTTTTATTTCCTAAACCGTTCCTAAAACCGCCACAGCCACATATTGTAGAACATTTCCCATAAATTAAAAAAAAATAATTTGATAAAGTCTACGTAGACTTTGAGGGGGGTTGGAAAAAGTCTACGAAAGTGTACGATGGGGGAGGGGGGTTTGAAAGTGTCAAATTTCGGTCTACGTGGTTTATGAACAGTCCCTATACAACCCTTATAACGTATAATAAAAGTCACTGCCCCGTTTTTGCATTCGTACACGCTTCGACCTGCGTGGTGGTCCATCTGGTAGATTAGCTGACCGCGCATCTCGTTTACGCTTCTGATGAACGGGTACTTCAGGGAACTCCCTGCATCCATTTTCTTCGTCAAAGATGCCCGTTGGCAACCCCTTCGCATTATTCGTTGAGATAAGTATGTTGGGATGTCTTGGTCTTGCTAAGCGTTTACTCGTCTTCAGCTCGACCCGATGAACGATGATTGGTTCGTTTCCAATGATAATCTGAAAGGTATTAATCGAAAACCTTTTTAGGAATGTTGCCCTCAACCATCTTTTTTTAATAATAGATTCTTAAACCCCCTCAGTAAGATTTTCTAATGAATCAGATTGCATCATCTGACTAGAACTTGAGTGCATTACATCATCATTTTGAGTTACGGATAAATATAGCTTATAGCTCTTTTTTGGGTTAATGAGATCAATTAGTGTCTTTGGTGTATATGAAAGAAATTTTTCTGAAGGATTTCCACCTTCAAACAAGGCTGTATTACGATAATTAAATAAAAACAGATTGATTAAGTCTTCCAACCTCAAATCCATCAAGGTTGGGTCTAAAAAAAATTTCTTTAGCACTTCTTTTATGATTCTCACCAATCTTTTGGCCTGATCATTGCTAGACGGGTGATAGGGTGGACCTTTTAAGACAATAATGCCTTGTTTCTCTACAAACTCAGATTATTTTACAGAAATCTGTAAAGTTTTACCGAATTCTCAACAACCGAACGTTCGGTAATCCGATTTTACGGATTTCGGTAAAATATTACCGAAATCCGGTAATTTTTTTTACAGATATCTGTAAAATTTCACCGAAATCCGTTAAATCGGATTACCGAACGTTCAGCTGTTGAGAATTCGGTAAAACTTGACAGATTTCTGTAAAAAAAATCTAAGTGTGTAGGAAGTGTTTAAAACCATAGGAATTGAACGGCGGACCAACCACCGTCCGACACTAGAACATCTGGCAGACCAAATCTAGCAAACAATTCTACCAGTTTCATTAAAACCGGGTCACAGTCAGTTCCTCTCTTCATCCATACTATCTCCAACCATTTAGAGTAGCTATCTACGATGAGATGGAACGTATGATGATTGAAATGAAAAAAAATCTATATGTATTCGGCTGAACGGTCTAGTCGTGGGTATACAATTAGATAATTCTTTGGGCTTCGGAGCTATCATCATGCAGTCACACACAACACATTCAGCCACAAATTGCTCAATGTCAGAATTAATCCCAAATCAGTATTCATCTTAACCATTTTTAATAGTATCAATTTTGTCAGGACACGGCCTTAAGTCTTTCGCGCCCAAAAGGACCCAAAAAGTTCAACTCAGTTACAAATAATTTGCATTTTTCCCAATTTACTTTGATATTCGCATCTAAAAGTCTTCTAAGTACCAAATTAAGATTTTCCCGGCATTCTTCTATGTCTTTATCAGCTATCAAGACATTGTCTAGATAAACGTAAACATGATCAACCCCCCGTAATACTTGGTCCATTACCTGTTGGAAAATCGATACATTTGATGAAGCTCCTTGGGGTAACCTGTGATATCTATACAGGCCTTTAATTGTATTTATCACCACGAATATCTCAGATCTTTCCCAGACAACCACAAGTCGTATAACATTGTTGAAATACTTTCGTATATTCCTATATATTTAGTCAAAATCAGTATATATTTATAAAATCAGTATATATAAAATACCTATATATTTAGTCAAATCGCAATTAATTGTGGCATTTATCGTATTATGTTTAAGTTAAATCGTAAAGAATGCAAATTTTCGACTTCTATGCGATGTGTCATTTATTCATCGTACTGCGTAACAAACTAAATCGGATATACATCGCTAACCTTTTTAAATCGAATTTGTTATTACAGATTCAATCGCATATGATATCAAAAAAAATCGTTTAAGAAATCAATGAAATTTGCACGTATATGCCCTTCACTTTTTCACGTATAAGCCATATTTTTGCATTCAATACGATTTGTTTACTTACATATATGTTTGTATATCATAAAAACAACTTTCAATATACGTGCATTTTGGTTGTCTGGGTTTTGACAAAGCTAATTGTGTATAGTCCAAGGCACAAAATATTTTTTACCCTGCCAGTCCGGCAAACAAATCCTGTGCAGTTGGAAGGGGATAAGTATGAGGCATAATTTGCTTGTTGATTGATACCTTACAATCAATTACGAGTCTAATGTCATTATTTTTTTTATCACAACTACCACTGCACAGTGGGAAAAAAAGTGCCCGAAACGCGAAAGAATTCTATATCCCAGCTCGGAGTGGATCGATTTCTGTAAATGTTACCTTAACTTGAAGGTAAATTTCCAAGTAATCGAATGGACGTAGTTTCATTGGCTGCACGGAACTGTTTAAGGAGCAATTGAGCTCATTTTACCCTGGTTCCCCTAATATTATCTTGTTGTTCTTGTTGAATCTTGTTGAAATTTCTTCGATTTTCGATTATATCTACGTTCACAGAGATGTACGGTGAACGAGCCCAATTTCAGTCGATTCCTCATGAAATTTTTCAAAGGACTAGCCTTAATTTGTTGATCTTGAGTAACTCAGACCAAAGAAATTTATGATAAACGCAAAACTATTAAGGGAATCAGGGTTAAATAAGCCATAGCTACGTTCACAGAGCCGTGCGGTAAATAAAACAAAGTTCATTCGATTCCTCAAAAAAATTACAAAGAACTAGCATTATTTTATTTATCTTGAGTCACACCGAGCAAATCAAATTGTGAAAAATATGAAAATATTAGGGGAATCAGGGTAAAAACAGCCATATCTTCGTACACAGAGCTGTGCGGTGAACAAAACTAACTCTAGTTGTTCTCCAAAACATTTTACATGGAACTAGCTATATTTTGTTGTTGTTTAATCCCATCGAGCAAAGAAATTTCTGAAAAACACAACAACATTAGGGGAATTAGGGTGAACTTAGCCATATCTTCATTCACAAGGCCGTGCGCTGAACGAAACTTACTTCAATCGATTCTCCTGAAAAGTTTACATAGGACTAGCATCATTTTGTTGATCTTGAGTCACACCGAGCAAAGAAATTTCTGAACAACAAGATAATATTAGGGGAACCAGGGTAAAATGAGCTCATTTGCTCCTTAATCAGTTCCGTGTGGCCAATGAGACCACGTCCATTCGATTCCTTGAACATTTTCCTTTAAGTTAAGATAACATTTACAGAAATCGATCCACTCCGAGCTGAGATATAGAATTCTTTCGCGTTTCGGGCTCTTTTTTTCCCACTGTGCACTGGTGAAGCCCAATCGCTTGTCTTCACCGGAGTTATCACGTTCTCTCTTTCAAGCTAGTCTAAATAATTAGACATGTTATCCCTTAATCTAAAGGGTATGTCATACGCTTTTTTATTAAATTGGAGTATCATCCTTTAAGACCAAGTCAGCCTCATAACCATGTATGGGTGTTGAGAATTTTTTTTCAAATAAATTACAAAAATTTTGCTTAATTTCTTTTTTAATTCCTGAATATTTATGCTCCGTCATATTATTAATCATCGAAAAATCTGAAAAATATTGCCTCCAGCTCGGAAAAAACTTGTCTAACCACGTTCGGCCAAGTAAGGGAATAAAAGTATTGGCACAATTTAAAACCAACAATTTCATTTCAACCTGAACCCACCATGAGTTGTCTGGTGCATCTATGCAAGGACTTCTCAAAAGTAGCAAAATATTGGCATTTGGACATCATCGAAACAACCGAACCACAATCTACCTCTATCGTTACCAACTTATCATCAATTGACAAATCAACAAAGCATGGTTCGCTAATTTTGTTTATAGACGATACAAGCATGCATAAAAATTCACCTGTATCACGGTTGTCGCCATCGTCATCACTGTCGGAGCCATGCGTTGTCATTCGGCTTAGTAGCTCATTCGGATGTCTATCTGCGCTGGGTCCAGGCTTATGCGACTCCACTCCACAGCATCACGTCTAAGGTTTTTTAGTCTAAAGCATTTTCTTTTTATATGCCCTTTGGCACCACAGAAATCACAAGTTTAACCCGAATAATCTGGTCGCTTTTTTTTCTTGGCCTTTCGTCCAATTACCAGACCGAAAGCCTTCTCCAAACTTTCTATCATAACCAACTAAATTGTTTGGCGAATAATTCCTGCTACATGGCTTTGCCCCTACCTACCTGTGTCCTCTAACTGAGGCCACTTGACCAAATTCACGGTTTGCCACTGCGTACGTGGTCAACAATTTGTTTAAAGTCTGCCCACCAGCGATTGGTACACCCAGCGTTCTGGCATTCGCCTCGACCATCTCCCAAGTAGTAATTATTTTTTCTGCACCTTCAAGGTCAAATTTTCTTCGTTCAACAACCCAATCTCTGTTGTAACGCAACTTCTCGCACCCCTGCGACTACACGATCTCTGATTACCAACTCTTCAAAATCGCCGAATGTACAAAATTCGGCTTGCAATTTAACCGACAGAACAAAATCTTCCAAAGCTTCGTCTGGTTGTTGCACACGGTTATTAAATTTAAAGCACTGAATCAAATCCAATTCAGTTTCCTCTAACCTGGTCTTGAGTCTAGCAATCATATCTGAATAAACAACTTCAGCAATATTGGTGTTCGGGTAGAGCAATTTTAGTTCCTTAAAAAAAACAGGACCTCCAACGGTTATTAAATGAGATTTACGCAAATTTTCATGGATATTGTTAGCTTCGAAGAAAAAATTGAGCCGTTCGATCCATTCTGCAAAGGAAATTCCCCTGCGGTATGGTTCAATAGCGGTAGCCATGCCTACACCTGCCATGTTTAATGTTAAATATAAGCCAAAAAACTATATAAGTTAGCGCTCTTGAGTAAAATAAAATGCAAATTCGACTCACCCAAACTTATCCAATTGTATCGCCAATGATGTCTGACCTTTGCCGACCTCAGCGTATCTCACCAGCCTACCTCGATCCTTCGTGTGGCTGATTAAGTCGCTATCACCTCCGCCTGGGAAAATTCCTTCCTTTAACAAAGAAGAATTAACCAACACCGGTTTAGCCAAAAACCGGAACACCTTTAATGGGTAGTGAATGCACGTTACCCCAGGCCAGTAGACGATCCAACGGATTGTGAAGATCGCCTGCGTGTTCAATTGGATCAAATTGTTTTTTTTTTTTGGAAGATAAGAAAAAGACAGTAAGATATTAGCAAAATGCCCAATGTCTCCAGGCCACTATCGTTTTATTATAAGCATAATGATTATTGTGTGCCACCACAATCGAGCAATTGAACTTCTTTGTACTCGGATACAAAAAGATGTGCGGCTTCAAATGAGGTGCTTGGATAGACAAAAAATAAAAAATAAATGGTTTCTTGGATCACAAAGTAACTTGCACCGGTAGCTGAACTCCCGAAACATTCACTTGCGTCGCTCAGCTGCCCTTGCTGAAATTGATTCCGAAAGATAACTTTTTGTGAACCTAATGTACTGTAGATCCTTTTTTCTCGTCGCCACTTTTGTGTCCCAGAATCCTCTGGTACATTAATCACCGTGATACTTTGCTTGGTTGCAAGTAGTAAGGAAAGAGCGTGTAGCTGCGTTTAGTGTCAGAATAAGACTGACCTCAAAGAAATATATTTTACTTCACAATGACTCAACCTATTATAATCATCTCATAACTGTTCGAATCCACAGTATATTATTTTATCTTACAGAACGATTCTAGTAATCCGTATACAATAAATAGCAAATGTCTTAATATTTCTGTTCAAATCATATCTTCGTGTTCACTGAAAACGTTTATTGAAGCCACAAACACGCCTGGGAACTTGGTAAGAAGGTTTATGGCTGAGCAATTCAAAATAAAATGATTCTATAGGTTGTGACAAATGGGATCGCTGCACATTTGAATCCGTCGTTATGAATTCTTGATCAATAATGAATATTGAGTTTCAGGTCGGTGGGTAAACTTCAATTTGCTTCTCAATTTTGAAGTTTGTTATCTTCTAGAACGACAAAACAGCTTATTGTTTTTCGCGCTCGGTTATTTATTTCCTTTTAAGTGCGAAAATGGATAGAATACCCAAGTAACCACAAGCATTATATTATTGCACTTATTCGACCCAAAATCAACATCAGTAATGCGGGATCGTACCAATTCAGCAGTTGTCAAGTAATGAAGCGTTAGATAAGCTTGAAAAAGTAGTGATGCATTACCAATGCAATAATGCTACTTTAGCAATGTCTTATAGCATTACAAAAGATATAGCATTAGTTCGATCTTTAATCCCACTTCTATGATGCAGTAGACGTTATGCATATGCCTTATATATGCATGCTATTATAGTCTCGTGGTTACTTGGGTAGGGTAAAGTGAAAACACACTTGAATGACATTTTTCACCCTTTGAAAATTATGTGCGGACCATATCAGTTTCATTGGAAACGAACCTGTGTATTATGTGACAGGTGTTAAAAATGTGAGCGGCAAATGAAAATACTAGCTCACATGATTTCAATTCGAAGCAAAAATTGACCGATTTAAGCGCCAATTTTAAAATTAAAAATTATTGATTTATTTTCAGTGAATGATACCTCAACGCAAAAAATAACCGAAGTAGAAACTACCATTTCGAGGGTTAAATTATGCGCATACACCAACTATTTTCACCTGACTACGAATTACCTAGCCTGCGGTTAGATCAACTACGGTGCGGTTGATATCAATATGAAGTCTGTCAAATAAACCACAAATGCTGAAGGTTGTATCATAAACGTAGTAAATTTGACTGAAATTTCCATGACTTTTTATAATCCACCCCCCCCCCCCCTTCCACCCTGTCACGTATTTTGTATGGACCTTCAAATTTTTTTGTATGGATCGTCATGATTTCCCAAATCCCCCTCCCCCCTTACTTATGTCACGCTAATTTATGGGCCTTCCCTTATCTGTGTACTTGTAATCGCACGTACTTCTTATGTGTACACATAATCATTATGTGTGGCCACACATACACTAATAAAACTGTAAACCTGAAATTTATTTGGTTAGTGCACATACATTTTATAAGACATCTCAAACATTATTTTTATTTGTATGGATATAAAAATTATAATATAACCCTTACCTTTAATAAGGTGACTCATTACACTTACAGGCGTTACAAATATTATCTATGTGTGAGCTGCAATAAAATTTATAGTTAGGATTTATGTGATTTCCACACATACTTTTAATGTTTGAGTGCACATAGTCAAGATGGCGAGAGAAGGTAAATTTTTTAATCTTCTAGATAATTCAACAGAACTTCTTGAAATTTTTGAAGGTTTTATTTATCCATTTTAGATATATGAATCAAACAATAATTCTCCATTGTTTTCAGTAAAAAAAAAATCAGTGGGGTTGTGTACAAGACACGACCGGTTGACGTAGACTACTTCAAACCAAGTGATGCATTATAATGTCAGGGAAATTCTGTGTGGCTATTATTAGCGTTAAAAGGGTTTCAATTATTCGTGCCGGTCGCTTACCCTTACCGATAGAAGCAGTTTAAGTCACAATATGACGGGTGCGGCTCTTATTTGACATTAGACCGGCGTTTTGAAGCCAGTATGTAAGAAAATTTTATTGTACGCTCTTGAGATATTATTTGGTGGCCCTGAAAAGGGCCGTTTGGTTTTATGAAGTCAGTATGTGGGAAAATTCTCTTGTACACTCTTTATAACTCTTTGGTGGCCCTGAAAAGGGCATTTTGGTTTAAATGATGACACGGCCACGGTTGCACGTTTTACGATGGACTATCTTTAAGGCCTAGAAAATAGTTGAGAAGCTGTTAGGAAATATAAAATTATGAAATTAATGATAGTTTTGCTCATTCTTATAATCACAATCTCTTGACATTACTAAATGTTTATTCGTCGAAAATTGAAATTGTTGGACGGTGGTTCAAGAAAAATGCATAATATTGCTGGCATTGCAAACGGAGGTCACGAACGCAGGTTAAAGCGGCGGAATCTTTATCACGACTAGTTGTTCAAAGCCAAATCGAGATAAAGGTACTTCTTCATGAAATCAATGAAGGGAAGTTTCTCTGACTTTGGAACAATGATGTTAAAATTGCCAGTCACAATAACAGGCATACCTTTTCTGATGTATTTCACCAGGTTGCGTGCAATAAAATATTTAATCTGTTTGATTGTGAGACCTGACAAAAACATATATAAAGTGTTGAACAATATATCAAACAAACAAACAAACAAAGAAATCTAATTCTAAATCATACCTGGTGAAATGAAAATCGAAAAGAGCAACGTGACTGTGTCTGTGCTTTGAAGTACAGATATCGCCATATTGATCGGCTTGTTTCCAACAAGCAAGAAACAACAGCTCACTCTAACTTTTCCATTGAAAACTTTTATATTCTACATTTTACTATGTGATGAATACATTAGGCTATAGTTGGGAATATAAGGTTAAATGCGTACCTAAAATATGGTCTATGGTTTTCTTGTGAAATTATTATTCATGTTTCTATGTCAATATCAGGTAAATTAAAGAATCCATTATGGCTAAAATGTTAAGTAAATCGAAATATATATGAATATATTAGATCTCGCAGAAGAAAGAGAGTAAGCTTTATAAAATATCATTATTCTTTGCAATGGGTATGGGAGAAAAGGTTGGTTAATATATGATAAATTCTTATAAATATAAAATAAACACCTGAGAAAATAATCACACATTAAAATATGGTCAGCGCATTATTTGTATCGTTATCAAGTGTAGGTTCGTATGATGTAAAAGCACGCGGCGCATGTCATCACCAGAACACAATTAATACTATGTTGAAATTTATTAAGACAGGGAGCGATAACATAGAGAGATATTCAATTGCAATGATTACATGCACTTTTTCAAATTGATTTGAATAAATTTAATAAATATCAATTTCCTACCTCGAGTTGAAGGACCTTCTCCAGCATCCCAACTAGTTGTTGGCAATGCATTACCACTTGCTGCTTTCAATTTCACCCGATAACTACGAGCTCGCTCGGCATCGGTGCACGGTCGTTTCGGAGGATTTCCCGTATGTTTGCTCTTAATGCGCTACCTGAATCTGCGCAAGCGTTCTGGATCAAATCGGTTAGGCATTCTCACTTTCACTATGTTTCTCAAAAAGTTTTTCTTCCTAGAGGTAGGACTCTATCCAACGCGAATCGTTTACACAACAGAACAACTGTTTATAACACACTACTAATTGGAATTTACAGAGAATGTTGGTTCGGAATATCATGTTCGGATTTTTCGGTGAAAATAAATCAAACCACCGGCAGGCTTTGATTTATTTTTTTACCACCGGCAGGCTTTGATTTTATGGATCCGTTGGATAGCACACTGTTGCCTAGTAACGATTTGGCAAAATCCAATATGACTGCCAATCGACCGAAATGTAAAATAAACTCTTATTCAAATAACTCTTTTAAATCAGAAATTGAATTGATTTATTGATTCATCGCGGGTTGCGTCAACCAGCTAGGAAAATTTTTTCACCGACGGAGAATTGTCCTGCTCGTCTTCCATGGAGGCTCTCCCGCAAACAGTAGCGGTTTTGCAGTCGTGACGAACAAATCGGCACTGGATTAAATGGCGCACAAATCGAACGAAATATTAATTTAATTCTTTTATAAACAACTCTCTGAACTAATTTTAATTTATTGTCCTCAAAAGGACAGGTTATTTCCACCTACTGCTGCTCGCCCCCAAGGAAGCAGCGCTTTCGAAGTCGTGGCGAAACAATCGCCACGATGAGGTAAAATGGTGGCTTGCACAAACCGACGCGATTGTGCGCCCCCATAATCCACCATTTTACCTTATCGTGACGATCGCTGTTTGGGAGATCCTTGATACTTATCACCACCAGCTGCTACGCGACCAGCAGCTGCCTCTGCGACCAGCTCCGCTGCCGGAATGAAGCAGCTGCGACCAGCTATCTGCGACCAGTGACCAGCTTCCAGCGACCAGCTCCGCACAGCTTCAATACTTCCAAACGACTGAGGCAAAATTTTCCTAAGTGTTCGTTTTACACCGTTCTCAGCTGCGAGACGTACATGGAGAGACGAATGACATGATGGGTTAAAGTCTCTCTCTAATACAAAGAAGAAGAAGATGATGCAAGACGTTCCTTGCTTCGATTTGAAATCTGTGATAGGAAATTTGGTAAATTTACTCTGCAAAATGACATTATAAAACATCACCTTATATTTGAGTTATTTTCAATAGTTTACTATTGTTTGAGAATAATTTTTGACAATTGAATTGGAGCGCGGTAAAATTTCCGACCGATTGAAGAAGAAATCATGTAAATCTATCGTGGATTTTTCGAGTTATTTGCGTACAAAACGTACGGTTCTTCGTGACGGTCGCAATATTTTAGATTTTCATTTGACACCCTACCCTTGCCGTAAGACGTAGTCTACGTAAAAAAAAACAACCAATATTTGTCAAAGCAAATGAATTTTATTTTGTTTCCAACATCGCTGTTATTTGTGGGAAATTGCATAAGTTGTATGTTGTTCACGCATATTTTTTATTTGTCGAGTCAAATTGCAAAAAAATATTTGGTTTCACACATAAAGTTTATAGGGAAATTTGCCTCGGTGTACTTTGCATTTGACACATAAACACCGACAAACCGACGTGAATGACAATAGAAAAATTCTTAATATTTCTATTCAAATCATATTACATCTATCATCGAGTTTGCTGAGAACGTTTATTGAAGTCACGAACACGCTTGGGAACTTTATAAATATATATAGATAAATAATTTTATAGTTTTTGACAGATAAGATAGCTGCACTTTTGAATCGGTCGTGTTGGGTTCTTGATCAATAGCTAAGATTGAGTTTCATGTCGGTTTGTCGATGACATACACTAAAGTTTGGTTTCTCTGAGAGTTCTGTTTATGTGTGAACACATCAGTATTATGAGCCATGAATTTTTACCAATAAATTTGTGTGGATTAGTTCTCGCGTACACCCCCAAGTAACCATGAAGCTCTATATAGATACATCAATTTTGCATTATATTACGATACAAGTTAATTGTATAAAGCAGTCTAAACTTACATGCGTCCTTAAAGCAGAACTAAAGTCGAAAAGGGCCCCACTCCTGTCAAATTAAAGCTAGCGCACATGCTTTGTTGAAGCCTGAAAACAAGTATATTTAGGGCATAGTTACTTTTTCAGCAGTTGAATTACTGCTTCTACTGAAATGTTTTATTGCATTTTGAAAAGCATATATAGAGCTTGGATGAAATCAATGCTGGATCATAAAAGAAAATGATATGAGAATGAAGATTCCTCTTTACAAAATAACAGCTCAGTCCTCTGAATATCAACAACCAGAAAAACCCGCGGCTCCCCATAATGCAGTCATATTTTTTGCTGAAACTTTAGGAATCTAACTTTCTGCTGCTAAGTTCAAGGTTAAGAGGAATGAAGATGACGATTCTGGATTTTACAGGCAGCTTAACTCGATCATATGTTTCCCATTTACAAAGTCAAATTGGAAAATGTCATCCAGATGATACTGCACCAATGCTACTTTTTAGCTAGCAATGAAGCATTTATTGAGAAAATGTAATAATGCATCATTTAATGCGTATTTAACGTAATGTTGTTTTAAGAAATATAGTTATGCATCATAAAATTTTTAATGTAAAGGTAATGCTACATAGCATTGGTGTTGTTGAATAAATGTGATATAAGATGATTGTTGCCGATAGTCGGTCGAATAAGTGTTATGATATAATGCTTGTGGTTAATTGGGGTAGCTCCCGGTGAAGAACAATTCACCTAGGAGTGTGTAGTGTTGAGACGAATAAGGTAAACGACCCTTTTATTGTCCACCTTTCCTAGCTTCGGAGTAGCTAGCGGGTAACAGTTGACAAAAATAAATCCAATCAGCAATAATCGAACATCGGTTTACTCAAATGCTACCGAACACTGTCAAACAAACCGACTTTTCTGTTGCAGTTACGGAATTCGGTTCTTTATGGCAGAGCTGGAATTTTGGGTTGAAATAGATTCGAATTGAAGTAATAAAACCAGTTTTGACAGTAAGGCACATTGTTTATTGACCCTCATCCTTATAATCCTCATACATTACTCAACGACGTGCATTTTCCTGTTGTTTTTTTTTCATTTTCACCTGAAAAAACGACACAGTAGGGAGAATTTTGGCAAAACACATTTCACGCGCATACAGGAGATAATATGGCTGACGATTTTTCAGGGCTTATCAAGTCAGCTAAAATAACCGAGCTTTTCGGTAGACATAGCTGTCACGGAATTGACTCAAAGAGAAGTGTTTGACGTTTAAGAATATTCAGCGAAGGCTCGGGCAGTTTACGGAGTTTTTTCGATTCTCGTGTACCGAACTCTTGAATATCCCTGTTTTACCGTACAGTTTGGTTCATCTTTCATTTTTATCTGTCAAATATATCACACTGCCGCTTCACTGTACTCAATTTTTGAGTACAATTGTATGCTATCTCTTTTTCTTTCACGGATATGTAACTCAATTTTCGTTAAAAAGTAAATATCCCTGTTTTACCGCACTCCCGCTTCACTTTACTCAATTTTGGAGTACAATTGTATGCTATCTCTTTTTCTCTCACGGAAATGTTACTCAATTTTCGTAAAAAGTAGATCTACTCAAAAATTGAGTTGACCCACGCTGTTTGGATAACAACTAATCCTGCTGACTGATTTGAGAGACTCCATCTGCGATACCGGCGAATTGAGCTACTGTAGCACCCATCGTCGTGGTAGTGCAACGCTTGTTCTCCCGGGCTCTCGGATTACACACCACTAGTAAGCGAATGATGGTTATCTGGAACGAGCTCTGCAATATCAAAAGCAGTGTAAACAAACCCACCGTCACTTGGTCATTTGGGGGTGAACCCTGTGTAAACTTACTTTTAATTTGTTGTTAGGTTTAAGAAAATAAATGTAGTTTGTTAAGAATAAAATGTGTAGTGGCGTAATTTAGACAATAAATGTGTTTTTGACTAAGGAAGTGCTGGGTTTTAATTGTGCCCCCAAGAAGGACTAAGGAATTGGTCAGAACAAAAAGGTCAAGTGGAGGTCAGTAGAACTTTGGACGGGCAGCTTGGTCCTTCGAACCGGATGCTCCACTACCTCAGACCTCAGTCCGGCTGACCACGAAAACGCCTTACGGCAGCTAACGTTCATGAAACGTCCAACCCAAGACCGACAAAGGACTCACTATTCTATGGTGTCCTTTATAGAAGAGTCGCCATCGCTAGGCTCTTCAATAAATCTAGCAATTCTGTGGAGATCGTGAAAGGATCCATTCGCCATCGTCAGTTCACTTCTAAATTGCATACGCAGTGGAGCATACTACCATCGTCTTTATTATCAAACTTCATCATTGAGTGTCAATACAATTTCGACAGAGGACATCGGGAGTTCATCAGGATTATAGAACAACCAGAGCGTTTTCTACTTCCTTTCCAGGTATGTTAGAACTAGTGTATGTCCAGCCGAAGCACTTCCTATTCTCCGCTAACACCAACCATACGACTTGTGTGATTTCTCTGAGGTTCTCAACGGACGATCTACGGACACTACCTGCTGAGTCGGTTTGCGAAGAATCGATTAAGAACGCTCTATGCAACGGTGCATGCAATCCATAACGATTCGTTTGGACCTACGCCGAAACAGAATCGTTTGCAAAGACGGAGAACATCACTTCGAGCTCGGGCATTACAACGGCCATTGGCGCTCAGCTTAATTTTCGTTGTACCACCCACTGTATTGAGGTTCGAGCAGCTCGAGGCCTTTATCGTTTTGCTGTACTCGGCTACAGACGCATTTTGTGGTTCCATAGGAAAGCCGAACGGTATAGTTTCAAACGCGATACTATATTTGCCCTTTCACTCCTTCGTTTTTCACTGGCTTGAATCGGAATCTGAGACCACTGATCGAACCTCGAGATGTATCTTGTCGGAATTGACTGTTCTTGGTTGCAGAAGCGCTGTTGTATCTTCTCATAGGTGTGCTAGACAGTATATGTCCACCCGAAGCAATCCAATAGAATACTACATCTGCAACTTTTCTCGATTTGAATAAGGTTCAACGACATTGCGACTTGGAGCGACCCTCCGCACAGTGGTCGGAAAAGACTTTTTTCAGGGCGAAATTAATAACTCCTAAGGGTTACGTTTCTGAATCATGGTGTCTTGTACAAAGTTGTATCTGAACAAGTTGTCCATCTTGTGGTGATAATTTGGTAGTTCCAAACTTTACCGCTAGGGCGGCGCTGTTGCTAACTTTTGAACGAAACACAATAGAAGGGTAATGTCAACAGCAACTTTGTAGGAAATATAATTTCAAGCAACTTTGTTTCAGACACCATTTTTCTATCTCTTCATTCGACCATGATAGAGCTATTTTTCTGCTTTATATCAGGGTGTCTCTTAAAAACGAGTTTTTTCATTATAACTTTTTTGTTTCTCATTTTAGGATTAAGTAATCTTCAATCAAAATATATGAACCAATATAGCGCATATTTTTGCTGAACAAAATTTTTTAATACTGCTTGTGATTCAAAAGTTACGAGTAATTTTAGCTAAAAAAATGCGTTTTTTCTTTTCGCCCTTATGATTGTTTGGGCGAGAATAGGCCAAAAAATCATCAAATTCTTGTTCTAATGGGTATTAAGAAACATAATGCTATATAAATGAGCCCGGGTACTTCTGGGGCACACAAGCGGGAACTGCTTAAAATCGGCCATTTTTTTCGTTAAAATTACCCCTAACTTTTAAACAATAAAATATACTTATGCACTTAGTTCAGCAAAAACTTGTATCATATTTATCTCTACACTTCGCCCGAAAATTATTTTTTCCTAAGAATTGAAACTAAAAAGTTAGAATAAAAAAACTGATTTTTTAGGGACACCCTAATGTACTCCAGCAAAATAGCTTCGAACTATAGCAGTGCACAAGCGCCAGACGCTTCAGTCGTGAATGACCAGCATGTATCGTGTTATATTGGCTTTGTTTTCGTTGCTGTACAGCATTCAGTTTTGAAAGAATAAGTATTTCCATTGGTGTGAACATTTATGGCCAACTTCAATGCAATTTATAAAACTGGTGTTTATTTTCTTTTACGAGTGCCACTAGGATATCTAATCATAGCCAATATAACACGCTACATGCTGTTCATTCATGCTATAGTTCGAAGCTATTTTGCTGGAGTACATTAGGGTGTCCCTAAAAAATCAGTTTTTTTATTCTTACTTCTTAGATTCAATTCTTAGGAAAAAATAATTTTCGGGCGAAGTGTAAAGAAAAATATGATACAAGTTTTTGCTGAACTAAGTGCATAAGTATATTTTATTGTTTAAAAGTTAGGGGTAATTTTAACGAAAAAAATGGCCAATTTTAAGCAGTCCCCGCTTGAGTGCCCCAGAAGTACCCGGGCTCATTTATATAGCATTATGTTCCTTAATACCCATTAAAACAAGAATTTGATGATTTTTTGGCCTATTCTCGCCTAAACAATCATAAGGGCGAAAAGAAAAAACGCATTTTTTTAGCTAAAATTACTCGTAACTTTTGAATCACAAGCAGCATTAAAAAATTTTGTTCAGCAAAAATATGCGCTATATCGGTTTATATATTTTGATTGAAGATTACTTAATCCTAAAATGAGAAACAAAAAAGTTATAATGAAAAAACTCGTTTTAAAGAGACACCCTGATATAAAGCAGAAAAATAGCTCTATCATGGTCGAATGAAGAGATAGAAAAATGGTGTCTGAAACAAAGTTGCTTGAAATTATCCCAAGTAACCATGAAGCTCTATATAGATACATCAATTATGCATTATATTACGATATAAGTTTTTGGTATAGAGCAATCTAATCTTACTTGCGTCCTTAAAGTAGAACTAAAGTCGAAAAGGGCCCCACTCCTGTCAAATTAAAGCTAGCGCACATGCTTTATTGAAGCCCGAATATAAGTATATTTAGGGCATAGTTACTTTTTCAGCAGTTGAATTACTGCTTCTACTGAAATGTTTTATTGCATTTTAAAAAGCATATATAGAGCTTGGGGTATTTTGGAAAAAGAAACATCGAAAAAATATATAATTTTCTTCTAGATGAATTCCTTTTTTTATGTTACGTTTTATTGTGGGGATATTATTTTATTTTATTTTATGGCATCTGCGCGTAACAATGATGGGATATATTTTTAATAAGCTCAAATGTGTTTCCTACATCGAGATTCGAACCAAGGCTTCTCACGACTGGTCGATGAATGCCGGTTGTGTTAACGCTCTTAGCCATAAGAGCAATGGAATTATATAAGACAACTGCATAATATTAAGGAAGCACACCCCAAACATACCCTCTTTGTCGTTCTATAAAAACATATTTCATGCAGCTATTTTTAGATTTTTCTTGCTAAACACGCCATTGAGACTGCGATACCCTAACCTTTAATCAGTGCAAACCTCAACCCGATACGAGCTACAAATGAAATCATACCCACCGCCGTTCATCACACAACAAGCCGACACAATTTTGATGCCCGCTGCTGGTTGAAACTGGATCATTAATGAAAAGATAAATATGAGAATAAAGATTGAAAAAACAGCTCCGTCCTCTGAAAATAAACAACCAGAAAAACCCGCGGCTCCCCATAATGCATCCATGCTTTTTGCTGAAATTTTAAGAATCAAACTTTCTGGTTAAGGAGAATGAAGGTGATATGTTTTTCTTTTCCAAAGTGAAATTGGAAAACGTCATCCAGATGATATTGCACCAATGCTACTTTTTAGCTAGCAATGAAGCATTTATTGAGACAATGCATTAATGGATCATTTAATGCTTATTTAACGTTAAGCTGTTTGTAGAAATATAGTAATGCATCATAACATGTTTTATGTATAGGTAATGCTACATAGCATGGGAGTTGTTGAAAAAATGTGATATGGTATTACTGTTGCTGATAGTCGGTCGAATTAGTGTTATGATATAATGCTTGTGGTTACTTGGGATATTTCCTACATTACCCTTCTATTGTGTTTCGTTCAAAAGTTAGCAACAGCGCCGCCCTAGTGGTAAAGTTTGGAACTACCAAATTATCACCACAAGATGGACAACTTGTTCAGATACAACTTTGTTGAAGACATCATGATTCGCAAACGTAACCCTTAGGAGTTATTAATTTCGCCCTGAAAAAAGTCTTTTCCGACCACTGTGCTCCGCACTGGCAGCTTTCTACACGGTTTTCGTTGAGTGACACCAGCAACCATGTCAAAACCGATTCCCTGAAGGTCCTATCATCAAAATTCAAGGGACTGAAATTATCGTTAAGCAATATTTGTCAATATGTTAAGACTTTTAAGGAGGGAACCCCATCCAATCAAATCAATGTTTGTCTTGAGAAGTTAGATCTACTGTGGGTTCAGATTAGCGAAACTATCTGGGATATTGAGGCGCATGAAGATTTTACGGAGCAAGAAGGCTTGCAAAAGTAGCAGTTGGAGATGAAAAACCGCTACTACGATGCAAAATCGTTCCTGGTTGAGAAGGTTAAACAACTGCAGGAAGTAACTAGAAATTAGAAGAAAAATTAGTATCTTCCATTTAATTCCAACTACCTTTGCTTATCTTCGACCGATACAAGTCGAGTTATTAGTACAAGACACTGAAGAAGTCTGCACATTGTAGACGAAATACGCGTATCTGTCGAAGATAACCAAAGGTAGTTGGAATTAAATGGAAGATACTAATTTTTCTTCTAATTTCTAGTTACAGGTATTCCACTAAACAGCTCAAACCCTCTAGGATTCAACTGCAGGAAGAATCTTCTTCAAATCAAACGCGTGACTGCAGACGCCACTCTACGTGGCGTAACGGATCATGTTCAACTACCACAAATCCAGTTGCAAGTATTTGATGGTAGTATCGATGATTGGTTGAGCTTTAGAGATCTCTACACGTCTCTAATTCACGAAAAGGCTGACCTACCTGATGTAGAAAAGCTTTACTACCTTAAAGGGTGCTTAGCAGGCGAAGCTAAGGCACTAATTGATCCGCTAAGGATCACAAGAGACAACTACAAGGTTGCTTGGGAGACGTTGCTAAAACGTTACAACAACAGTAAACTGTTGAAGAAGAAGCAAGTGCACGCCCTCATCAAACTGCCTTCACTTAGCAAGGAATCGATCACGGATCTCCATAAGTTAGTGGATGATTTCGACCGTGTGATTCAGACGCTTGATCAAATCATTAAACCCGCGGAATAAAGAGACCTGTTGCTGGTAGAACTACTCTGTTCTCGTCTCGACCCTACCACAAGACGAGGGTGGGAAGAACATTCGTCTACAAGAGAGCAAGACACTCTAAGGGACCTGCAGGAGTTTCTACAACGCAGAATGCAGATTCTTGAAGCTCTGCCAACGAAGGTAGAATCAAGGGTCGATCAATTCGTACAACCGAAACGGAAACCATTCTCTACGAAGGTTAGCAACAATGCCGTGCAGTTAAACAATGCTAAATGTCCGTCGTGTGCAGATATACACGGACTACACACGTGTCCAGCCTTTTTGAAAATGTCGTTATCTAGTCGGGAATCTCTTTTGCGGGCACACTCACTCTGCCGCAACTGCTTCAAACGTGGCCATCTAGCTCGAGATTGTTCATCAAGGTTCTCCTGTCGGCTTTGTAAGGCTCGACACCACACGTTGATGTGTTTCAAGGCAGGCGAAACCAGCATTAGTCAAGGATTATCAGGAAATCCGAAGCCAGAAGATATTGCTAAACAAGGCGAGCCATGTTCAAATTCTAGGGCAGCGAATGCATTAACGGTTGAATCTACTTCTTCCAACACGGCGCAGTGTGTCTCATCCCAAGTTTTATTTGGCTACAGCTGTTTTTGTGATCGAGGACGACCAGGGTTCTCGCTATCCAGCACGAGCACTATTGGATTCGGGATCAGAGTGCAACTTTATGTCCGGAGGTTTGCGCCAAATGATGAACGTATTAGTGCAAAGAGCCAACATATCGATTTTGGGCATTGGACATTCTGGCACGAAGTCATCCCGAAAAATAAAGGCTATCATCAAGTTTCGAACTTCATCGTACACTCGACAGATGGAATTCATCGTCCTACCGAAAGTTACGACTTGTCTACCGACCTCTACAGTCCAAGCAAACGAATGGGACATGCCGGTAGATATTGAACTTGCGGATCTGGAGTTCTTTCGATCAAGAAGGGTCGACCTGGTGTTAGGCATTCAAGCTTTCTTCAGTTTCTTCCCATCTGCAAGGAAAGTTCAATTAGGAAAGGGTCTACCAGTACTTACCGAGTCCGTTTTTGGGTAGATAGTGACAGGCGAGGTTACTTCAGCAAACCAAGGCACAAAATACGCTTGCAGCATGGCAGTACCGAATGATCTGGAGCAGTTGATGGCACGGTTTTGGTCTTGCGAGGAAGTAGGTGCTGTTAGCAAGCACTCTCCAGAAGAAGCACGCTGCGAAGAGCATTATGAGCGCACGGTCAATCGACAATCAGACGGGCGTTACACAGTTTGAAACGGTATCTACTGGGACAAGGATGCAGAGGTCAAGGCATTGGGATTGTAGCATGCCTGCATACTTTCCCACACTTCGTACATTTCCCAACATGTGTTCCTCATCCAAAATCCAAACACCCATGAAGAACCTTGATGCCTTAAGAATAACTTCAAACAAAGATTAATCCTTGCAACCCTATCACATTTCAGACCTTTCTCCTTTATTACATAATTGCACCACCAAGAACCAACGTTCCTACATTCCATTCTTGTTGACCATAAACAGACATGACCTTAACCGTTTTGCTGATGCGTACGCTCATACGACGGCACAGCTGAGCGACACATGTTGACGTTATATTTTTGCTTACTCTTTATCCGCATGGCTCTAGGTCAAAGTAGGTATACAGTGAAACTAATTGTAACCATTTAAATAGACAATCTTTTGGAAATAAACACACACTTGTATTCTTGAACTCCAGCAGAACGTGTCTATGCAGAAATTTCATCCGAAGTCCACACGACCACCATTTGGCATACCGTGACATAGTGGACATAGTGATGGAAAACATCGTTCGCGTTCGTTAGTAAAGACTCAAGTCAAGTGAAAAGAAAAGTTAAGTTGAACATTACCTAGACGTGCAGTAAAGTTGCAAAATGGGTTGGTTTACAAGCGACAACTACGTAACCAATCATGTCGATTTGGCCACAACGGAAATAAAAATCCTAGTCGGAGCCTCAGTAACGGTAGTAATCATACTGATCGCGTACATGTTACTACGTATTTACAACAAGTACCAAAAAAGAGGTGTACAGAACAAAATTCAACACGAGATAAGGCTGAATAATATCAGAGTGCAGGCCGACAGACGACAATAAAGAGACCGTAAAAAAAAAAAACCAACCATGAAAAAAGTGACAAACATTTATTCAGTTGAAGTACCGTAAAACCAAACGAACAAATTGGCATGTGAAGATAAAGATGCACAACACAACTCAAACTGAACAATTTTCACTTTTGGACACAAATATAGTCCTCGCATGTGCACTAGTAGTGACATTGGTATTGCTGATAATAACAACATGTCGTATATGTTGTCTAACAAGTTGTCTAAATCGTCAATAAACAACAACAGTAAGTGCAGAGCTGAAACCCTAACATCAATCAACGAGCAGTGCAGTGTCTGGTACTGCAACGAGCAACAACCCCAGCGGGACAGCAGCGTGAAGATGCAAAACATCGAAACAACAAAGAAGTAACCGGCATGGTGTCGAGACAGAGAAGTAATCGGTATGGTGTCAACCGGCAATATCAACGCAGAAACAACGTACGTAAGTCAAATTTACAATTAACTAAATCCACTCTACATGGAATCAATTGAAAACAATCTCGGACGGCTACAGAAAATTGAGAATAATTTTAGAAAGCACCCAATAGAGAATATTCCAAAAATTTCCTTCAATCAAAATTAAACGAAACTCGAACACTAAGAGACCAAATCGTAAATGAATTAGCTGGTATATAAGAATACTTAGAAGAAACTCTCTTAGAACAAAAAAATAAAGAAATATTATTACTATCCAGCAAAATATTTAGATTTATAGAGTCTCTCTTTAACTCTTTAACGCAAAAAGCAGACCAAAATATACGCTAAAAAACTTAACGCAACTTGCAATTATTTGTAAAAAACTAACACAAAAAGAAACAATGTCAGAAACGTTTGACATTAAAACAGCCACCGCGATCGTACAAACGTACGATGGGTGTGCAGAAAATTTATATGCATTCGTAGATGCAGCAAACCTCTTAAAAGAGTTAACTAAACCAGAACATGTAGCAATGGCAATCAAATTTCTCAGGACAAGACTTACCGGAAAAGCAAGGCAAGGTTTGCCAGAAAATATAATTACAATAGGAGCATTAATAGCCGACGTCAAAACACGTTGTGCAGACACTATTACACCACAAAGCATTTTAGCCAATCTAAAAGTGAGTAGTCAAAAGGGTGACGTAGGAAAATTTTGTGCAGAGGTTGAATCCCTCTCGATGCAACTACAAAGTGTGTACATCTCCCAAATGATACCAGGAGATGTCGCAAAATCAATGGCCACCAAAGCAGGCATTGATACATTAATAAATGGTATTAAAAATACCGAAACAAAAATCATATTAAAGGCAGGTACTTTCCCCTCCGTGAAAGAAGCCGTACAAAAAATTAACGAAAACTTGACGCAGGAAACGAATAATTCAAATCAAATCCTACACATCAATAGCCAACGGTACACAAACCGTGATCGGCAAAACTACAATAATCAACGCGGAAACTACAGAGGCAGATATATGAACTCTAATCGCAACAATTACAATCGTAACAGTAACAATAATCGTAACTATGGAAATCGTCAGTATTCCAATAACTATGAACGAAATAATGATCAAAACCGATTCAATTCAAGAAATCGTTATCAAAACAATAACTCGAACAGACCACCACCACCACGTGATTCCCACTCTCATAATAATAACCGAAATGTTTACTATTCAGAAAACGAGAACCAACCATCGACTCCACCCCAGGTCGATGTGAACAGGGAACGTGGGGAACAAATTGTACATCCAAGAAGATGAATATCTTTAACATGAATATGCATTATTCAATTTTTGTTACGCTTAAATTGGAAATGTGTGAAAAAACTTGCACACTGATAGTTGACACTGGTGCAGATATATCAATTATCAAAGAAAACATTTTAAATTTAGAACAAGACATATATCCTAAGCAAAAATGTACCATAAATTGTATAACTGATGGTAAAACCGAGAGCATTGGTCTTACTCACACAAATATCGTTATCAACGACATAAAAATACCGACAAATTTTCAAGTCGTAGATAAAAAATTTCCCATACACACCGACAGAATCTTGGATAGAGATTTCCTAGCGGAATATGGTTGTAATATATGTTTAAAATCATGGTTATTAACATTTACTGTAAATAGCGAAACGTTTGAAATTCCAATTGAGGATAAATTCAAAAATCACTTTGTCATACCACCTAGATGTCAAGTGATCAAGAAAATGTGCATACCCGAAATAGAAGAAGACAGCGTCGTAATAGCTGATCAAATCAAAACCGGGATTATTCGTTGGAAATTCTATAGTTAATAGTAAGATACAATACATCAATATTCTTAATGTAAATAATACAACAGAGTCTATTCCTCATACATATAAACCAAAAATTTTACCTCTCAAAGAATTCACATTGGTCAATTCAAATGAGGATAATCCAATTGAAACAAGAAATGAGAAATTACTGAAGGAACTTAATGTATCCAATATAGTAGACAAAGAGATAAGAGAAAAATTACAACAACTTTGCTTGAATTATACTGATATTTTTGCAATGAACGACGAACCACTATCGGTGAATAATTTCTATAAACAAACACTAAGGCTAGATTCAGATGGCCCTTTGTATATAAAGAATTATCGAATACCAGAAACGCATAAATCTGAAGTGAATAAACAAGTACAAAGGATGGTAGATGACAACATAGTTGGACCATCAATTTCACCGTTCAATTCTCCTATATTGATTGTACCAAAAAAGTCAAACAACGAGAAAAATGGCGACTTGTTGTGGATTTCCGTCAATTAAATAAAAAGATAATTGCGGACAAATTCCCACTACCTCGAATCGACGAAATGTTGGACAATCTAGGTAGAGCGAAATATTTTTCGACTCTCGACCTTACATCTGGGTTTCACCAAATTGAATTGGATGAAAACTCTAAACATTATACAGCTTTCTCGAGTGATACTGGACATTATGAATTTAATCGCCTTCCTTTTGGACTTAACGTGTCTCCTAACAGTTTTCAAAGGATGATGACGATAGCGCTCAGTGGTTTACCTCTTGAGTGCGCTTTTCTCTATATTGACGACATCCTCGTCATTGGATGTTCTATTAATCATCATATCAGATATTTGGAAACAGTCTTTAAGAAATTGAGACATTTCAATTTAAAACTTAATCCTACAAAATGTAACTTTTTCAAACATGATGTAACCTACCTAGGACATCATATATCAGAAAATGGCATTCAGCCAGACCCATCAAAATTCAATGCTATCAAAAATTTTCCAGAACCTAAAAACTCAGATGATATTCGAAGATTCGTCGCATTCTGTAATTATTACAGGCGATTTATCCCAAAGTTTGCAGAAATTACACATCCACTAAATAAACAACTAAGGTTTTGTGCACAAATTTCGTAACGCAAAAAACGGGATTTTGGACCCCCTCTCCCCCCTATGTAACAATAAGTAACAAGTGATCAGACTCCCCCCCTATAATTACGTAACGCTCACGGATCCCCTTCCCCTTATTTCTCAATTATGATAAAATTTTCACAAAATCTGTTATTGTTGTTTTATGTTTAATTATCATTTGGGTAACTTGAAATTTGTAAAGATTGCAAACATCAGTCAATTAATTTCGTTTAAGTAACTTAAAGATTATGAAAAACATTGCCCTCATTGTACTGTATTTATTCAGGGTAATGGACGTTTTTAAAACTGTTACAAATATTATTTCAACAAGTTTACTCAAATGTCTTTCAATTATTTAATGTATCACCAAAAAAAGTTCAAAGTTTTATTCATATCACTAATATTTAGTTAAGAGATTGCAACAGTATCTTATGCAATGCATAATATTAACCTATTGAAATTTTTATAATTTAATTATTTTTTTTTAATATATTAATTTTTTAATTTTTTTATTTTTTTTTGTAAAATATTGTTTATTTAGATTGTATTTAAATAAAATATAACACTAGAACATTAATCAACTAGCCCCAAAATGAAGTCTAGTTCGCCAACATCGATTCTATTATTAACATTTAAATTAATAAAGCTGATGTATTTTATAAACATTTTAAGTATTTCTATTTTTATCGCTGGTGCTATGTTTCCCAAAATGGGTCGCAGAAGATCGTCGAAGGTGAGCTGCTGCCACCCGCTAAGAATCATCGTCACTTTTCGTTGGGTGTGTGCCCACGCTGCAGCTACTCGAGGGCACTCGCTGAATTTGTGTTGTAGAGTTTCGAAGATGGGCACCTGACAAAACTGACAATGAGGGTCGCTTGCACGGCCGATTTTATTTAATAACCTACGATGATCCGTCTTCTCATTGATTAGCAAATACAGGTTCATGCGCAGGTTGGACGGTAGCCTTCGTGACGATATATTCATCCAGATCTTCTTCCACTCGATGCCTGGATGGTTTCTTTCCACTCTGGGTAGCTCCGTTTGTTCCAGATAGAACTGGTGTATGAGATCACTGGAGGGGTTTTGTTGGATGTTGATAGGAAGTAAGGGAATTTGCTGAGAGAGGAGTTTGAGGCAAGGAAGATCGGCGGGGGGAGGAATATTTTGGGCGAGAAGGAACTGATAATGGGGAAGGGAATTGGTCTCTTGAAGGTGGCGGTTAATAAGAAGCGCTTTGCACTTGATTGCTGGAAGTTGCAGTTTCAGTCCTCCTTGCTCCTTGCTACGCGCTAATTGCTGCATAGGGACGCTTGCAGCTACTCCACGAAACAAGAAGGTCCTCATCGTCGATGTTAGCTTTGCTGTGTGGATGCATTGCGGTGGTAATATTGACGACAGGTACCACACCTTCGCCGTGATGAACGTATTCAGCAGGATGATTTTCTGCTGCAGGGAGAGGGAGCGCATGCTGTGCAGGAATATCATCTGCCGAATTTTACTCACTAGTGTGTCCCAGTTTCGCTTTGCCATCAGACGCACTGAGTTGACAAAAATAACGCCCAGTACCTTTACCTCTTCGGCAGTATGCAGCCCTGGTATCGATAGTGGTGCTCCATCGGTGAATCCAACGTCGATCGATACCGTTTTGTGCCGATTGAGTTTTGCCCCGGCTACCATCTCGAAGCAGTCAAACAGCTGGAAAATTTGTTCGGCCGTCTGTGTTGAGGTTGCAATTACCGTGATGTCGTCAGCATATGCAACGCAAAGATCACCACCACACACGCGCTCCACACGTGATAAGAGGGGATGGAGATAGAGCACGAAGAGCAGCATCGACATTGGATCTCCCTGCCGAACGGATCGTTCGATACGGAACGGCTGCGAGAGGTGCCCATTCACAAGCAGCCGGGACGAAGAGGTAGCAGCCACCCGAGAAAGCCAGCTGACGAAGTCCTGGTTGATACCAAGAGAAAGCAAGGTCAGATGCAGGAACTCATGAGAGACCCGATCGAACGCGTGGTCAAGATCGAACGAGATTAACTTCCCCTTCTGCTTTCTCGCGATAAGCTGTGCCACACGATCCTTGAGCGAGAGTGTAGCTTGAAATATCGAGCGGTCGGTGTTGGCGCATTTTTGTGCGTCACTCAACAGTCGATGTGATCGCAGTACCCGTTCCAGCCGGGCTTTCATCACACGGGAGAGAATTTTGTGGTCGACGTTGAGCAAGCTGATGGGACGGTATGCTCTCGCAGTTCCATCGCCACCTCTCTTTTTAACCAACACTATGGTACCATCGGTGAATGCTGTGGGGAGATCAATCGTCGTTGCTTCATTCATGACGAAGTAAAGCTCCCGATAGATGATGTCGAATGTACGGTGGTAAAATTCTACCGGCAAGCCATCGATGCCCGGAGACTTTCGTTTTTGCGACGTTCGGATGGAATTTTTCAACTCGTCTACGCTGATCTCTGCCATTAGAGCTGCATTTGCTTCGTCGTTCTCCGGCACGACTCTCTCGGTTTCGAACGATTCTTCTCCGTTTTGCCTCGTCTCTTCCGCCGCGTATAGGTCCCTAAAGTATCGAAACATGTGCTGTTCGATCTCTCGGGAGCCTTGAATGTGTTCTCCTTGCTCAGTCTGCAGACCTGTGATCGTGGTTTTTTTTCGCCGTCGGTCGCCAAGCTGAAAAGTTGATATACTCTCCCCCGCAACGAACGTTTCATTGAGGCGGATAAAGTTCTGCGCAAACTGTCGCTGCAGCGTGAGCATTTGCGCTTTTATGCGGTTGATGGTTACCAGCATTGAGCGATTCTGGAAATAGCCATCATACGCGTGACGTAGCTGTTCGTGAAGCTGTTGTTGTTTCGCGTGGAAAATCCTGAGGGCTTCGCTTGACTTCCAACGGAAAAAGGATTTTATCTTTGGTTTCGCGCATGAGATCCACCATGCCATCCAGGTAGGGAAATTTCTTCGCTGGCGGGTCCAGAACTGCCACCGGACTTGAAGTTCCTCTAAATTTTCTGTCGTTAAAAGGTGTGGGCGGAGTGACCAGAATCCGCGTCCTTGTTCACGACCAAGGTGTGGAAGGCAAATACGTACTGTCAGAGTGTGGCTGCGCATCGCAGGTGCTCGCATAGCCCCGTGCTGATGTACATGCGATCGAGCCTGGATGCCGCGTTGTGTGTGACGTACGTGGGTGCGGGAGTAGTGGGGTTCAGTTTTAGCCACACATCATGCAGCTGCAGCTGCCGTACGCTCGCCAGGAGAGCCGGGCTTGTATTTGCACTCGTGGAGTCGCTCGGACGCAGGACACAGTTAAAATCGCCAGCGAGGATGACGTTTTGGGTATTATACCGAAGGTAGTATGCGATCGTGCCGTTGAAAAATCTTTCCCTCTCCGCACGGAAAGCTGACCCTGATGGCGCATATACATTGCACAGCGTCGTGTTTTGTATCCTCACAGCGATGAGGCGACCATCCAGGCTCTTCTCTACATGCGAGAATTGGATGTGGTCTTTTAGTGCGATTGCCGTTCCACGCCTTGCATGATCAACGTTGCAGAAAACGTTGAATCCAGGCAGAGAAAGCTGCTCGTTCTCTACCTCCTGGAGAAAAACGATATCCAGCTCCATCGTTCGAATAAAGGTTCGGAGTGCGTCGATTTTTGTTGTGTTCGTGATGTTGTTGATGTTGATTGTAGCGAGGTTATAGCTGGAGAACTCAGCCATTACGACGGTTGTTTACTCCCATCTCGCATACCATCGTCGTCTTCCACGCGAGGCTTCTTGCCTGGTGGGCGATTACGGAGGCGCCTTCTGGAGCTGGTATTTGAGCCGACCGACGAATCGGTTTCGTTGCCATCGGACTTGCCACTAGCAGTTTTGCGTTCCACTCCGCTGCTAGCAGGGGGCTGTTGACCTGTAAAGGGGGCCAACGACCCGCTGCCCGATGGGTGAGTCGAAGCCGAGATGGAGGCTAACGGGGGAAATTTTGTTCGGTCACGATTGGTACTGGCAGCAGCTTCTGTTGCCGGTGGGTAATTGGTTTCGGCGGCGGCATGGTCGTTTTTGCCGAGTGTGTTTCGAACCGAGGCTGAGTAGCTTGGTTCGAGGTGGTTTTTGTTTCGTTCGCACTGTGTGCGGTTTGGATCGGAGTCGGAACTTGAGTCGTTTTTACGATGGCGTCTGCTTTGCAGCATCGGCGTACGACTTTTGTACGAGCAGTTTTCTGTTCTGCACGCACGTAGCCCCGATGTGGATGTATTCGCGGCAGTGGCGGCAGGTTTGACGCTGCCCGTAATACGCCACTTGGGTCATCTCGCCGTCGATGGTAACCCACGACTCGATGTTTCGTTCCACGATCATTTTGGCTACGCGGACACCAGTCGAGATGCCAGGGAAATTGACATCGGCTCCGTTTCGTTGCTCGCGTATTGCGTTGACGTCACCGTACCTTCCTAAGAAGTCGGTGATTTTTTGGTCCGACACGTCTTCGGACAAATCGAAGAGCCTCACCTCCACTGCTCCATCCTCCAGGGTAATTCGTAACGGATATTTTTTCCCGTCGACAGTGATGTCGTGTTTGCCATCGTGTTCCTCGCAAGTGCGTTGCGCCAGCGCAAGATCGATGACTTTCACGAATGAAACTCCTAAGGTTCTGCTGTTCTGAATCCGGAGCACTTCACCTTGCTTCAGACCCAGCACTGTCGCACAAAAACTATGCACTTTTGCATTGTCCGGTTTCTTCGGCACGTTCGCGAAATCTATGCGAAAGGTGTTTTCTCGACGGCCCATCGCGAAGTCGTTTGGACGCAAAGCGACACTGGACGGCCCAACGATGAGCAAGAAGAGAGAAAGAAAAAAAAAAAAGTAGTTTGTGTTCGACTTCCACAGAGCAGTAAACGAAAAACGCGTGTATTCAGCTCGGAAGTTGAGCGCTCACTATCAGAGTTTTCCTTTTGATCCGTGCAATTCATGAAGAAGGGCTGTGTACGACTTATTCATGACGGCAAAAACATAGAAGAAAAGGGGCAGTAACAAGTGCATTTGATGTAAGCTACACGCAGAGGAATATTGGCTGATTGAACGCAATGATTTGAATCAACATTTTTTAAGTATAAAATCAAACCACAAACGAAATTTCTTATCGAATCCAATATTGTTAATCAATTATGATTTCCAAAAGAAATTCAGAAATTCAGAAAAAACAGAAACTGATTCATCAAAATATTTTTGTAGATTCAACAATCAACAACAAATTTAACATAATTTTCTAATTATTTCAAAGGTTCTAATATGAATAACAATTTATTTTTTTCAATTCAACCGCTTTGGTCGAATCAATGCAAAGGTACATCGTTTCCAAAAATATGTTTCGATTCAACCATAAGTGCTTTTTGTTTTCAATCGAAGCCTTCTTTACAGCGCTTTAAGAAACAACAGAATTTATTGTTGGTTCAAACATAAAATCGGTATTGTTTGAATAAATGAAAATTATGGGTAAGCCGTGAGTCAACAATAAAATTTGTGGAATTTACACAGAACAATACATTTCTCGGCATGTAGATGTACCGTTTATGGACAATTTTGCCAATTAGTGACACAAATCGTCATAAGATACCCTTCATTTAGAAGAACACATTTAAATAGTACGTCTCCATTTATCAAAGCTTTAGAATTTGGCCTGAAATCAAAAGAAAGAATTCCATTTTCCTTAAAATTTCAGCTTTCTTGCACCATTTGGCCATAAATGTGTTTCTACTATGGCCACTCCCATAAGGAATACATGCGATTGGCCATCAAAGGAACCAAAATTAGAAACTATGACGATATTTGGTGCAGTGTTCCAGCCATGGAAAACTTGATTAATAATACAAAACAAAGCTTTGGTTCAGTTTTGATATTTTTCCTTCAAAATATGGATTTAACGCTTTCATTTTACTCATTGAAAATGGGGTTTCGCAAAAAAAATTAAGTATAGTTCTTATCTAGTAACCCTTTGCTACTTGCTACTTTCCCAACAAACAGCGGTGTTGAACTTGAGCTTGTTCAAGTAAATTTGGAGAATCTATTCAGCTGTTTCTTCTAGAATAGCTGAATAGCTTCTCCAAATTTGTTTGAACAAGCCCTAATTTAACACCGATGTTTGTTGGGTTGCTTGGTACACAGGAAATTTTATCTATTTTCAATTGGTTATTCACTTTTGATTTATTTTTCAAATTGGTATTTTGTTACGTAACGATTTTACAAACACCCCCTCCCCCATATGTCACAATAAGTAACGGTTTCTTAACCCCCCTCTCCCCCCTTCATGCGTTACGTAATTTGTGCACAAAGCCTAAGGAAAAACGCAAAATTTGATTGGAATAACGAATGTAAAACAGCTTTTGAAAATTTAAAACGGAAACTTATGTCTCAACCGATTTTGAAATTTCCCGATTTTAGGAAAGAGTTTATTTTGATAACTGATGCCTCAAATTTGGCATGCGGAGCAATTCTTGCACAAAGCTACGACAATGTTGACTTACCAATCGCATTTGCTAGTAAAGCATTTACGAAAGGTGAAGCAAACAAGTCTACTATTGAGCAAGAATTGACAGCCATCCATTGGGCAGTATCACACTTTCGTCCTTATTTACTAGGAAGAAAATTTACAATTAAAACAGACCATAGACCTCTTGTCTATCTGTTCTCTATGAAAAATCCAAGTTCTAAGTTGACTCGCATGAGATTAGAACTTGAAGAATTTGATTTCAATGTCCAATATGTACAAGGTAAACTGAATGTTGGAGCAGATGCTCTCTCACGAATTCAACTTAATTCGGACATACTTAAAAACATGACCATACTTCAAGTTACTACTAGAGCTATGGCAAGGAATAATGAGCAGAATACACAACACGACACAGTGAAATCAATAAACAACGAGATTGATCACCTCAATGTATTTGAATCACTTAATATCAATGAAATTTACGACATACCAAAACTTTACATATGGAGCTCCACAAATAATACTAACGCGTTAAAATACAAAATAGTTAATAAAAACTATAAAAAGGACTTGACACAAGAGTCAAGTATCCGATTTGACATGAATGATTCCTCGAAGAACATGTTCCAAAGATTAGAAGAATTATCAAAACGAGTAAACATTTTAAAAATAGCTCTAGCGCTATCAAGTACAATATTCGAATTTATCAACGTGCACCACTTTAAACAACAAGGAAATCGAATACTCGAAAATCTGCAAATAATATTATACCAACCGCAGCAGATTATAAAAGACAATGAAACCATAAATAACATTATTGCTGAAAATCATGATTCTGCATTTGGCGGACATGTCGGCATAAATAGATTATATCGTAAACTTAAAATATTTTATAAATGGTCAAATATGAAAAACACAATATACAATTACGTTAAAAATTGTATAACATGTAAACAGAACAAACACACAATTAGGACAAACGAAAATTTTATGCATACACCTACTCTTATGAAAGCATTTGATTCAATAGCAATGGACACAATAGGTCCATTACCAAAATCTAACTCCGAAAATCGTTATGCTTTGACAATCCAATGCGATTTGTCTAAGTATATCATAGTAAAACCAATTGAAGATAAACAGGCTTCAACAATTGCTAAAGCATTTATCGAAAATTGTATATTAATTTACGGAACACCTTCGATCATCCGCACGGATCAAGGAACCGAGTATAAGAATGAGACATTTAACAAAATATCAGAAATGCTACAGTACACACATACGTTTTCTTCACCCTACCACCCCCAAACAATAGGCAATTTAGAACGAAACCATCGTTGCTTAAACGAATACATAAGACAATTCATTAATGAATCTCATACTGATTGGGACGATTGGCTGCCATACTACGCATTCTGCTATAATACAACACCACATAGAGATATTCCATACAGTCCATTTGAATTAGTATTTGGAAAAATGGCTTTAATACCAAATAATCTAAGAAATCCAAGGCAAATAGAACCAATCTATAATTATGATCAATATTATACAGAGCTTAAGTTCAAATTAAAAACAACAGCAATCAAAACTAAAGAAATTATGGACAGAGTCAAAAGTATTAGAAGAGCAAATCAACAATTAACAGCAAATCTAATCCAAATCGAAATAAATGATTTAGTAATGCTAGAAAACCATAATAGAAGTAAGTTAGATAAAGTATATAGAGGACCGTTTAAAGTAATCAACATAAATCATCCGAATATTACTTTACTTGATGAAAACACTAACGTTCAATATAAAGTACACAAAAACAGAGTCATCAAATTCTAAATAAAATCTACATGAAAACAAATTACACAACTTTGTAAGACCTAAAGCCAAGCAAACACATAAATCTTTGCGAATGGTAATACCATTCTTTTCTTAGGGGGAAGGTGTAGCATGCTTGCATACTTTCCCACACTTCGTACATTTCCCAACATGTGTTCCTCATCCAAAATCCAAACACCCATGAAGAACCTTGATGCCTTAAGAATAACTCCAAACAAAGATTAATCCTTGCAACCCTATCACATTTCAGACCATTCTCCTTTATTACATAATTGCACCACCAAGAACCAACGTTCCTACATTCCATTCTTGTTGACCATAAACAGACATGACCTTAACCGTTTTGCTGATGCGTACGCTCATGCGACGGCACAGCTGAGCGACACATGTTGACGTTATATTTTTGCTTACTCTTTATCCGCATGGCTCTAGGTCAAAGTAGGTATACAGTGAAACTAATTGTAACCATTTAAATAGACAATCTCTTGGAAATAAACACACACTTGTATTCTTGAACTCCAGCAGAACGTGTCTATGCAGAAATTTCATCCGAAGTCCGCACGACCACCATTGGATTAACATGGCTTCCCAATGTTGATCAATTTCGGTCCAAGTTCGAGATTCCTCCGATCAAGAAAAACCAAATTCTCACGAAGCGGCAAGTATTGTGCTTCATAGTGAGACTTTTCGACTCGCTGGGCCTCCTTGGCGCGACGATTACAACTGCGAAGATATTCATGCAACGGCTCTGGTGCCTGAAAAACAAGGAAGGAAAAAATCTGCAATGGAACGATCCACTTCCCGAAATGGCGGATGAGGAATGGCGAACATTCCATGAGCAAATCCCCTTACTAAATGAAGTCCGAATTCCACGATGTGCCATAGCATCTATTTCAATATCCGTAGAATACCACTGCTTTTGTGATGCTTCAACAGTCGCTTATGGGGCGTAAATCTATATTCAGAGTCAAAGGGAAGATGATTCGGTTTTCGTGCACCTGTTGACCTCAAAATCCAAGGTTGCACCACTCAAAATACAATCTTTACCACGATTGGAACTCTGCGGTGCGCTGTTGGCAGCTCAGCTCTGGGAATGGGTTTCGAAATCTCTGAAGGTGGCAGGGAGAGTTTTGGACGGACTCAACATGTGTGCTTCACTGGATCAAGTCACCGTCAGGAACATGGACTACTTTTGTAGCAAACAGAGTTGCGAAAATTCAAGGTTTGACGGAAATAGATCAATGGAGACATGTTCCAGGAATTACCAACCCAGCTGACCTGATATCGCGTGGAGTTTCACCAAACAACATTGTTGGGAAAGAAATGTGGTGGTATGGGCCCACCTGGCTAAAGGAATCCCCGGAAAGATGGTCCAAGACTGCGGAAAACCCACCGGTGGAAGAATTAGAAAGGCGACGTAAGGTGATGAGCTGTGCGTCGACGAAGGAGTGTGGGTCTATTTCGGATTATATAGCGAATTTATCGTCGTTCACCAGATTGATTCGAATTACCGCATACTGGTTGCGGTTTCTCAATAACTTACGCTGTTCAGTAGCAGAACGACGAATCGAGCTTCTTTCGACGGATGAGCTACAACGCGCTGAACAGATGATCGTTCGGAAAGTTCAAGCGGAGTCGTTTTTGGACGAGATCAGCAAACTTGAAGGTGGTGGACCTGTGACACGAAATTCCCCTCTAAGATGGTTCAATCCTCGAATATATGAACTGGGCATCCTTCGAGTCGGTGGCCGACTCGATCATTCTCAAGAATCACAGGAAACCAAACACCCGATTGTACTACCGGCTACACATGCATTCACTGGATTGATTCTTCATCATTATCATCAGTTATACCTCCACGCTGGGCCACAACTACTTCTAGGTTCGGTTCGGCAAAGAAACTGGCCCCTAGGGGGACGAAATTTGGCAAGAAAAATCGTCCATCAGTGTCAACGGTGTTTCCGAGCAAAGCCGTCGATCATCCAACAACAGATGGGAGAACTTCCAGCAGCAAGAGTTACCGTTGCTAGGCCATTTTCGAAGACCGGAGTTGATTATTTCGGGCCAGTATACCTACGAGCTGGACGAGGTCGGACCAGTAAAGGCGTACGTAGCAGTTTTCGTGTGCATGGCGACGAAGGCTGTTCATTTGGAACTGGTGTCGGATCTTTCGACAGAACGTTTTCTGCAGGCTTTGCGTAGATTCATTGCTCGACGTGGTCGCTGCACGGATATCTACTCCGATAATGGGACGAACTTTGTAGGAGCGAGAAACCACTTGCAGGAACTATTCAAGTTGCTGAAAAATAAAACACATCGTGAGACCATATTCCGGCAATGTTCCAATGAAGGCATCTTTTGGCACTTCAATCCTCCAAGTGCCCCACATTTCGGTGGCTCGTGGGAGGCTGCCGTTCGCTCAACAAAATTTCATTTACTAAGAGTTCTTGGAGGCAATCCCGCATCACATGAAGACTTTCTCACACTACTCACCCAAGTGGAGGCTTGCATGAATTCGAGACCAATAACGTCATTTTCGGATAATCCGCTTGACCTTGAGCCTCTAACACCGGCTCATTTCCTAACTGGAGGATCCCTTCTTGCACTGCCGGATCCAGATCTCTGCGATATCCAATTAAATCGTTCAGAGCGATTTCAGCTGGTTCAGCGGCAGGTTCAAGATTTTTGGAAACGATGGCGTCGTGAGTATTTATCTCAACTCAACAGCTCGTTCTAAAAATTGGCAGCCAGCAGTTGATATTCAAGTGGGTAGACTGGTTGTTATTGTTGAACCGAATCAATCACCTACACAATGGAAGATGGGTCGGATTAAGGAATTGAACACGGGCGAAGATGGTGTCGCTAGAGTGGTGACAGTGCGAACAACAACTGGAAATTTGAAAAGACCGGTAGCAAGATAATGTTTGCTGCCAATGCAGGCTCAGGAAGATTTGTGATGATTTAGTTCCGTCCAGTGCATCGAGTGGGAGTTTTCCCTTTTTTTTACAGAAGTTTTCTGGCAACTTCAGGATGGGTGAGAATGTTCGGATAACAACTAATCATACTGACTGATTTGAGAGACTCCATCTGCGATACCGGCAAATTGAGCTACTATAGCACCCATCGTCGTGGTAGTGCAACGCTTGTTCTCCCGGGCTCTCGGATTACACACCACTACTAAGCGAATGATGGTTATCTGGAACGAGCTCTGCAATATCAAAGTAGTGTAAACAAATCCCACCGTCACGATCGGTCATTTTGGGGTGAACCCTGTGTAAACTTACTTTTAATTTGTTGTTAGGTTTAAGAAAATAAATGTAGTTTGTTAAGAATAAAATGTGTAGTGGCGTAATTTAGACAATAAATGTGTTTTTGACTAAGGAAGTGCTGGGTTTTAATTGTGCCCCCAAGAAGGACTAAGGAATTGGTCAGAACAAAAAGGTCAAGTGGAGGTCAGTAGAACATTGGGCGGGCAGCTCTCCGACACACGCTTTAACGAAAATTGAGTTACATATCTGTGAAAGAAAAAGAGATAGCATACAATTGTACTCAAAAATTGAGTACAGTGAAGCGGCAGTGTGATATATTTGACAGATAAAAATGAAAGATGAACCAAACTGTACGGTAAAACAGGGATATTCAAGAGTTTGGTACACGATTATCGAAAAAACTCCGTAAACTGCCCGAGCCTTCGCTGAATATTCTTAAACGTCAAACACTTCTCTTTGAGTCAATTTCGCGACAGCTATGTCTACCAAAAAGCTCGGTTATTTTAGCTGACTTGATAAGCCCTGAAAAATCGTCAGCCATATTATCTCCCGTATGCGCGTGAAATGTGTTTTGCCAAAATTCTCCCTACTGTGTCGTTTTTCAGGTGAAAATGAAAAAAAAACAACAGGAAAATGCACGTCGTTGAGTAATGTATGAGGATTATGAGAATGAGGCTCAATAAGTAATGTGCCTTATTCGAAACTATTTCAACCCAAAATTCCAGCTCTGCCATAAAGAACCGAGTTCCGTAACTGCAACAGAAAAGTCGGTTTGTTTGACAGTGTTCGGTAGCATTTGAGTAAACCGATGTTCTGTTATTGCTGATTGGATTTATTTTTGTCAACTGTTACCCGCTAGCTACTCCGGAGCTAGGAAAGGTGGACAATAAAAGGGTCGTTTACCTTATTCGTCTCAACACTACACATCCCTAGGTGAATTGACCTACAGCGGGAGCTACACATGTACCTGTGCAACGCGACATGTACCCACAAATGTAGCAAAGTGGAAAGATCGCTAGACTGTGCCGTACCAAGGGGCTCAAAGCTCTCAAACCGAACGATCTGCTAGCAACTACACTGGGCGAGGCCTGTTGACTCCTTTACGAGCCCGAAAAACGCAAAGAAACACCAAAAGTAGTGGAAAGGCCTAATCAAGGACTAGTTTGATAGAGTAAGTTGCCTCAGAGATACTTTAATCTTAACATGCTAATTTATTAGCCAACAGTGGCTTATTCTGTGACGTCACACACATTTCGTGGGGGTAGAGTACTTGCGGTTACACTTTTATACAGATGACGGCAACTTGTAGGACGATGGCAGGATCAGATGACTTGATAGCGGTTCCTTAACGGGCTGATGGTTGGCAGTAGAGCGGTCGTCGGAGCTATCTGGTTCCACGAGATATCCTGGGGTGCCACACCGTGAACCAAAACAGCGGAATCTATCTCTAGGACAGGCGACACTGATGGAACGTGCCGATGACCGTCGCCCGTGACAACGTGGTGGATTGGCGTGCTGATCGTCGTTCACGGCAGCGTGGTGGCACGATGTAGACGTTAATGGTGGTCGCAGAACAATGGCAAGCGACGATGGCCGGCGGATAATGGCCTGTAGCGATGGTCAGAGATCAATGGATTGCGGTGACGGTCGGAAAACAATGGCATGCGATGTTGACCGGAGAACAATGGTCGAGATCGTGCCCACAGAAATAGTGGCACGTGAGAAAGTACACTTTCCGTGGTCTGTTCATCCTTGACGTTCCGGGAGTATTCCGGTTTCGGAGTTGGCCAGTCGCTCCGCCACGCACTGGAGAAGAAAAAGAAAAAGGTCCGCTTTCCGAACCTACCTCACACATTAGTACCCATTTTGAGACGTCACTTTTAAATATGTACCATTTTCGTGTTTTTTTACCCTTCTTACATCAATAGAAGGGTATTAAGATCGCTTGAAAACTCGACTTTTTATTCGAGGCCCACAGGGCCGAGTGTCATATACCATTCGACTCAGCTCGACGAACTGAGCACATGTCTGTATGCATGTATGTGTGTGTATGTGTGTGTGCGTGTGTGTGTGTGTGTGTGTGTGTGCGTGTGTGTGTGTGTGTGTGTGTGTGTGCGCGTTACAAATAATGTCACATCGGTTTCTCAGCCATCTGTGAACCGATTTCAGTTCTGTTGACGGCAAATAGAAGCTACAACATTCTCATAGAACGCTATTGATTTTTTTTTCATTCGGACATTTCGCTACAAAGTTTGAACCAACCAGTACTTGAAGGCCTATTATAATAGTAATCAAACAGTTTAGCCTCCGATTACATACTGAGCTGTTTGTGTACCGATTTTAGTTTTGTTGAGACCAAATTAAAGCTATGAAATCTTCAAATAACTGGTCAAAATTTCATTATGATTGGATAATCCTTCATGGAGATATGACCATAGACTAACTCTAAGACCAGTAGGTCCCATACAAAAACGATTTTTTTCTTGGCTCAGTCAGTACTAGCAGTCCCAAGCTCGGTCCCAAGCTTAATAATGCGCCCCTCATAATGAACTCACATGAACACACCCTCAAATATTCTGTCAAAATAACACAGCAAATCAAAACAAAGGCGCATATATGTATAACAAGGTGTTGGTTACAAGGTGTAATTCGGACCAAGGGGTTCTACAACAGTGATCCAATTTCAAATCGCTAGTTGCATATTGATTGTTGATATGACCAAAACAATACCTGAGAGCACATAATTGTGAGATGACAATATACTCGTTGCATTGCAAAACCGAATAAGACCAATCACACCAATCGATGCCGCTTGCATTCTATTGTGTCGCATCTGTTGCGTTGTATAGCACATACAGCGGACTAGCCACACTATGCGACTGTATGGAACTAGAGCAGCATCGATTGGCTCGAGTGGTCTGGTTTTGAACTGCAACGAGTATATTCGAAAATTACACAAAGTCTCCATTTACTATTTTCAACGAATATGTACTTATTAAGCATCTTGAATCCATATCGATAATCAAAATTGAAGCTCAGGATTGAAGCTTTGTTAGCGCCAAATTAAAGTTATAAAATCTTCAAATAAGTATTCAAAATTTCATTATGATAACTTCCCTTTTTACCCTTCTTACATCAATAAAAGGGTATTAAGATCGCTTGAAAACTCGAATTTTTATTCGAGGCCCACAGGGCCGAGTGTCATATACCATTCGACTCAGCTCGACGAACTGAGCACATGTCTGTGTGTATGTATGTGTGTGTGTATGTGTGTGTGCGCGTTACAAATAATGTCACATCGGTTTCTCAGCCATCTGTGAACCGATTTCAGTTCTGTTGACGGCAAATGGAAGCTACAACATTCTCATAGAACGTTATTGATTTTTTTTTTCATTCGGACATTTCGTTACGAAGATATGAACGAAACAGTACTTGAAGGCCTATTATTTATTTATTTATTTATTTTTCATCATCTGGCTTGGTGCCTTAATGAACTTTCACCGATGAGGAAAAGCTCGTTTGAATTGGGCGTAAAAACCGCATATCTTTTCAGCAAAACATTACATGACATGAACATACATTAAAAAGAAAGTCGAACAAAATAAGAAACAATTTAAAAAGTTAATCAAATAAATTAAAACTTAGAACTATATCCATATCGGTTGGAAACAAATTGTTTGAAAGGCAAATCGGCGTGTGACGGTCCAGGCATCATTGTAGAAGTCATCGGGTCAGTAATCTGTGCTGAAATGCAGTTGCGGAAGAATTGAAGTTAAACAAGTGGTAAACTTCGTTAAATCTTGCCGCCATGAATCGGATGGGGTCATGTTGACCATACTCGGCGCGGCGGGCGTCAAGGTATAAGAAACATCGCTGTTGTAAGGTTCTCTCAGGTGCGTAGACATTGAGTTGTGCTAGAATTTCCGCTGCATCAGTTTCACCTAATAGGATTTTTGCCAAGAACATAACTTGTGCAGAGAATCTCCTACGTTCCAATGTATCAAGTCCAATTAGTCTGCATCGTTGTTCATATGGTGGTAAATTCGTGGGATCTCGCCATGGAAGATTGCGAAGTGCATGTCTCCCGAATCTCTTTTGTACTGCTTCAATTTTTTTTTCCAGATGGCCTGATATGGACACCATACGACTGCACTTGACTCTAAAATTGAGCGAACTAGGGCGCAATAGAGAGACCGAAGGCAATGAGGGTCACGGAATTCATTAGTCACTTTAAATATAAATCCAAGTTGTCTATTGGCTTTTGCGATGATGCCATCTTAATGGAGCCGAAATGTGAGTCCGGTATCAAGGATAACACCTAAGTCACGTATGTGATCGACACGAACCAGAGATTGGCTGCGAATGCTGTAGTTATGACTGATTGGGTTAATTTTCCGATGAAATGTTTTACATTGCACTTAGGAATACTAATCGTTAACATGTTTCTAGTACACCACTCTTCGAATCGGTCAATTAGTTTCTGTAATGTATGGCAATCCTGGATGCACTTCACGATAAAGTATATCTTTACATCATCCGCGTAGAAGAGACGGCATCCCTGTGGCAGTATTTCTGAAAGTTCGTTGATAAAAATAGAAAAGAGAAGTGGGCCCAAGTTACTCCCTTGTGGAACGCCCGAAACGCTGGAAAAACACTACGATGTTACAGATCCTATTTTTACGCAAAGCCGACGATTCGTAAGGTATGATTCAAACCATGTAATAAGATCTCCAGAGATTCCCAATTTGTCAAGCCTTAGAAGAAGTATCCTATGATCAACTCGGTCGAACGCAGCTTTCAGGTCAGTATATATAACGTCAACTTGTGAACCGGCATCTATGTTACGCAAGCAAAATCGCTTGGGGTAAAATCCGTGTTGGTCAGCTGATATATAATTTCTGCAGCTGGAAAACAGCACATCATTGATAACAATCTCAAACACCTTGGAACAAGCACACAATGAGGTAATGCCTCGATAGTTTTCCACATTCTGTTTATCTCCTTTTTTGTGAACAGGGAACATAACGGATAGTTTCCAATTCGTTGGGAATCTGCCTTCTCGCAAAGAAATGTTGAATAGTATTGTCAACGGATGGACCAATACGTTTGAACATCGTTTCAGAACACAGGATGGAATTCCATCTGAACTAGCTGATGTAGAGTACTTCATTTTCGAGATAGCAGATTCTACCTGTTGATGGTTGACAACAATGTTTCTTAACTCACACACATTCCTTGGTGTATCCCTGCACGCATTTGCTGCTTGTTCAGAGGATGAGGTGGCAGTGTTGAATGCACTTTTGAAATGAGTAGCGAAAAGTTCACATTTGTCTGAAGATGATCGAGCAACATCATTTCTCAGGAACATTTCTACGGGCAGACCGTTTTCTTTCCGTTTGGATCTAACAAAAGTCCAAAACTGTTTGGGATTTCTCCGGAGATTGTTTTGTGTACGTAGACAGTAACGTTTGTAAAGAAACCGGTTGCAGAGGCGATAGTTATTGCTGGCACGTGTGAATTGTTGCTTGGAGAATGGGCAACGTATTCTGAGATAATTCCGAAGAGTTCTCGATCTAATCCGTTTGAGTTGCCGCAAACGAGCATTCCCCCAAGGTGGTTTTGAAACAGGACTGCGTGTTGGGACAAGATGCGCTAACGCATCGTTAATAATACGGGAAAAATGATTCACGGCTTCGTCAATGTTCGGTGATAATTCCAGGGTTAACCAGTTCGTTTGATACAATACTTCAGTCAGCGCCTCATAATCAGCTTTATTGTAGTCTAGCTCTGATTCGTTTGAAAACTGTTCAAAAATAGATTTCAAATTCCAGAAGAAAGGCAGGATGATCAGTGTCTATTGGAGTCAGTGGTTCAATAGCCTCATGTAACTTGCATTGCCCTATTAATGAATCCGTGACGAGCGCTAGGTCAAGAATTCGACTATTTCTATTCAACAATCCGTTCATTTGCTTCAGTCCATTCAGATTAAATCCGTCAAGCAGTACAGCACATGTAGTAGAAATGTGTGATTCCATAACATCCACGGTAACGTAGTCGGAAGTGGTGGATTTCCATACTAATCCAGATTGGTTATAGTCTCCTAATAAAAGTGCGTGATCTAATGTTCCGAGGTTAGAGAAAATAGCACTGATAGATTCAATGTGTTTGTTAATACTGGTCATGTCAGTTTTACGATCAGGTGGTAAATAAAACACACCAATGCTAATTTGTGAATCAAACAATTTCAAAGTCAACCAAAGTTGTTCTAGTGAATTGTCAACTGGAGTACGGTCAATGCAGCAGCTTAGCCGAGTTGAAACGGCAATAAGCACACCACCACCACGTATTTTTTGGCTATCATGACGATTTCGATCATTGCTAAATACATTGTAAGAGCTTCCAAAAAGTTGCGCTGAATAAATTTTGTCGTCGAGCCAAGTCTTAGTAAGGACTATTATATCGTAGTGTGATTCTGAGACCGCAAAGTAGAAATCGTCAATTTTTGTACGCAGACCTCGTACGTTCTGATAGTAAATCGTCAGTTTTGTTTGTGCGGACGCCATGCTATGGAAAATGCTATTTCCATTTGTACCAGCCAGTTCGCTTACCTGATCCGTGATACCTGAATCTACCGAGAGTATTGTGTTCGGGGTTGCCTCAACAGAGCTATCATTAAAATCCGGCATTGACATTGTCTGGAACGGTTGAATACAATTGAGAGAAGGTGCGGTATCCGCGGATGCTTCGGAAGGACATATACTCAAAAAAGCTTTACCTGGACCAGCCAGTTCGCTGAGCTGGTGAGTGTTGACAGAGTCCATCGACGACGGATCAAAGGAGGTAGTCTCAGAAGAGTTATCGCTGGAATCAGATTCCAACTTTGTCTGAAATGGTCGAATTCGATTGGGGGAGGGTGCGGTATCCATAGTCGCTTCGGAAGGACATATATCCAAAAAAAGTATTACCTGGACTAGCCAATGAGTTTAGCTGGTGAGAGCTATTAGGTGTGCAGATACTAACGGAGTAGTTAAGGGTTCGTTGCTAGATTGAGAAATCAATTCTCTGTCTCGCTTTTTTAAGTTGTTTCACGAAAAAGAGGCAGTCACTGCTCCACGATGAATGAGTAACATCAAGCAGCTCATCGTCCGACGATTGGCGTTCCATATTCACACGATGACAGTTAATGCACTTCTCGAACTCAGCCAGACACTCGTTGATTTTGTGATCTCCTGCACACTTCGGGCAGCATGCAGTTTTAACACACGATGCAGCCTTATGTCCATATTCCGAACAATTGAAGCAGCGCATGACATCAGTTGCCTCTAAAACTCTGCATCGCTCCCATCCCAGGTTGACTTGCTTTAACTTCATCAGAGTGTCGAATCCACACGCATCGGTTTCTAGTATGACCGACATCTGGTTTGATGTGCGCTTTTCGTTGGGAGTTATACGAATGACTTTCACATCCAATAAGTTTGCACCCGGATTTTGTTGTTTCAGATTGGAAACCAATTTTTCTTCACTCATCACCTTTGAAAAACCGATGATTTTAATTCTTGGCTTCAGAGGTTTTTGGATGTCGATGGTATACTTCACTGATAACATATCAGTAGCAGCCTTGACGAGCTTCAGTGCTTGATCCTTATTTTCACATCTAACAGCAACTTCGCCAGACTCTCTGAGAAGCAATTCTTTTACAGCGAAGTTTAGTCGTTTGAGCATGTTGTGATTGTTTCGGTTTAAACAAAACGGTTTGTTCCATCTTCATGACCGTGCTAGACTTTTTCCGCGGGGAACGAGGGATCTCAGTCTCGACCGGTGGTGGCAGCAAGAGTGGGGAATTGATCGGATTGTTTCTAGATTGGTTCTCTATGTGACGACGTTTACCTGAACGCAAAAGACCACCTTCTTCTAAGACAGCGGTAGAATCAATGTTGCTCAAAATCACTGTCGCATTACGACTTTCTCGGTTTGGAAGCAAGTCGTCAGGAGCTTTACGCTTTTTCCCTTTTGCAGGCGGCTCATCGGAGGCGCTTATCAGCACAAACTTGATCAATCGTAGAGGTGGTTGCATGTAAGTTGCAGTTCTATCAATATTCTTGAATGCCGAAAGAATATGTGTTACCAGTGCAGCATTATTTTTTCCAACCTCCGCTTTTACCAAACCCGGCAGCAGAAGATAGTTTTTGTTGACACAACCAACCAGATCGTCAACCTTCTTCATCAGCTGTGTACATTGTTTCTGAATATCATTCAGCGTAGTTTGTTTCTTCCTACAGCCAAAGCACATATACTTGAGCGCATTGTTTTCTCTCAAAGCACTGGGACCAGTGCAACTCAGATCAGAGCACTTAGTGTGAAAAATTTGCTCACATCCACCAAAGCAGTAGACTCGGTCATGTTCAGAGGCGATACATTGCGAGCACACAGTACAGATCACAGTTGTCATTGTTGGACACTTTTCCCTCTTCCCTCAGCCGTGAAGCAGCTTCGTAGGGAGAAAACAGACCATACTTATAATGAGCAACACTTATTATCGCTAGATGGTTGAACTGTTTTCACATATATGCAACGATTGCAATTATCAATAAACACACACTTTACGCGGTTCGACGGAACGTAATTAGGATTACACGTAGGGACAATAATGACGATCAACAGTCCGAAATATATAAGCTAAAACCGGATAAATATGAGCGATAGGAAAAACAACAACATTTTGTCCCACACATATGGAACATGGTAATAATAGTAATCAAACAGTTTAGTCTCCGATTACATACTGAGCTATTTGTGTACCGATTTTAGTTTTGTTGATGCCAAATCAAAGCTATGATATCTCCAAATAACTGGTCAAAATTTCATCATGATTGGATAATTCTTCATGGAGATATGACCAAAACAATACCTGAGAGCACATAATTGTGAGATGAAAATATACTCGTTGCAGTGCAAAACCGAACAAGACCAATCACACCAATCGATGCTGCTTGCATTCTATTGTGTCACATCTGTTGCGTTGTATAGCACAAACAGCGGACTAGCCACACTATGCGACTGTATAGAATTAGAGCAGCATCGATTGGCTCGAGTAGTCTGGTTTTGAACTGCAACGAGTATATTCGAAAATTACACAAAGTCTCCATTTAAAGGGTGATACGGTCAAAATTTGATCAAGGGAAAACGCGTGTAAATCGGTGAAATCGTTTATTTAAAAAACGAAAAGGTGAGATATGTCAGTGACATATCTGCAAAGTCGACGTAGGACTGCTTGTTGATGTGGAGGAATTGTAATAGAATTAATAAATATCTACTATACTTTGTTCAGTCTAAAGACTCATCAAACCATCTGTTATTAGTTTTAGTTTTCCACGAAAATTAATATAGTCAACTCTTTATAACTTTTGAAGTGGCCCTAAAAAGGGCCGTTTGGTATTCAGTTATTCGCTGTTCCTGGAATGATCCGAGTAGATTGTCGATTACCGGTAATTGTCGAGTACTAGATGATAATTTGGTAGACAGTCGAATGGGTGGTCGTTGTTGTTGGTTCTGTTCCATGGAAGAAAAGCATATAATATTAGTCTTTAGGTGTTTTAGGAGCGTTAATATTGTGTATGAAAATCTTGAATTCAACTCTTTAGAACTCCTCAAGTGGCCCTGAAAAGGGCCGTTTGGTATTTTGTCGTTTGTTGTTTATGGTCCGAGTAGTACAGACAATGGTCCAGTGCTAGGTGATGGTTGGTTGTCGAATGGGTCGATGTTGTCATTCCAGTTCATGTTCCACAATATCTGCTACCTGTTGATTTAATGGTTCGGGTGCTTCGAATGCGAGTACAGACAACATAGGTCTATGATACGAAAAATATGAACAATAACGTCTGCACTCTACGCCGATATTTTTAACAAACGTTAAATCTATACAAGAACCACCCAGTGTGGTTGCTTCATTCCGAAGGTTTGCTAAAGTAAATTTTAAATGTTTTTGCATAAAATCTAGAAAATCTATGTTTTCATGTTTGGAGGTCTACCATCTTAGGTAAGTTGCTACCTGTAGCATGATCGAGCTTAAAGGCATTGGTTGGGTTTGTTAAATACAGCCCCTGGATTGACTGAACACGTGACAATCCAACAAACACTAACTGCTGGGTACCGAGAGCTGCTGCTGCCAAAGCTGGGTGCTACCACGACCAGCTGGGCACTGCTGGGTAACCAGAGCTGCTGCTGCCACAGCTGGGTACTGCCTAGCCGGGTGCTGCCTAGCGGGATATTGCCACCACCAACTTCTCCCACCGGGAGATCCGCGCAGCTCCAATGCTGCCGAAAGAATGAGGCATTAGTTCAAAAATGGGTCTTTCATAAGCTCCCAGCTACTCGCTGATCTCGTTGTCCGCTCTGCTGTTTGCTGATTGGTTAATACGCTGATGTGGTATTTTGGTGCGAGTGTGATATTCTTCATTTCCCGCTCATTTCTTCTACTGGTGATTCATATCGAAATGAATATGAAAACAATTTATATGTATATATGATAATTAATATGTATATAATTTTGTTAAATATTCTAATAATAATAAGAATTATTGTTATTATTTTAATAATAATGAAAATTATTATTAGAAGAGTTTAAATCAGTAAAGATATTATCTTTCAAATGTCTTTACACAAAGCTAGAATATCATGAGAATTTAATTTATATCTTCTATACAATAAATTAAATAAACTCTTTAGTTGGGAAAATTGTGTTGAAAATGACCCTTTTTATTAATTGTTGGGGAGAGGGGGGGGGGGTCTTCTCGAGTAGCAAGATGGACTGAATTTTCTCCGGCCTCTTGGAGTAATGTCATGTTGAAGTCAGTGTTGTTGAATCATGAGCGTTTTCACGATTTGCAGGCGAGAGTTCTCTGCTCGCGAGAGGAGAGAACACAAATAATGCTGCTGTTCATCATCCCCCTACCGTTTCCGCAGGAGAGTGAATGTGTGTATTTTTGCCATTGCGCTTTCATCTCTTCATGCTATGAAACGAACTATTATTGAGTGGCGAGGAACCAACTCGCATGGTGAGTGAGTACCGCATGAGCAGCTGACGGGTTTGCTCATTGAGTTAACGATGCTGGTTGAACAAGATGTTACGGATAATTCGCTTACGTCTAGTAGGTGGGATATCTGCGGCGTGCCACCAATAGAGGGTTTGGGATTTGTTTTATCACCTCCTATTTGCTTCCTGCATAATTACTAAAGCTTGTTGGTGGGATAGTGATACTGGGTTTGCATTATTTATATCTTGGCGTTAGCTTGTGTCGCTTTTATGATGCATCTCTGGTGTAATTTAAAGGGTGATACGGTCAAAATTTGGTCAAGGGAAAACGCGTGTAAATCGGTGAAATCGTTTATTTAAAAAATCAAATTAAATTTCTTTTTCAAGTTCAATTAGTATAAAATTCAGGAAAAATATTCCGTTAGGCTTCCGCTTTTCCAAATCCGAATTGCCGGGCCTTACGCTTGACCCCTGCCATCAGATTTTGTACAGCCACCTTGTCCACCTTCTTCGCCGCAGAAAGCCAGTTTGCCTTGAACTGCTGCTCGTCCTTAGCAGTTTTTTTGGTCTTCTTTAGGTTCCGCTTGACAATAGCCCAGTATTTCTCAATTGGGCGGAGCTCTGGCGTGTTGGGAGGGTTCTTGTCCTTGGGAACCACCTGCACGTTGTTGGCGGCGTACCACTCCATGGCCTTTTTACCGTAATGGCAAGATGCCAAATCCGGCCAAAACAGTACGGAACAACCGTGTTTCTTCAGGAAAGGCAGCAGACGTTTATTCAAACACGCTTTCACGAAAATTTCTTGGTTGACAGTCCCGGAAGCTATGAAAATGCTGCTTTTCAAGCCACAGGTACAGATGGCTTGCCAAACCAGATATTTCTTTGCGAACTTTGACAGTTTCGTGTGCTTGAAAATATCTGCTACCTTTCCCCTTCCTTTTGCCGTATAAAACTCCTGTCCCGGAAGCTGCTTGTAGTCGGCTTTGACGTAGGTTTCGTCGTCCATTACCACGCAGTCAAACTTCGTCAGCATCGTCGTGTACAGCCTCCGGGATCGCGCTATGGCCGTCGTATTTTGTTTATCATCGCGATTTGGAGTCACTACTTTCTTGTAAGTCGATAGTCCGGCTCGTTTTTTGGCTCGATGCACGGTTGTAGACGATACACCCAGCTTATTTGCGGCATCTCGGAGAGAAAGGTTAGGGTTTCGCTTGAAACTACCGGCAACTCTCTTTGTCGTCTCAGCGGCTTCCGGTTTTCGATTTCCCCCAGATCCAGACTTCCTGGCTGTCGACAAACGTTCCCCAAACACTTTAATTACATTTGTAACGGTTGATTTGGCAACTTTTAGCGATTTTACCAACTTTGCGTGCGAGTAGCTCGGATTTTCGCGATGCGCGAGCAAAATTTTGATACGCTGCTCTTCTTGCTTGGACGGCATTTTGACAACTGAAGAGTGAATTCCAAAATCAAAATAGGAGCAACATTCTACACACACACCTTCAAAATGAGGGGTGTTCAGGTTTTTTAAATGCAAAATTGAAAGAAATACGTCAAGTTGATATTGACCAAATTTTGACCGTATCGCCCTTTATAAAGACTTTATAGAAAGAATTTATAAAATTAGTGTGCATCCGGCTATCGAGGTTTGCGAGAACGGTTTAATTTTCGTACTGGCTGATAAAGCACGTGCGTGGACAAGACATTTGTGTGCATCTGGCATCGAATACATATTTAAATGTCAGCAAACAGAGCGCAGTGTAAGCCAATATATGAATCACATCTCAGCATTGTTATAAAAAATATGCAGTTCCTTAACTATCGATATCCATGAGTTCAAGATGTGCTGTGTTTTCTAGTGAGTTTTGGGCTCTACATTTAGTGACTTTTTTAAACATGTCAAAATTGTAAAAGATAATCTGTCTCTACTTCTATTTCACCTACATTTGACTTATCTTTTGCATCATATTCAAGAAGCGAAGTAGACGATTAGGAAATGCTAGACCACCTTCCGTACAAAGTATATTCGATCGAAACGTAATTTTTTTTTTAATCCTATTGAACATATTGTTTAGGTGTGATTCGTGGCTTTCAGATTTGAAAGTGCATATTAGACAGTCACTACGAGAGAGCTAACGATTTTTTTTGACGTAGACTTACGGCAAGGTTAGGGTGTCATTTGAAAATCCTAAATTAACGTCCGATAGGAAATACAAATTAAACGCTCATAACTTAATTATTCTTCGAAAGATTTTCAATATGTTTAAATCAATCGGCTGCAAAATTCCCCGCGTATTGAGTCAACTATAAAAAAATATCTTTCTACAATTGTAAACTATTGAAAGTAACGCAAATAAAAGGTGATGTTTTAAAATATAGTTTTGAAGGCTAAATTTACTACATGCATAGTATTTCAGTGATTTCCATTTCAATGTTGCAATGAAGATTTCAATGTAGCAATAAACTATGTTGCAGTGAACGATAAAAAAGGGATACACCTTCGCAAACTAAATCATTCGTTCGGTATTATTCAAGCTGTGCGGAGTGGCGGGGATCAAATATTGGATTGACAGCTTGCGGTGGCTAATACCCTGGAGGGTTCACTGGCGTGCAACCATTGATCAGGTAGCTGATAACTGTATTTTTCTAGGCAACCGTTGCTAGGCAGCCATTAGTTTTGTGATGAGCAATCGGTTGACCAAACCTGTGACCATGAGGAGCAAAATAAGGTGCTTGTGTTGATCCTGATCTTAGCCAATTTTTGATACGATGCAACGGATGCAATAATTTGCTTCTGCAGAAGACCAAGAAGGTTTAAATTCAAATGTGCACCATATAAAATCCGCCCTTTTCAGGACGGCCTAACAATTCGAGTAGGAAAGAGTTTATCATCCAAGGAATTCTCAAGTATTGTAAAATAATTTTAAATATTTTTTTTCGTAGTTATTATGCATTGTCATACACGCTAAGTTAAGATTACCGAAAATACGGTTTTCATTTTACCGAAAATTAGGTTTTGGTAGCAAAACCTAAAGCATCGGTATAATTTACCGAAACAAAACGTTTGATTTTACTTAATGTTTCAGTAAAGTGGATTTACAGATTTTATCGTTATATTTTACCTAAATTTGGTTAAAAATTCTCTCATTGAGCTGCTAGCAGTTTCGGTAAAAAATACCGTACAAAAATAAGTAATTATTAATGTTTTTCCCGGTTTTCCAGCAATACCGAAATTTCGGTAATCCATGTTTACCGATAATTTCAGTATGTGCACTTTTGTGTGATTTTCGGTATTTTTTACCGAATTTTCCGTTTTCTTGTCTTAGCGTGTAGGTTCGTAGTGGATGCGCGAGTCTGTCTACAATTGCAGCAGGACTACAATCTGTAGACAAGTAAATACAATTAAAATTGTTATTTACATTTTATATTTTAACATCCCTCCACTATCTTTTCTATGCTATTTTATAGGTCAGTTTCAGCTTCACATATATCCTTCCATGTCAATTATAGTCTACCTAACTTTAAATATGTATTCGAAAAGATAGGAAGGTTTTTAACGTTTTTTTAGGAAGGATCATATGCGACAAATTCAACCGAACAAAGCTTTTCCCAAATTTACCAAAAAAGGATAATTTACAATAGTTCATTTCATATTTTACAGATAAAGAATCATTTCCAGATTCTTCAAGAGTTATCGTAAAATTAATTATTATTTTCTGTAGTTTCATTACGTTTCCGTTTTTGGCGTTATTTACACTCATATAAAATTAATTTAGCCTCACTGTTAGCTGTTTTCATTTTTTCAAGACTTTTAGGATTTTAATACATGTCTAATTTTCAATTTCAGTAACAAAGCAGTGGATGTCATATATACATTGTACCTACGCTTATTATGTTACTTGTCTATAAACAGGAATCTTTCAATGGGTGGATGACCAGCTATGTTACGGATAGATATATATATATATATATATATATATATATATATATATATATATATATATATATATATATATATATATATATATATATATATATATATATATATATATATATATATATATATATATATATATATATATATATATATATATATATATATATATGTATAAATATATATATATATATATATATATATATATATATATATATATATATATATATATAATATATATATATAAATATATATATATATATATATATATATATATATATATATTATATATATATATATATATATATATATATATATATATATATATATATATATATATATATATATATATATTATATATATATATATATATATAAATATATATATATATATATATATGTATAAATATATATATATATATATATATATATATATATATATATATATATATATATATATATATGTATAAATATATATATATATATATATTATATATATATATATATATACATGTATATATATGTATATATATATATATATATATATATATATATATATATATATATATATATATATATATATATATATATATATATATATATATATATATATATATATATTCTCCTGTAGTTTACTGGCTTGCTAGTATTACTACTTAACATTATAACGTCAGTTTATTATTTTATTTTATGATATTAAATTTATGCAATACACAAACTCACATAATTAAAATCACTATAGTACCCTCTACAAAAAGTTATTGTGAAAAAAGGAAAAGGAAGAGCACTTAGAAATTTTAGGTTTACTATTCTTTATATGCTCTATAATCTCAGATCATCCATGAACATCCCAAGTTTTGAAAAATAATTTTAAACCATATTTTTTACTCGTTTTTACATTGTCTAAACTTTCAGGTTCACAAATGGAATTGTTATTATTATTCTTATATTCTCTCACTATATTATTCATCATTTTAATATTCATTCAATTTATTTAATAAATTAATATATGACATTGACTATATATTGGGAAAGGAGGAAGCATCAGGGATCACTAAATCTGGAATTGAACAATGGGCGTCTAGGAGGGTACAAACACTACCTTTATTCTTATCCTATCGATTCGATTGTGATGCTGTGAATTCTACTCCAACAGTTTCAGCGAGAGTGACGTGCCCTTCTTAAAAAGCCATCCCGTAAAAAGTTTGATAAGGATTGCGAATTGGGTTATTCAATTTGTTGGATCGTATAGTTTGAATGAGAATCTTATTTTTTCACGGGTTTCGCGTAAGCGTCTCTGCTTGCGGGTCCGCCCCACCGTATTTGGCCCTACATACAGTGTTGCTGGGAATACAAACCGTTAACTCAATTTGATCTTGCTGTTAAGTGGATCTGCATACATGACAAGGTCTTAGAAGGGATGGTGACTACTTTACATACATACATACATACAATTCGCGATGGAAAGAGTTTTATTTTTAGGAAATAAGTTTTGAGATACGATGGGAAAGTTTTTTTAAATTATTACCAAATTGTACACGATTTTCATTGCTGCATAAATAATTTATAAAACCATTTAATGAAAAAAAATCCACAAAATAAGAAATTTCAACTTGATCACAAGTTCGGAAAACGTAGAGAAGAGCAAAACTTCAACATAGGAACTCATTTCCGGCACATCGATAGAAAACATGAAATTTATTGCCGTGGGGACGACCCCGGCGTAGTGGTTAGCATCCATACCTCTCACGCCAAAGTCACGAGTTCAAATCTCACCCCCGGACTAGTTACGAAAATACCGAAACGGTATTTGAGTGACTACGACGGGAGATGAACCAGCCCAGAGCTGAAAATCTCGATAATAAAGGAAAAAAAAGAAATTTATCAATGTTTATATATGAAATATCAAATCATACATTTGGCAAGTTAGTTAAGTTCAATAACTACAAAACAATGTCAGTATGAACGTATTCCCTGAATATTTACATTCTTTCTGACCGAATACAAAACAAATAAATTGAAGCTCATCTATGTGTTTTTGACTAACATTAGCCTTAGATTGTAGTTAGTTTAACCTGTATGTTTACTTTAAGTTTTTTATCTGTGTTTGTGTGTGTTTTTTTTCTTTCTCAAAAATGTTCAAGTCAAAAGAAGCCAAAAGTTTTATGACAATTTAGAATTAAAAAAAATGTGTTATGTAAGCCCCACTTCAAACTCCTGCCTACCTTCCCATCCATTCAGTTGTTAATCCTATTAACCTCGAGACGGCCGCGAGTAATCGGTTCTATCCTCTTAACGTTAGTTTTAAGATAATTTATGTATACAAATATGAAAACTTGGCTCTGTAAAGTTTATTCGATTAAGCTTGTACAAATAAATGATTTATATATTAAAAAAAATGTTTGCGCTCCAAACAAATACACTTTTTATACCAACAGCTGACTTCTGCATGGGGTCAATGGCGTTTCAATATTTCGTGTCGTAATTTAAAATGGAATGCCGTGATTGCGGTTAAGAAACTGTGTTAGATTTTCAACAACATCTCAGCAGCCAGCGATTTCTCGCGTACCACGAGCAAAGGAACAATCCTTTTTGACCGATTTTGTTCATCAACCTTCTGTAATAACGCAGCTATTAACATATTTTGTATTGCATAAGTTGTTGAAAGCTACACGCAGAGCCAAAGATTTGTTTGTTTTGCCGTGGTATACAACAGAGGAAGTCGAGGAAGAGAATCGTCGGTTGGTTCTTTTCAAATGATACGCGAGATTTGAAATATAACGGTACGATGCTAAGGTAAATAAACCAATTTGTTTTTGAAAGTCACATTCCATCTTTTTATTAAAGTGCGTGTTATGCTGAGTTTAAAAGAAAACAGATATTTATAATATCAGTATACCACTGAAAATCCATTCCCGAATGAAGATAGCAGAAAAAGAAGATAAATCTCAATAATTATATACATTTATTTTCTAGTTTTTACTTCAACCATTTCTTTAATCGTTCCATATATACATTATGATTCCAGTATTCATGTTTTCATTCTGATTCATACACTGCGGCTAACGCATGATGACCAAGACGCGATGCAAAATCGATTTTAAATTGATAATTATGTTTATTAAATTATATTTACTCGCTCACTTATCAGAGTCTTCAACACACTAGCCGCTATCCCAACGTGGCCCGTCTGGATTAGCATTACAACGGAAATCAGTTCCTTGTTTTCTCGTTTTGCCATGGTCTCACACAAGCGGCCGCATTGCTGGAATTTCCGAACCAGACAACTGCTAGCGATCAACTGAGTGAGCAAGAAATTGTTTGTTCAAAAAAAATAATGCTCAGACTGCGAGTCAAACGTTGCATGAGTTATTACGATCGTGCTCAAGGTCTGAGAGAGATAGAGCTGATTCTTATGAACTCATTCTCTGGTTTTTCCTATTCTCGCGGTGAGTCGAATCACCATATCGTTCAAACCGTCGCGCTCCATCTCGTTCTGCAATGCTGGTACGAAAATGAACACTGTGAGTTATCTCTCTCGAAAACAGGTATTGAGCGTTCGTTGAGGTGAGTATATACAACATTGGTTGAAGTAACGCCATGTAGTGAAAATGTCGATTAGATCAAGATAAAATATTAATTTAACAAACTCTTTTATTGGGAAAAATGTTTTGGTCGCCCAGAAAGAACAGGTTGTGTTAATTATCGGGGGGTACATAGGGATCAAATTGGCTTCTCGGTCTTCTCAATCACGCTGTGAAATTTTCAGAACAGAGAAAATCGGGATTTACATATAGATAAGCAGCATCAGCTTCGGCCACTTTATCCGCTCTTGAAGTAACGCGAAGTAACATTACAACCATGCGTTGTAATGAAAATGTCGATTATCTTATGATAAAATAATATTTTAACAAACTCTTTAATTGGTAACATTGTATGGTTCGCCCTGAAAAGGACGGGTTTTTATTTAAATGTCGCGGGGCAACATGGTACACATATGATATGTGCTTCTCGGTCTTCTCAAGTAGCAAGATGGCCTGAATTTTCTCCGGGCTCTTGAAGTAACACCATGTTGAAGTAACGCCATGTAGTGAAAATGTCGATTTGCATATTGTTTTGGTCGCCCTGAAAAGAACGGGTTGTATTAATTGTCGGGGGAACATGGTACGCGATCAAATGTGCTTCACGGTCTTCTCAAGTAGCAGGATGGCCTGAATAATTGGTAGGAAACCACCCTAAGAAATTGTCAGAACAGAGAAAATTAGGATTTACATATAGATTGACGCGGCTCGGCCATTTTATCCGGGCTCTTCAAGTTACGCCATGTTGAGACGGTGCGTTGTAATGCTATTTTCACTACTCGATTAGCTCATAAGATATTAATAAAACAAACTCTTTATTTTGGCAAATTGTTTTGTTCGCCCTGAAAAGGGCGGGTTTCATCAATTGTCGGGGGAACGCGATCGAAATTTGTATGTATGGCCTGAATATATGACAGGAATCCACTGTATGTACTGCCATCGTCATCTGCTTTTTAAGTCACGACCACTTGGTTTAGTGGGATGAATGTGGGTCGAGACGTCATTCGTGTCATATCTCGCCTCATGTCCAATCATTATTCTTTGAACGCTCATTTATACCGGGTTGGGCTGAGCGACAGCAATCTCTGTGAGTGTGGACTATCAGGCTATCAGGACGCAGATCACGTTATTTGATCTTGTGCTGAACATCGTGGAGTCAGATCGGGGCTCTATGATTCCCTTCGGGCTCGAGGTAGACAACCCAATGTGCCAATTCGAGATATTTTGTCTGTACGTGTTTGGGAGTACATGAAACTCATTTATGTGTTTTTGACTAACATTAGCATTAGATTGTAGTTAGTTTAAGTTTTTTTTCTGTGTATGTTTTTTTTTCTTTTTCAAAAAATGTTCAAGTCAAAAGAAAACCATAAGTTGTATAGTTATGTGTTTCAATAATTTAGAATTTAAATATAATGTGTTATGTGAACCATACTTTAAATTTCCACCCTCTTTCCCATCCGTAATTTGTAATCCCTATTAACCTCGAGACGGCCGCGCTTAATCGGTTTTATCCCCCTAACTTTAGTTTTAAGATAAATGATGTATAATAACATGAAAATTTGGCTCTGTAAAGTTGATTCGATTGAGCCTGTACAAATAAGTGATTAATTAAAAAAAAAAGTCACGACAGGCTGGGCACTGCGCTGGCACTGAGCACTGACCGCCAGCTGCTACTGCCACGACCAGTTGCTGGATACCGAGCGATGCTGCTGGGTGCTGCCCAGCGCCGGGAGATCCGCGCAGCTCCAATGCTGCCGAACGAATGAGGCATTTGTTCGGAAATGTGTCTTTTATGATGGCATCGGGTACCATTGCATGAACAAAAGGGGGTATCAACTAAAGCAATGTGAATCAAATTCATTAACAGGGGAGGGGAATCAGATGTTTCGTCAAACACTAGCGTGAAACAGAATCTACCTCTCGAGAACAAAGAATATGAAGAAGAAGACGATGGGAGACGTCTCTTGCTTAGATTTGAAAACTGTGCTAGGAAATTTGGTTAATTTACTCTGCGAATCGAAATTATAAGACATCACCTTACATTTACGTTATTTTTAAAAAGTTAATGTTAAAAATCAATTAACTTGATTACTAAAACTGATACGTAGAATTATTTCCAATCGATTGGTGCAAACGATATGAAAATCGTTTATGCAATGACTTAGTTATTATCGCTCAAAATCTCCCAAACGACCCGTAACGCGGTCGATTTCAGAAATTTTAGAACGGCGCCCCAGTATAGAAATGAAAGACGTAGTCCTACGTCAAAATCAAATTAAATTTCTTTTTCAAGTTCAATTAGTATAAAATTCAGGAAAAATATTCCGTTAGGCTTCCGCTTTTCCAAATCCGAATTGCCGGGCCTTATGCTTGACCCCTGCCATCAGATTTTGTACAGCCACCTTGTCCACCTTCTTCGCCGCAGAAAGCCAGTTTTCCTTGAACTGCTGCTCGTCCTTAGCAGTTTTTTTGGTCTTCTTTAGGTTCCGCTTGACAATAGCCCAGTATTTCTCAATTGGGCGGAGCTCTGGCGTGTTGGGAGGGTTCTTGTCCTTGGGAACCACCTACACGTTGTTGGCGGCGTACCACTCCATGGCCTTTTTACCGTAATGGCAAGATGCCAAATCCGGCCAAAACAGTACGGAACAACCGTGTTTCTTCAGGAAAGGCAGCAGACGTTTATTCAAACACTCTTTCACGTAAATTTCTTGGTTGACAGTCCCGGAAGCTATGAAAATGCTGCTTTTCAAGCCACAGGTACAGATGGCTTGCCAAACCAGATATTAATATAACCAATTTTCAACGAACCTGTACTTATTAAGCATCTTGAATCCATATCGATAATCAAAATTGACGATTATATGAAATTGCTAATATTAATGTAATTTCTCCTTTTATATAACTAACAGAAACATGTCATTAAAGACTATTAATGGTTATATTTTACCATTTTTAACACAAAATATGACATATCGAATATTCCTGGACCTTCCTGGAATTTCTGATAAAATATGTATCCAGTACCATATTGGCCACATTTGAGTTCGTAATTCTGATAAAGTGTAAGAAGGGTTCAGTCGCACCATCGGTGGCTTAATTCAGGTTTTAACACTTATTTTACTTTTTTCTCGTCGTACCAAACAAAGGAAACTAACACAATGTGATCGTTTGTCTTCTAACTTAACTAACCTATTAACAAAAGAATAACAGTTTACTTTTATTTTCTTACTAACACGAACTAACAGCACTAACCGTAAAGGTTTTCTTTTCTTCGATCCGTTTTATCTGAACTAAGCACTTAAATTGAACCTTTTCACTAGTATGTCTCAAACTTTACAATTCTAAGTAACCGGCGCGCACTCCGACTCCCGGTATAGTGACGAACAGACTGTCCGGTTGGAGCTAAAAGCTGAGCATTTTGGATAAGGCGATTCTTTCTAGAAGGTACTACCATAGACTAACTCTTAGACCAGTAGGTCCCATACAAAAACGATTTTTATCTTGGCTCAGTCAGTACTAGAACATCGTCCCAAGCTCGGTCCCAAGCTCAATAATGCACCCCTTATAATGAACTCACATGAACACACTCTCAAATACTCTGTCAAAATAACACAGCAAATCAAAACAAAGGCGCAAATATGTATAACAAGGTGCTGGCTTCAAGGTGTAATTCGGACCAAGGGGTTCTACAACAGTTAACCAATTTCAAATCGCTAGTTGCATATTGATTGTTGGTACTACCGAGCACGAAAGCTCCCGAATGTCAAAAATTGTGTTTATTCTCCGTTTCGCGCGAAACGAGACGGAAATTCTCACTTCGTTGTCGTGTGACAGTTCTCTCTCTATTCCGATACTCGACTCGCGTGAAGTTAGAAGTTCATTTCATGTCGAGTGAAAGAGTGAACTGTCTAGAACGCCTTGTTCATTCGGATAACTGTCAAACTGTGGCGTCTTTTTTCAAAAGGTCGTATAGTCAATTGTCAAACATTGGTTTTTGTTATTCTTCTGTTTTGTTAATTTATATTGTAAAATGAAAAAAGGGATCAATAAAAATACATCTACATTCGATTTTTCATCGTTTCACATTGATTATGTCCATTCATAAATGGTTTTCTTTGCTATTTGTTCGATGTAGCTTATTTCGGGAGATAGTTCTTTTTATGAATCACACTAGACATTTTTTGGGCATACATTCCAGTTTCGTCGAAACAATTTTTTGTTCGTTTCCCCGGGCCGGTTAGTCCGGAACAGGTTCCCAGGAGGCCTAGACTGGCTATTAAAATTCATGAAGTTTCTACAGTAAGATATCTGTCAAAATTTTGTGGTCATTCAATAATGTGTTTTCAGACCGGTTATTCCGGAACAGGTTCCAGGGGGGCTTTGTTCAGAAGAAAACTCTTGCAATAGTGATATCAAAATTCATGAAATTTCTTTTGTAGGAGAGTTGTCACCGTTATGAGACCATCCGATGATTTGTCCCTGAAACGGTCATTTCAGAACAGGTTGAGGCATCGAGTGGCCATAAACATTTTCTGAAGAAAACCCTCGCAATATGGATATCAAAATTCATGAAATTTCATAAATAGGATATGTGTCAACGTTTTGTGACCATTCAATGATTTGTTCCCGAACTGGTTATTCCGGAACAGGTTTCCGTTGAGCACCAAATGGCCATACACATTTTCAGAAGGAAGCACTGGTAATATGAGTATCACAATTCATGAAATTTCTTCAGTAAGATATTCCTTCAACGTTTTTTTTACCATTTGATGTTTTGTCCCCCTAATTAATCCGGTACAGGTTCCCGTAGGGCCCCAAGTGGCCAGAAAAATATAAGAAGGAAATCCTGGCAATATGAGTATCAACATTCATGAAATTTCTTCAGCCTGATATTTCTCATCGTTGAGGCATTTGTTGATTTGTTCTCAAACTGGTCTTCCGGAACAGGTATCTGTGAAGCCTTGAGTGGCCATGAACAAATTTAGAAGGTAACCCTAGCAATATGGGTATCAAAATTCATGGAATTTCTTCAGCAAGATAGTTGTCAGCATTTTAAGACCATTTGATGATGTGTCCGCGAATCGGTCATTCCGGTACAGGCTCATATGGGGCACCAAGTGATCATGAACATTTTCTGAGGAAACCCTGCACAGAAAAAACTCTTGTAGTAAAAACTACCATTTTACCCGACTACGCCTATCTTTAAAACTACCATGAAATTTCAGTTAAATTTACTACGTTTATGGTAAAACCTTCAACGTTTGTGGTATATTTGACAGACCTCATATTGATATCCACCGCAACATGGTTGATCTAATCGCAGGCATGGTAAACTCAAACGCATTTATAGTCAGCTGAAAATTGTCGGTGTTTGCGCTCAATTTATCCCTCGAAATGGTAGTTTCTACTGCTACTTTTTTTGCGTGTGGTAATATGGGTAACAACATTCATGAAATTTCTTCAGTAGGATATTTCTCAACGTTGTGTGACCAATTGATGGTTTTTTCTTAGACCGTTCATTCCGGTACAGGTCCCCGTGGGGCCTCGAGTGGCCATGAACACATTTAGAAGGGAACCCTACTAATATGGATATACAAAACAAATGGAGTTTCTTTAGTAGAATATTTCTCAACGTTTTATGACAATCTGAAGATTTTTTCCTGGCCTTGTTATTCCAGAACAAGTTCCCATGGCGCCCCAAGTGGGCAGAATTTTTTTATAAGGAAACCCAAGAGGAAATGCTGGCAATATGGGTATTAAAACTCATAAAACTTCGTCATTAAGATATTTGTCAACGTTTCGGTAATTTCGGTAATTTCGGAATAGATTCCCGTGAAGCCTCGAGTGATCATGCACAAATTTAAAGGTAAACCCTGGCAATGTGGGTATCAAAATTCATGATTTTTTGTCAGTAGCATATTTCTCAAAGTTTTGTAACCATCTGATGATTTGTCCTTGGACCCGTCATTCCGAAACAGGTTTTCGAGAGGCCTCAAGTGGCCATAAACATTTTCAGAAGGAAATTCTAGCAATATTGTTAACGATGAAACAACCCAATCGTAGTAGTCTTAAGATGTTTGATGTATAAGGAAATTAATTACAAGTAAACTATCAACCGGACTAGACGTCTTCTTTCAACTATGCTATCCACGACAAATATGGGTATCGAAGATTCATAAAATTTCTTCGGTAGGATATTTGTCAACGTTTTGTGACCATTTGATGATTTGCCCCGGACTGGTTATTTCCGGAACAAGTTCCCATGGGGCCCCAAGTGGCCAGACATATTCTCGAAGGAAGCATTGGCAATATAGGAATCGAAATTCATGAAATTGATTCAGTCTGATAGTTTTCAACGTTTTGAGGGCATCTGATGACTTGTTTTCGGATAGGTCATTCCGGAATCGATTCCCGTGAAGCCACGAGTGGCCATGAATACATTCAAAAGGAAACCTTGGCAATATCGGGTACACGGAAACGTGTTCCGGAAGTCCTTTCCGTTGACAAATCGTCAGATGGCCACAAAACGTTGGAAGCTATCCTACATAAAATTTCATGAATTTTGATATCCATATAACCAAGGTTTTCTTCAGAAAATGTTTATGGCCACTTACCCGTATTTGAATTTATAAAAAAATGACCACAGGCTCATTGTTGCATTATTAGTAGCATTAAAATATTATTATGTGTGCTTTAAATTAGGAATTTGTGTTTCATATTTCATATAAAAATATATAATTTGCATTCTCGACGACATTTTCTTTCTTTATAACTTGCAACTCCTCAAATATTCTTAAATACGACACATTGCCCTATATGAGAATACTGAAGCACAACATAAAACTGGTGGTTTTATATAGCAATTTAGAGGCCTATTATAAAATGATAGTTGTAGCAAAGCTTTAATGAAGCATTTGAAGTATTTCTAATTTAATAATGATTATTGAAAATTGCGTCATAGAAATAACTTGCATGATACATTCTGGTTTTATTCTATAGTTTTTAGAACGAATACAGAACCACTTTAGGGCTTAAGTTAGCCTGAATTTTATTAAGGTAGTCTCGAAATTGTTTTATATTATAGTTCAGAGCCTGATTTTATTACTACTACATAAAACGATAACAAACTGGGCTGCAAAATGGTGAGTCGCAAAGGAGCGTGCGTCCCCGCAACATAGCTCTGGTCTCAAAAGTTTCTACCTCATGCTTCCACGGGTCTATAGATGACAAATACCGCCAGCTAAGGGTTGCGTACTTTGCTGGAAGTGCAGCCTGGGCACTGTTGTCCTTCTGACTTTAGCTAGATTGAGGAGGTGCGGCTTAAACATGGTCTGTTCTGGCATCCAATGGTTGAGTAAGAAACGCTGTTTCGCGTCAACTATACCTAAGGAGGCAGTCCCACCAACGCGATGTAGGAAGCGTAACCCAGGTAAGGTAGCATGCTGAAATCTTTTCCTACCACGAAAAATGGATGTACTCTTTATACGGTATATAATTTCAGTTCATCCTTGGAGTTCCCAAGTATTGTATAGTAATCTTAAATTATTTTTTCCTTCGTGGCAATGATAATGCAGGTCTGTCTACAATTGCAGCAGGACCACAAATAGCAGACATGCACACAGTTCAGATATAATTTTTGTTATCATTTTGTATTGTAACATCCCTTCGCAATAGTAAAAAAAAATCCCTTGCTATTTCAGCTACACATTTATAAAGTTTTAGACCACCTAACCCACGTTATGTTGAGATAGGCTGATTTTTAACGTTTGTTTTAAGAAGGGTTCATACGACGGATTCTACTATATTTTGATTTTCCTTCTTTATCCAAACAAATTTAATGATTTAAAAACTAAAATTGTTTATGATCCTTCATTTTCTATAGCACAGGTATAAAGAATTTTTCATAGGCCTAGTAGGCATCAAAAGTTATCGGAGGATTCAAATTTACTTCCTTTTTTTTTCGTTTTTTTGTGGATTTGTTAAGTTTCCCTTTTTGGGAAATTTATTTTGGCTTACTGCTTGCTTAAATTTTCTTTGCCATTCTGCTAGGCTGCCCGGTGATAAACTTTCTTTTTACATCACTTTAGAAATTTTCAGGCAAATAGCTGCATTTTATTTTAATATGTTTATTATTTAGCATTGCATTACAACATCGTATTATTCCCATCATATCATCACTGTATAATATATTAATCATAATAAAATTATTTTAAAAATAATAATAATAATAATTAAATTTCATCAACTTCAAGTTTACAGGAAGTTGATTCCAGATGGTACAGATATTTTATTGCATTGTTTCATGAGGTGTTTTTCTATTAATGTAGATCATTGTATATAAATAAAATTATTGAATGGTATCCAATTCTGCTGATTATGTTTATCCATATAATAAAATGTTTTATGTAGTATTTAATTGAAAAATGATCTTCACATTCCAGAGTAACATTCATCTGCCACTGATTGAGCTGTAAAGTTGCAAGAAGCTGCCTATTAATACTGGCTTAATTATTTCATTATATTTTTTTAAAACAACATGATGACGCATTCCAACTATGACATATTAATTAAATATTCTAGTATATTTTCTTGCTGTATTTCATACAACATAAATTGCATATTATGACCTATTAATTACATTATATGTAATATAATGTACCCTCTGCCATTCGTCCTTTTACCTCTAAACTACTCACCGCATACTACCAGAACGTCCGTGGGCTGAGAACTATAACGAACACACTGCTCCTCTCTCTGTTAGCTAGCGATATCGATATTGTTGTTCTTACGGAAACGTGGTTACACACCGAAATCGCTTCCGCAGATTTAGCATGTAACTACGCTATTCATCGATGCGACCGCAATGCCTCTACCAGCAATCTGCGAAGAGGTGGTGGCGTACTGATTGCTGTAAAATTGGAGCTGAACTGCAAGGCCGTACATTTAGTGGATTGTGATAGTCTGGAACAAATGGCTGTTCGGGTTGTTTTTCCGCAATTTTCCTTATTCGTTTGCTGCATTTATCTTCGACCAAATAGCTGTCCTGAAAGCTACGCTAGGCACGTGGAATCAGTTAACCAAATTCAAAGTCAATCAGACCCCCGTGATTTCATCGTATGCTTTGGTGACTACAACCTACCAAATTTAATCTGGCGATTTGATGAAGAGATTTTGGGATACTTGCCAACTAATATGTCAACGGAACAGGGGTTTGCCCTAGTTGAGTCTATGTTGTCAGCAGGCCTCTATCAGGTGAATGATCTTCTGAACGCGAACGGAAAGCTACTTGACTTTGTATTCGTAAGTGATCCATGTATCATAGATCTCTTCGAGGCTCCATCTGCTCGTCTAGAAATTGACGCTCATCATAAGCCATTCGTTTTAACTGTGGACGCCCGTTCTCGCGAGGAGGATTCTCTATCAAGCATCACGCCGCGTAATGATCTAGACTTCAGCCGCTGTTATTATCAAGCCATAAATGCAATGATCGCCTCCCAGGATTGGAACCAGCTACAGAACAACAATTCAATTGATGCCTCAGTTACTACTTTCTATAGAACTATCAATCAAAACATCCGATATACTGTTCCTGAAAACCTCCTAGGCCTTAAGAACAGTTTAGCCAACCTTGGTGGACGCCACAACTCCGCAATTGTCGTAACCGCTTACGAAAGATCAGGATCTTCCATCGTATAACCTTCGACTTACTCAAGTCATTTTCAGTGACGACGATATTCAGAAAGCTCTCAGCGCTGTCGATTCATCTAAAGGTCCTGGTCCCGATCTCATTCCGCCCGTCTTTGTCAAAGAATGTGCTCAGTTGCTGTCTGTTCCCGTCGCAGCAATTTTCAACCGATCATTGATCGAAGGAGTATTTCCGGATGCTTGGAAACTGGCATTAATAATTCCAATCCACAAAGCTTGAAACACACATTGCGTGGAGAATTATCGACCGATATCTATTTTGAACTGCCTAGCGAAAGTTTTTGAGGGTCTATTGCACGACGTGCGGTATCCAGCATTGCATCCTCTGATATCCGAGCATCAACATGGATTCGTAAAAAAGCGGTCAACCACGTCGAACCTCATGACATACACCCACAGTGTGATCAATGAGCTGGAAAAGCGGTGCCAGGTTGACGCAATCTACGTTGACTTCTCAAAAACGTTTGACGAGGTACCTCACGTATTGGCAATTGAAAAATTAAACCGCCTGGGACTACCTTCTTGGATCATTCAATGGCTGAAATCATATCTGTCTGCGCGCAAAGATTTTGTCAAAGTGCACGATGCTAGGTCGAATGTATGTGATATTCCTTCCGGAGTCCCGCAGGGCAGTCATCTTGGTCCTCAGATATTTGTCCTCTTTATTAATGATATATTCGATAACCTCAAGTCTGGGAAACTGCTCTATGCAGATGACTTAAAGCTGTTTCGCGTGATTAAGTCGCTTGTGGACTGCGGTGCACTGCAAGCTGATATTGAACGTGTTTCAACTTGGTGCGAAATGAACGGAATGCAAATGAATGCGGCGAAATGTAAAGTAATGACGTTCACTCTATGTCGGACTACTGTATCTTTTGACTACGGGTTGAACAACTTGCCATTAGAAAGAGTCACGTCGATCAAGGACCTTGGTGTTATACTTGATAGTAAACTTCGCTTTAACGAACACATCTCAGTGACAACTGCGAAAGCCAATGCGATACTAGGTTTCTTACGTCGGAACACAGCCCAATTCAATGATGTGCATGCGCTGAAGGCTCTGTTCTGTGCTTTAGTTCGCAGTGTACTTGAATATGGAGTGCAGGTTTGGGCTCCATATCACGCCGTCTATATAGCTCGCATTGAGAGAGTCCAGAAGCGCTTCATAAGGTATGCTACCCATCTAACCTATCGCCATACGAACATCGATGCGCACTCCTCGATTTACAACCGCTGGTGAGTCGTCGAGTGATGCTACAAAGGTTGTTCAATTTCGACGTTCTTAAGTGCTACATCAACTGTAGCAGTCTTCTCAAAAATATGAGGTTTTATGTACCTACTCGTCAGCTCCGAAGTCGGCAACTGCTGTGGATCCCCAGCCATCGAACGAATTACGGCCTGAACAATCCACTAGATTTATGTTGTAGACGTTTAAATGAAGTGTGTGACTGTTTCGATTTTAATGTTAGCAAACTAGTTTTTAAATTTAGAATTAAGAGTGTCGATTAACCAGTCTGTGCGACCTTTTTGTCGAACATGTTGTCAAGTAAATAAATATTGGGTTGGGAGGGAGCATTCAAGCTGAATTTGGACGATGGTTTGATAGACTGCCTGAGTCTAGGAGGGAATAAACGGCATCATTTTCTTTATCCTACCGATTCGATTATGATACTGTGAATTTCACTCCAACAGTTTCAGTGAGATTGACGCGGCCTTCTTAACAAGCCATCCTACGAATTGGTTTATTCGATTTGTTGGATCGTATCGTTGGAAGGAGATTCTCAATTTCCCGTGGATTTCGCGTGAGCGTCTCTGCTTACGGGTCCACCCCTCCGTTTTTGGCCCTTCATACAGCGATATTGTGAATTCAGATCGGTGGCCCAATTTGATCTTACTATTAAGTGGAGATGCATCCAAGCCAAGGGCATGAAGGGATGGTGGCTACCATACATACATACATTCATACTACATAAAACGATAATAAACCCACAAGCTGCAAGAGATGCGATGATAGAACGAAGATATAATTTGAATATTGCTTCTGAGCATTTCGATTGTTACTGGGGTTGTACAGTCGTATCCGAAAATTTTTTCACATTTTTTAACCACTTTCTACGCATGTCATTTGCATAATAAACATTCATCTTCGTCTTTCTGAGTTCCCACTTCATCATGGCCCAATAAGTTTCTATTGGGCGTAGTTCAGGGTGGATTCATGTCCTTGGGGACAAAATGCACTGAATTAGTCTCAAACCATTCTAGCACGCTTTTAGAATAATGGCTTGAAGCTAAATCCTGCCAAGCTAGTGGTTTTCATTGTGCTGCTCCAAAAATAGCATGAGACGTTTTTGGAGGCATTCAGTCGTATAAATTTCACCATTGATGGTGCCTGTTGTGACGAAAATTTCACTTCGCTTTCCACAGGTGCAGATGGCTTGCCAAATGAGTAATTTCGAAGCGAATTTCGTCATTTTTTTCTTTTTGAAACGTTCATCCACTTTGAATTTATCTTTTCCGGTGTAAAACTCCTGTCCTAGCATTTGTTGGAAGTCAGCTTTGGCGTATGTTTCGTCATCCATCACACAGCAACTGTTTCGGGATAACTAGTCCAGGGATAAATCATCAGATGGATACAAAATGTTGAGAAATATAATACCGAGAAATTTCACGAAATGTGATAGCCATATATCTGAAAATGTATATGGCCATTCCGAGGGCCACTCGAGGCCTCACAGAAACCTGTTCTGGAATGACGGGTTCAAGGACAAATCGTCAGATGGTTACAAAACGTTGAAAAATATCCTACTGAAAAAAAAATCACGAGTTATGGCCACTTTAAGTCCCATGAGAATCTGTTCCGGAATTACCGGTTTGAGGAAACATTATCAAATGTTCACAAAATTCAAATAACAAATATCTTACTGATGAAATTTCATTAATTTTGATACCCACATTGCCAGGGTGTTTTCTTCTAAAAAGGTTCATGGCCACCTGAGGCCTTACGGGAACCTGTTCAGGAATGACCGGTCCATGGGCAAATCATCAGATGGTCACAAAACGTTGAGAAATATTATACTGAATATAATCCCTGAATTGTAATACCCATATTGCCAGGGCTTCCTTTTAAAATTGTTCATGGCCACTCGAGGTTTCACGGGAACATGTTGCGGAATGACCAGTCCGAGGGCAGTTCGTCAGATGCCCACAAAACGTTGAAAAATATCTGACTGAAGAAATGTCATGAAATTTGATACCCTTATTGCCAGTGTTTCCTTCTTAAAATGTCTATGGCTACTCGAAACCCACCGGAACATGTTCCGGATTAAACAGTCTGAGAACACATCATCAAATGGCACAAAATGTTTACAGATATCTTGCTGGAAAATTTTTATGAATTTTGATACCCATATTTCCGGGGCTCGATTCTGGATTTGTTCATGATGGCCACTCTAGGTCTCCCGGGAACCTGTTCCGGAATAACTGGTTTGGGGACAAGTCGGCATATGTCCTAAAGCTTAATTTAAACGAGTTTTAAGAATTATTCTGAAGGTTTTGACATCCATTTCCAGAAATTCAATTGTTATTCCCAAATTGTGTCTTTTCCGGACCACAACCGCGGAAACCAGAATTTTTAGGAACCAGATTAATCCAAGTGGACATGTACGTTAAGATGTATATAAAGCGAATGAGTTTCCTAATCGCATCATCAAACAGAAATAAAATTGGTCAATAATTGCCCGAGTTACAAATATTTGAGTTTGGTAAGTCGGATACCCTTGTCGATCACTTAAGGGGTGCAAAAATCAATGCACGACCCCCCCCCCCCCCCCTTGCTACAATAAAAAATATTTTCTTATATAAAGTTACCTTCCAACTATAACTAAGGCGTCACTGAATTTCAGCTTCCTGTTTTCAAATAAACTATGAAATTTCGCAATGCAAAAGGTACCCTGTCGATCACATAAGGGTCTATAACAATTATAACTGATTATAATATCGTACAGGTTTGTGATCATAAAATGATCATTCGATATGTTGATGCAAATCACCCTGGCTCTTTACATGATTCATTCATTTGGAACTTAAGCCCTCTCAATACCTTGCTAGAATAAAATTTCACGAACGGCGACAGAAACTCATGGATACTGGGTAAGTTTGTTATGCAAGCAGAATAAAATATGTGTTCATACACCATCATCAAATTCTGCAATAAGCTGATTATTTTTATATATTTCACAAAGCTCACAAAGCGAATCGAGGGTAAAATTCAACCAAATTCATTCAAGAACGCGATGAGTTATCGAGCGATCATTTGGAGTGCTAAAAAATTCATTAAGATGTATTTTAGGCTCACGTCAGCTTCACTATAAGCCCGAAAAAGCTTGTAAAATAGTTAATGCATGCTGTGTTCTACATTACCTTCGCATACGTATCTTTGATGAACCGTTACCACAATTGGAGCCCCATTTTCCGAAGAAAATGCAAACGAAGGAGAAAATATAACGGCTATTAACGTCAGAGATGAGATAATGCATGCTTTTTTACAATAATACTACATGTTTGCTGAAAATAAATTACACGCCATAAAAATATAGTTCAACCTTTTATTAATTTGATTTGTGAATAAGCAAAACACGGATATCAGTTTTCTATTTCTTTCTTTCTTTGCGCTCCAGAAGCTCTGGTTTCTGTTTCTTATACTTCAACAGTTCCAATTTATACTCTAAGGCTTCCTTCCTGTCTCCAGCTTTGAGCAGTTCAGCCTCGTTTTGTTGCTTCACTTCTATCTCACGCAGCTTGAACATCTTTCGAGCGTACCGTGCGCATTCTCCGGTATGCTCGACAATCTTTTTCAAACAGTTTGTCTGGTCTGTCAGCAAGTCTTTCCTAAAATCACCGCTGTTATGTTTACGTCGTTTACGTTGCGTGGGGCGAGAGCTACAGTAACCGTTCTCATATGTTTCTGTTTCCTCATCGACGTTTCCTTCTTGGTCATCTTCCTCAATCATGCTTGGTTCGAACTTCGAACATCGAACTTCGATGTAACTTGATAGCAGCGGCGGTGGTGACGATGAACTGCTAGATTGTCTAGGACCCGGCATAGAGCTTGATTCGCTGATGTAGACCGAAGACAGAACCTAGAAATACATTTTCTTATAATCTAAATGGAAGTATACATATGCTACACGCAAAGAGCATTTTTAAAGAGTTTGCATATTCCAACAAACCCAAAAAATTTCAAATATATATTTATATATATTTATATATTTATATTTATATATATATATATATTTATATATAAGTTAAACGTCGAGGGCCCTCGGAGACGTTTTTAAAAAAGACAACCGATTCAATTAACTAATGGATAAAGACTGATTTATTCAAAAAGTATTAAACCTAAGCTGAGTTGCCCTAACGATGGTCAAATCAACAGCCAACTGGAACCAAAATTCGTTCCTGCAATCGTGAAAGAGATTCTCGGAACGAACTTTTATGCTTTGGAGGATGTTTTGAGCGGAAAGAAAGGAAGATACCATGCAAAAGATACCAAAGCCGACTGAATCGGATTGTTACAGCTATGTCCACAGGTAATGCCTGTCAACGAAGAGCGAAAGCCTCGAAAACACCGTAAGCCAAACGGGTGATAGGGCAACCTTCGTCAGATGTGATGAGCAAAAACTTCTAATAAAGTACCTCTCCATCTCGACAAGAGCGATTTGACGAGTCTTTGAGTGTCTACAGTTCATCGGACATCAGCGCAACGACAGACTAGAAACGGGTTGCATGGAAATCCAAAACACGTTGAACACTAAGTTGTATCCGCCGAAGCAGCTGTTATTCAACAAGCATCCCACTTGCGTCGTTCCACGCTTGCCGTTCACGAAACGAGAGAAATCGTACTCTGCAGACTGGAGACGGGTTGCAGGGTCACCTTCATTTCGCATATATATGTATATATATATATATATATATATATATATATATATATATATATATATATATGTATATATATATACATATATATATATATATATATATATATATATATATATATATATATATATATATATATATATATATATATATATATATATATATATATATATATATATATATATATATATATATATATATATTGATGCAAATTTCGAAATATTTGCTCTCCTTAGCCTAATCGACGCAAATTTGGGTCCCGATTGTCCCCAAAAAGTTTGACCACATTTGGTTTCAATTTGGCTTTGCACACGCTATTAAAAGTTTGTATGGGAATTAGTATGAAGAATCTCAAACTTACATATCCAGATCCCTAACATATTCATATTATGTCCTTAAACCAAATCTTATTAAGATTTATATAGTGTAAGTTGCAAAACTATCAAAATGCCGAAAAGATACCTTACATGTAAATTTCATACAAAAATAGTTATTCAACAAATAAAATATTATATCTCTTAATATAATATAAAATATAATTAAAATATAAAAATAATAAATATATACAATATTTAATATATATAAGTTATCGAACGATTCCTGAGCCATACCTGGCAACAACGACTTAACACCCGAACCTCAATTACACTTCACATTCTAAGTTCATCGACATTGTCAACTCAGCATACCACAACTCCGTAGTTCAATCGGTCACGGTAACAATCGACCGATTTACCAACAGAGCACCACATCATCAAATATGGTGCAACGACTGGATTATTGCAACATCAACACCACCGGCTGGAGAGCAACGACACCGTCGAACCATTGCCATCGTTCGACACACATTCTAAAGGATCAGCACTTTTGCCTGTGCCGAAGTCCAGCTATCGATCGAGTACATCGAGAACCATCGACGACGAACCGGAACGTCAGCAGAAATTATCAACCATACGCCTCATTAGGGCAACTCAGCTTAGGTTTAATACTTTTTGAATAAATCAGTCTTTATCCATTAGTTAATTGAATCGGTTGTCTTTTTTAAAAACGTCTTCGAGAGCCCTCGACGTTTAACTTATATATATATATATATATATATATATATATATATATATATATATATATATATATATATATATATATATATATATATATATATATATATATATATATATATATATATATATATATATATATATATATATATATATATATATATATATATATATATACAGCAATTCCATGAAAAAGAGGATCGGAAAACAAAGACATCGGAAAATATTAGACCCGTATTTTTTGTCTCGTTATTAGACTGGACCTTTCTGCGTTGTAGACTGGTCCAAAAAATCATGATTTTCAAAATCTTCAATTTTCAAAAATTTATAACTCCTAAACCGTTTAACCGATTTTAGTCATTTTTGGCCATTGTATTGGTATTTTTGACTTTCCAAGCAAAATACCGAAACCTTTGAATATATCAATTTTGTATACAAAAAATACAAAACAAATAGTTTTTCTTGAATTTGACTGCGAGGGCCTCAACGACTCCTTGTTTTAGTATTTTTAAATGAAAGAACATTCAATTTTGCATAACATATCAAAATTGGAGATGTTCTGCGTGTCGTTTGGAGATACAATTTTTTAAATAATAAATCATTACTCTTCATTTGTCCTTCACCCACCTGTAGAAAACGATGAAGATGCATGGTAGATTACCATGCGTCTCCATCAATCAACCCTATGACTAATGAAATCTATGAGTTACTTACAAACTTAGTATAACATTCGAATCCAGTCTTTAAGGCTTTCCGTTAACCACACAGACCAATTGCTATTTTTGACGATTACCTTTTCAAATAAATAAAGCTTTAAAATTTCAAATATTTTTTGCTTAGTGTAAGTTCCAAGAAAAAAACACTTTAAAGCCGCGCGACATGGTGAACATGTTAAAAAATAAGAAAAACACTTTTATACATTTGTTATTTATTAAGTTTTTCATAACAATTTTATACATTTTTCTTCCGTTGAAAATGAATTTTGTTTCACAATAATATACTCTTCGTTTTGAGGCTTAAAACTATGGAAATGACTGAGTCCCTGAAATTGCTTCACACGTGTGTAACGATTTTTAATTTTCTTTCCATTTATTATAGTCAGTTCGAAAAAATTAATAGTGTATTTTCCAGAGTCTGGCTTAGAAATAGCCCATGAATAAAGTTCTTCGGCGTTGTTATGTGATGATCTTGCAAACTGGCTTTCGCAGCATTTCGTTTCAATACGCCTCCCAAAGCATCACAAGGGCCCTTTCCATGACAAGTAGCGAAAAAATTCCACTCGGCATCTATGCCAAAATCTTTTGCATGTTGCACAAATTAAAGCAGTCATTTCATTTTTGTATTGGCTTCCAGATCCATCTGAGAAGAAATAAATTTTCTCTAAACCTGATAACTTACTTTTATGAACGCTATGCATTGAGTCAAAAAGACGCACTGCGACATGATTATGTTTAGTGAAATCGCTAATTACAATAAAACTGGTAACTTCAAATCGTTTGATTCTTCATCTTCAAAATAAATAGCACAAGGGTGAATGGTACATTGGAGCGTTTGCCCAATGAAAGCATGAACTATATCCCTGCACAACGAATGAATAATTCTCCGAAAAATCTGAATTATGATATACTCAGTAGCTTTTAAATTGTTTTCACGTGTTTAAATAGTTTGCCTGTCGCTCAGCTGTAATTGTTATTGTAGTAAATTGAGTAATTTTCCTAAAAGTATCAATAATTCGTTGCTTGTCCATTTCAACTAAGTTCAAACTGCATCTTTCTGCTTGACGCCATTGTTTAAATTGTAATGATTCAACGTGACCGTTATTAAGAATGGTCATAAGTTCTAGCAAAATTTGCATTCCCGGACAATTTTCGCAACATTGCTGCCAACAGTGCTCATTTGGATTTTGACAAGTGACACGCTTGAAAACATATCATGGTAGGACTGAACTACCATCTGCTGGAGATAGTTGTTTACTTTGGAGTGTTTTAAAAATCAATTTTAACGTTTTGGTGGTAATGCAAACGCACACCGTTATGCGTGCCACTTGTTTCTCTGCCAAAATGCAGATGTTTCGGACGGTTACTAGCGAACATCAATCCAATCTTAATATCAGGGTGAGGTATTTTTAAATATAGTTGCGCCTCTTTTACAATTGCAAAAACTAACCTTCTTATTGTATGCAGATCCTACACTTCTTCGTTTGTTGGATATCAAATAATCCCTTTTTCCAACGACACACGACTTATATCGTCGCTATTATAAAAATTACGAGTACGCATTAGCGTTTCCTCTCTAACAAGCTCTATAATCCTCTTTTTGAGGCACTGACATTATTCCCTCTGTTCGTTGTCGTACTTTCCCACTTGGTTGGCCATGTATTGGGAGACATCAAACTCCCGCATAATCCTATCTGAGGAACCAACTTTGGGCAGTGTGGTTAAAGTCCTATACCGCTCATTTGCCATCTCTTTGTTTCCTTAAGTTTGTCGCTTAAGCTGTGTTAGCATTTCAATATCGTCAGACGAACAAACGTGTTATTGGTAGGTACCGATCTGATTCCTGCCAGCTGGATTTGTTTCCAATGAGCCTGTAAATAAATACAACAAGTATTGTCGTTAAAAAATTGGTTGAATTTGGAAAATCGTGCAAATAATTTCTATTTTATTATTGCAACAATGGTAGGAAAGGAACAACTGCCGGAGGCGGTCCTGCGAGAGCAAATCGTTTCGCTGACTGGGTTGCTTTAACACGATTCTACAAAGAATGTAAAAGCAAAAATGTTCCAATGCCGTTGCGAGAAAAATTCAAATTAAAACAGAATTATATGAACTTTTACACGCACAACATACCTGTGGTGCCTGCTACTGGATGACGGTCTGTAATGGGTTCTTCGGTCATGGTATCAATGTGCTTATACAATTTCTTGTAGCAACTTTGACAAATGAAGAGCTTCTCTCATCAATTTTAACCTTTTTTCCACAGCATGGTCGTACAATTTTGCGTTGATTTTTCTGGAACACGAACTCAACACCCAAACACTACAAATTGACACTTACGTTTCATTTTGATATTCTTTGATATAACTGTTCTGATATGATACTTTGTTTTCAACTGGTAACTTCTTATAAATTTCCGTGTTTTATATGATGTTTTATATTGTACCTACGATCAAGTGAATGAACTGCAGCTGAACTACAATAGGTATTGATGTTTCTCGGCTGTAGCGATCAGGTCTATTTGCAGACGGGAGCGAGTAGAGCGGAATTTCTAAAGCGAAAGCAACAGAATAACAGATAACGCAAGCGAGCGACGAGTATGAAATGAAAGAGATGTTGTTCACTCTGCTGCTTCTCCCTTTAAATTCCACTCACTCCTCCCGTCAGCAGTAGACCTGATCGCTACAGCCGAGAAACAATTCAATTCAATCTCAGAGGTCGATAAACATTCTACATCTACAGTAGGTAGTCAATACGTATCACCGGCTCTTCTTTAAATAGTAACACTCAATGCTCCTCTCTGTGTAACGGAAAAAGAATGTTAGGTAATCAAATTGTCAATATCTACCTCTGTAAAGTCTCATTAGTCTTAGTTGCTACAATATTAGATTATGTCAAGTAAATATTATTTATTATATAATATTTACTTGACATTCTGTGACCTAATACCCATAGATTTCATTAGTCATAGGTTTGATTGGATGGAGACGCATGGTAATCTACCATGCATCTTCATCGTTTCTACAGACGGGTGATGTATAAAATGAAGAGTAATGATTTATTATTTAAAAAATTGTATCTCCAAACGACACGCAAACATCTCAATTTTTTGATATGTTATGTGAAAATTGAATGTTCTTTCATTTAAAAATACTAAACAAGGAGTCGTTGAGGCCCTCGCAGTCAAATTCAAGAAAAACTATTTGTTTTGTATTTTTTCATACAAAATTGATATATTCCAAGGTTTCGTATTTTTGCTTGGAAATTCAAAAAAACCAATACAATGGCCAAAAATGACTAAAATCGGTTAAACGGTTTGAGTTATAAATTTTTGAAAATTGAAGATTTTGAAAATCATCGATTTTTTGGACCAGTTAACGCAGGAAGGTCCAGTCTAATAACGAAATAAAAACAATACGGGTCTAATATTTTTTCGATGTTGAAATAACAATCCCAATCGTAACATTATAAAATTCTGAGATCGTATAACTTTTTTTTCATGGAATTGCGTGTATATATATAAAGCATATATATATATATATATATATATATATATATATATATATATATATATATATATATATATATATATATATATATATATATATATATATATATATATATTATATATATATATTTATTCGGCTGAGCCAAGGCAAGAGTGCTGATCAAAGTGCAACATAACAGTTGCAAAGATTGGTACGCAAATCGTGTGAGTGGTGGAGCTGCATAGTCACTACTTTTAAGTGCATGGTGGATCCTTAGAGAGAAAGGTGAGTAAGCAGCCGAAAAGCTTAGAAAGCCAGAGCTAGCCACTACAGAGCAAGAGCAGAACGAAACTGCAAGAATACCGGAGAAGTGTGAGGAGCACTGAGAGTGAGAATACCGGCGAAAAGCTCATTAGAGTTGTTGTTAAGTGGACAGAGAGAGTTTTGATCATCACCAAGAGAACATCACATCCCAGCATCACACTAGTAAGAGAGCTAGCTCAGCCGAACTGGTGAAGGAGTGTAAACAAGTAAAACGATTGGCGAGTTGCATGCTTCTAGAGCTCATGATTCGTTCTGTTTTGATTCCTCATTGCCAACGAACAAACAGAAATGACTACCACAAATCTGGTCGGGGTTATTGAGCCCTCTACGGTGGGGGTAATTCTTTATTACGGATATATGCAGAGCGGTTTGAAGAATTTTTGGAGTTCAATCAAATCGATGACAACAGAAAGAGATCTACGTTTTGTACAACTGAGTGGTCCAGCAATTTACTCTGAGATCACCATTACTATTCCTCGGGAAGCAAGTCAAAGAATTTGCCATACGCTGAGATTATACAAAAGCTCAAGTCACGCTATGATAAACTTGATTCTGATGTCATTCAAATGTTTTAAATTCAACACGCGGGTTCAAAGGGCAGATGAAACAACCGAAAGTTTTATTCTGGACCTTAAGTTGCAAAGTCCATCCAGAATGTGCCGGAAATCCTAAAATCATACCCGGGATCATCATTGGATTTGGATGGAAACTCGGCACATGTGAGTTCGGTACGTTGGAAAAAAAAATTCCACTGGTGTTAAGATAATTTGGGTT
>JASCZW010005400.1:115000-218784 GCA_034211315.2 Aedes japonicus | reverse complement strand
ATTTTAGCAAAGCAAACTACGAATTAATTAAGCAAGAATTGAATTGCATTGACTGGCAAAACTTATTACGTCAACATGACCTGCATCAAGCTGTGGATACATTCTATAGTATTATATATGACATTTTAGAACATACAGTACCAAAGAAGCAAAGAAAGAAACTAAATTCCAAGATACCAGCTTGGTACAATAGACAGGTTATTAATCTGAAAATAGAAAGCAAAAAGCTCATAAAGCATTTAAACGGAATGAGACCAACGAAAATCTGTCAACGTATCTTTCAATATGCGAACAACTGAACTCTAGAAATGAAACATGCATATATAGAATACAACACACATGTAGAAAGTAACATCAAATCAGATCCTAAATCTTTTTAAGTTTGCTAAAGAGAAACAAAAAGCTAAAAACTTTCCTTCAACCATGCATCTAGATAACAGGACCGGTAGCACGCCAAATGAAAATAGTAATTTATTCGCCGATTTTTTTCAAAACGTGATTCAAGACGTTTTGATCAAGTCATACTTGTCAAAAAGAACACAGAGAGTAAGGTTTGAGGGAAGTTTGTCTAAAATAGTTAACGTAACATCTGAGGTGCCACAAGGGTCTCATTTGGGTCCACTTCTGTTTATCTTATTTGTCAACGATGTGGAGCTCATTTTGAAACTCCTTCATGTTTCTATATATGCAGACGACATGAAACTTTTCATGGAAATCAGTGACACAACCGATCTCGAACTTTTCCAACTTGAAACTGACAACTTCCACAACTGGTGTAAGAAAAGTTTGCTAGAACTTAATGTTAAAAAATGTAATTCCATATCATTTACAAGAAAGCAAACCACAATTCAAAAACATTTAGTCTAGGACAGAAAACTATTGAAAGATGCAACCAGGTGAGAGACTTAGGTGTAATACTCGATTTTAAGCTAACTTTTGTTGATCATTATAATAGCATTATCTACAGATCTAGCAACATGCTTGGGTTTATCAAAAGATTCAGTTTCCACTTCAACGATCCTTATACGATAAAAACACTCTATGTAACGTTTGTGAGACCCCTACTTGAATACTGTAGTATTGTTTGGGTACCATATCAAGATACGCATAATAATAGAATTGAATCAGTCCAAAAACAATTTGTCCTATTTGCTCTACGAAAATTAGGTTGGACTACCTTTCCGCTTCCATCCTATGACTCACGATGCATGTTGATTAACCTAGAGAGATTAGAAAAGCGGAGAAAATTTGCGATGGTTGCTTTTATAAATGATGTAATTGCACAAAGAGTTAATGCCCCTGAAATATTGGAAAAAATAAATTTGTATGTCCCTATTCGTCCGCTTAGAATCAGAAACTTGTTTTATATTAGCAATCAACGGACAAACTATGCCAAAAATGCACCTTTGAATAAAATGTTGTCTTGCTACAATGCAAATTGTGAATCAATAGATATAACAATGAACAAAAAAACTCTCAGGCAAAAATTCTTTTTAAGGTTAGTTAGGTATTGATCATTAAGTTATGGTAAGTATTTTACGTATATGTAATGGTCTACTACAGATTGACGACAAATAAATAAAATTGACTCATGTTTATTTGTCTATTTATGATTCTTGTTTGTTTATTTTATTTATTTATTTTATTAACTAGCTGAACCCAGTGCGAGCGATGCTTCTTTTGCCACCAAATGAATTAAAATGTAATAGAACGGACGTAATTATGGTTGTTTTTTGGATTGAGTTTTGTTAAAATGTTTATAGGGTTTTTATTTTTGTATTTTTGTTTTTATATTTATTATAGTTAATGTTGCTTTGCTGCATTTCAATTTTCAAATATATTGTCATGGAAAATAGGAAAAAAATCCTTTCTGTTTTTATATACATCAATTATTTCCTGCAGACAAACAAAGGTGTGTGCTAGGTGTGTGTTTTTAATTGAACCTCAGAATCGGTAGTTTCTTCCATGGTTTCCTTTCTGTATTGAAACATTTCATAGACATTTTTTTATCGTCCAACTACGCCTTATTTTGTCGGTTTGAACGTTTTTTTCTCTTGCATAACCTTAGATTAACTTCTTGTTCTTAATGTAGCACTCAGAGTAGCTCAAGCAACTCTTGACTAAAATTGGAATTTGTGTTTCATTAGAATAAGAGCCCCTCCCTCCCTTTTCTTGATGGGGAAGAGGTAGCGAACCACCATAGCAATATTTCTTGCCTTCAAAAACCACAACTTGTCAAATTTGGCTCCATTTACTTGATTATTTCTCAAGTTATGCAGTAATGTCTGTTTTATTTATATGAAAGCCCCCCCTTTCAGAGGTAGACGGTTTTTCGAACTGCTAGAGAAATAAATCCTGCCTTCAAAACCACCACATGCCAAATTTGGTTCTATTTGCTTGATCACTTCTCGAGTTATACAGAAATTTGTTATTCATTATTCAGCTTAATCAAGCGGAATTTTTTGATGATTCATTTTTGTTCTTAAATAACCGTGAAAACACAACCCAGCATAAAATTCAAACAGAAAGCTTCGACCAACAAACTATGAACTATTCCGTCCGGATGGAATAGTTCATAGCTTACTACTATAGCATAGAAACTAGCGCTAGCTTGTACACACGACAACGGGCACAGCTCTATATCATAGCGTAAAACTATCGCTTGCAAGTCATAGCTATGAGCTATCACTATATAGTTTAGTTGTTCCTATGATCTATTACATAGTTTTCTAGCATATAGCTCACTATATACTAGAAATAGCTGCCGTGTGGCGGCACCTTTAGTCTTGCTTTATTAGAATTCTCATTTTCTATTTGATGTTCTATAGTTTAAATTGGTTAGGACCAGGGTTCTGATGCATGGTCAGTATCGGAGTCACTGTATGTTTTCTTTGCAAGGAATCCCGTTTTGACTGATGGGCGCACTTTTGAAGTGTGCTCTTGCTCTTCAAAGGGTTTAAATAGGAGAAACTTTCAATAAAACTCGATTTATTGCCAACAAAACAAACAATGACAACTGTAACAACACCGACTCAATCATTTATCAATAGCGATGAAATAATTAACATGCACTAAACAAAGGATACGTAATATACTAATAGATCAACTTGCTGGTCGCAGTGGTTTATGTCCCGAACATGACATAAACCACTGCGACCAGCAATTAGATCTATTAGTATATCCCGTATAGTTTGTTTAGTGCATGTTGAGTTACTTCACTATTGATAAATGATTAAGTTGCTGTTACAGTTGTCATTGTTTATTTTGTTGGCAATAAATCGCCGTAGTCAATTCTTTGGCATTCTTCTTATATAGTGTCTAACATCGTCAAACTCTTACTTTGATTTTTATTTCAATGGTTGAATATTCGAATATATTTGGTCCAACATTTTAAAGAAAGAGGGACTTGGGCAGTAAATGGTTCTTCTTTTCTTTTTCTGTTTGATATTATGTTGTAACAAGAAGGCTTCTTTGCTCGTCACTACATTTTTCGAGTAGAAGAAACATAACTATATTCCAGTGGTCTGTCCAATTAATAGCTTTTGTGGAACAGTGTTTATTTTCAGTATATTTAAAATCAGTTTTGGTGTAAACCCATAAACTCAAACACATACACTAAGCCATCACTAAGACTGCCTCTCATGACTTGGCCTGAAAGCTGGCAAACAAAAAAGAAAATCTCTTTCACTCCATGCGGAAGCCGTACGTACTGGTTTTAAAAAAATGTCGCATCGTCATCACTAGACACCAGGGGAGATGGCTCTTATTTTGACCTATGAGCCTCAAGATCCATTCGGTCTCTAATATTATTTCAATTTTTTAGATTTGACTAATGGAATTTTTACCAAATGAAATAATATTATTGGAGACAATTTTTCACTGACTGGTGACTGGCTAAAAATATCATAAAGGACACTTTCCCCGCAATAGCATCATCAACCCTATGTACATATGTATAGTGTGACGGATGTTTGGATACCGGTCTCCATGAATGGGTCAAAGGGGATGGAAAAGGGCAAACACATTATAGGTCAGTGTCTCTTTCAAGTGGCAAAACACAGGGCGGCTGTTTCCCCCTTTCCTCCGAATCGCAACAACGTGTTCTTCATCTCCTTGTCGTCGTAGCGGGATTATTATTCTCGAACCCCAACATGTTGGCAAAAGTACACATACACTTCCGGTTGAAATCCTTTATCTAGTATTAAGATTTTTGTTTCTTTGAGAATGTTGATTGTTGTGATTTTTTTTGCGGTGGTTGAAGAAATTGATACTGTTTTTATTAGAATAATAACAAGAGTTGATACAAGAGTTGCGAAATTCACAATGTAAATCAAATTGTACTCAGTTTAAACCTGCTTTGTTAACAAGGATTTTACTATAAAAGGCAAAACAGAGGCCAATATTGCGGATACTCCAAAACATTAAAGTTCTCTGACACAAATTCAGACACTTATTTCCGGTACTGTGACACTTTGCTAGCTGCTGTTGTTACTGTCTCGCATAAAAGAGAAGGTTTGCTTTGTTGTTTTGTCTGGACGCTTGGTCGTTTATTTATGGATGAAGTGTGTGAATGTCAACGTTGACACACAGGACAAAAGGTTAATAATGCAGGGTTTATAAAAGGTCGGCTTTTTCAATATGATTTGTGCTTTCCGCTCGGATATGCATATGTTAATAAAAGGTTCAAGGTATAAAAGCAGAACGTTCAAATATTGTAAATTTCTTCCTTAAAATAAAAAAGGGACATGAAGAAAATCAGAGGACGGCGTGATAAGCTATTAATACCACTACGTGTACAATTTGTTATTTTCGTCGTTTAAATATTGACTTGAATTTCCCATTCTGGTGAGATTTAGGTAAATATAACCGAGTTCTTTTGTTTTACCAAGTATGCAAATTAAAGTAAAGATATCTACATATAAGCTTAACTTGAAATTAAACCAAATTTGTCGCTAAATTATAAATAAAATGTCGACTCGGTAGATACAATTTTGCTCACCTCCACTTAAGGCAAACAACTCCCAAGCCGGCGTCGGTGGAGTAGTGGTAAGCGTAACTCCCAGTCGACGTCGGAGGTTTTTCTTAGGCGAAAAATCTGATCACGTCTTCCTTCGGAAGGGAACTAAAGCCGTTGGTCCCGGCTCATATTCATGAGTCGAAAGGTAGGGTCCAGGTGGTGGAGTCGTTTCCCTGGCGTCGGTGATTGTCACCATGTGAGGAAATAGGCCGACGTAAAATTTAAAAAATATATATAAGAGGTGATTAAAAAATGACGTCCCTACCCTACTCCCCCCCCCCCCCTCTGTCACACTTTGTCACTAATGTGGTTACGCAAACACCTCTCCATTTGATGTCACACTTTTGAAAAAAATGCATGGGTTTTTGTGTTTCGGAATTCAACTATAACGTGTAATTCAGTTCAAAGTTGATCATTTACATGTCTACATGTTTAAAACTCTTCTGTCCACGGATTGCTGAAGTGTGTATTGATGGAAATAACTGGAAGAGATGAATCAAGATTTTCGTACACTGGCATTTGCTTTCCTGTCAGTTCGACCTCGTTTTCGTCTAGCCATTGAACCTCGTCATCCTCGTCGTCAAGGGAAACCAGGAGTTCTTTGTCTCGCTTTGCAATGACTTTTTTTGGCTGTAGTTTTCTCAGACGCGTTTTTTTTTGTGGACTACAGTTTTTTTTTCAAAAGAACGCCAGATGCAAAGTAAACTCCACACTCATCGCATGCCCTTTTTGGTAACTTTTCTGTTACAGATGGACAAAACTTAAAGCTTGCTTCAGATAGAATTGGAACAAAAACAATTGCCTGTATTTCAGTTATTTATTATTGAATTCAAGATCTTTTTTTATACAAATGTAGCTTTTTTTTTATACTTTTAAGAAAAAATACGGATAAAATTATTCGTCACGGTTTCGAAGGAATTCTCGAATTTTTCCTGTAACACGGCTCATTAGGCGGCGCACACCTTCTTCGTCCATCGTTTTAGCTATCTTATTCCACCAGGTCTTCATCTGATTGATGTCTTTGACAACCTTCCCCTTTGCCTTGAGTCTCCTCTTCAGGATTGCCCAGTATTTCTCAATAGGGCGGAACTGGGGGCAGTTGGGTGGGTTAAGGTTTTTCGGAACAACCTGACCCCTTTCTCTGCATACCATTCTTGAACGACTTTGCTGTAATGACAGCTTACCAAACCTGGCCAAAACATTACGGGATGGTCGTGGGCTCGAATGAACGGCAAAATTCGTTTTTCGAGACACTCTTTTTGGTATAGTTCCGACGTCATTGTCTTATTTGTAACGAAAACTTTCGTTTTTTTGCCACAGCTGCAAATGCCCTGCCAAATCATGAATGGCTGGAACATCCCCTCGAGCCGTTGCCAAGTAAAATTTTTGACCTGGGATTTGCCCGAAGTCAGCCTTGACATAGGTTTCATCGTCCATCAGAAGACACCCGTCGAACTTGGTCAGCACCTGGTCGTATAGCTTCCGAGCATGGATTTTGGCCACACTATTCTGTTTTATGGTCCGATTTGGCTGTTTGCTAGCTCGATACGACTTGATTCCTTCCCGGAGTCGAGTTCTCCTCACGGTACTATGGACAGCACCGAATTTCCTCTTAATCGTCTTCAAAATCTTACCACGCAGTTTCCGGTCGACAGTTCCACTTCGACGATTGGCTTGAGGCTTCCGAATCGTCGTCAATGTTTCCTTATACCGTTTGATAACGCGCCATACGGTATTTCTGGGCAATTTCAGCTGTTTAGCTAGCCTAGATGCAGACCACAATGGATTTTCCAGATAACTGTGCACAATTTTTTCCTTTCTTTCGGCTTCCATGTTGATTGTTTACAAAGTACAGTCGATTTGCGGAATTTCAAAAATACATACGTGAAGCTGACAAAATTTCCGATACGTGGGCGCCAAGAACTTCCAAATCCGTCCACCAGGAGCGCCACAATATGAGCAAAAGTTTGTTCCAATTCTAAATGAAGCAAGCCTTATCATTTGGCATGTTTTCTTCTGAAAAAAAATGCTAGATTTTGAAAGAGCGTTGCGTATCTCATAGCAGATGTTTGTGCCTGATTTGCTACGTTTATGACCGGTGTGTAGCACAAAGGAATTGGCGCTGTCAACAATCTTCGCTGGATGTAACGCAGATAAGAACTGCGGAACGGAGCGCAACATTTCTCGTCAGTACATTTAATAATCTGCAACATATACTGAGATGAACGAACAAGCTTTGTCATCCAGGCAGCTGGTTTGGTTAACAGCTCTGACTTGTTGATTTCGGACACGTCGCTGTCGACAAACTCGGAGATGACATTATGGCCATCTATGACCACCGAACTGAAAAGCTCCGCAAGCGTCTCCCCTGCAAAACGAAAGTTCTTCCGTTCCAGTTCTGCATCCACCGTCTTCTCTTGTGCATCCAAATGGGTTACAAACTTATTGTTCAAAAGAACGGTTCCTGAAAGCTGCTTAGACAATGGAACCATTCTGCGCTCCACAGGATTGTATGCACTATAACCTGGTGCATTAGTGCAGATGAACAAAGCATCTAGATCCAACCGTTGAAAATGATATACAGCGATTTCAATAGTCTTTTGGAATCGCGGATTCTCATCTGACCCTCCATCCGTTCCACAATGAGATCAGACTTCGGCGTTCCGTTCGGCGCTTTAAGGCATTTCTCGAAATCCGGCAAAGTGTAGAGATGTTCAAAATCCCGAACATGGCTATATGCAGTTGATTTGTCGTGTTTACCCGAACGTACAGCAACATATGTCGGACCTAGGTACGTTACAGCTGCTTTGTCTCCAAACTCGTGTTCCTTGATCACCCAACCAGCATACACTGAGGGAATGAGTTTGTGACGATCCGCAACAGCCCAATCATGATCTGGCAACCGAACTGCATAATCCATATGCATGATGAGTGGTGCTTGCAAAATTGCGGCTGTAATGCCCAGCGGCACTCTCGCTTTGTCGTCTTGACTCAGTTTCGCTACTTCAGTAGGGCCCAAGAAAGTGGCCAGTTTAGCAAGCGCATTCATAGATGCCATTCAAAATTTGGTGTCAACGTGGAACTTGTTAAGGTTTTTACCTGGTTTAGCGAGCTTCACAGGAACAGTCCGTACGTGTCGCTAACCTTCAATGCTATTTCTATTCCGAGGCAAAAGACGGTAATAAACCGATGTTCTAGAAATATCAAATCCTGCTGATCGTAGTCCGTCTGTCAGTTCGTTGAGTGTTTTCAGATCTTTATATGAAAAATGATTTTAAAAACTTCATTAATTCAAGTGGAATGACAGTTTTGAATTTAATTGAATTAAATCATCTTAATTGAAAAGTAAAACAACAACTTGACTGATTCTGATTTAAAAATGCACATTTAATCAATGCCTATACACATCACACGTGCAGCAACACTAACATATTTTAAGAGACAATGTATTTCACACATCAAAGCTTAGATGTTAACATTTTACTCTTGACTAATTTTGTATCTTGGCGATGTTACTGCAACGAATATTTTTGTATGGTTTTTTGTTGAATGTTTTATATTTGTCATGGGGCACAAACAAACTATGCTTTTCGCCTCGATAAATCTTTTTAAAAATATGCTGATACGTTGCTTTTCCTCTAGATCACATCGGTATGAGTGATTTTGAAGATTTTGAGAGACATTTTGAAATATCGATATTGGATGTGCTTACATTCTCGAGATATGAAAAATTATGTGGAGATATTCCCGATTTTCTTTATAGTGAAGATGTTAAGAACATTAGTTTTAGTAGAAAAAAGTTCTGGGGGTGATAAATGCTTTGAAATAATCTTAAATCCGAAAAAGAATTTATGATTTGAAAGTTCAAAAATAGTGAAATTGCGAGTAGTCTAACAGAATTGTTTTTGATTGGAAAAATGTATATATTGAACTATACAAATTTGAAAGCGGAGAGTGTTAAAAAATTTAAAATGCCAAGTTTTACCACAGAAAACAGACATCCGAGCTGGAGTGTCCTCCGTGTGTAAATTTTTGTAAATGCCATTTTAAAATTACAGCTCGTTTCCGTCATTTTTGGTGATTCGTATATTGATGGCACCACCTGCGCACCTTGAGATTAGATAGTCGTTGACTGGCCGTCAATTTTAGTTTGGTGAAACCTTGACTTGGCGGCGCTGTTTTTTCAACGTTTTGCTTTTAAAAATTTACACAGTAAATTGGAAAGAAAATGTTCGAGCCTGGATGTCTGGTCTCTGTGGTTTTACTTACCATTTACCGCACACCCCGCATTTTTTTCTCAGCCCCTACCAATCATCCGGACCGCACTTTTCCAATGTTTCTAATTGTTGCAACCGTTTTCGTTAGTTTGCTTCAAACAGCTATTCAGTGCAAAATCGTTGATAGCAACACCAACAAATCTTTTTGTTTTTGTAGCTGTCATTAAGAAGTCATCACAATTATGGTAAATTTAGGTGTCAGTTAAACTTAACTGATTAATTTTCGAAACAATTACCCAAAATTTTAGGCTGTTCTAACCACCGCCGGTAGTCGAATCAAACTAATATGATGTTGAGCCCAATTATCGTGAAATTCTGAATCCTAGAGGGTTTGAGCTGTTTAGTGGAATACTTGTAACTATAAATTAGAAGAAAAATTAGTAATCTCCATTTAATTTCAACTACCTTTGCTTATCTTCGACAGATACGCGTATTTCGTCTACAATGTGCAGACTTCTTCAGTGTCTCGTGCTAATATTCGTGCTGAAATTATGGTTAAATGAAACTAGAATACGTTTGCGTTTACAATTTTTTTTTCTCAGGGTGGTAAACTCATCCACCGGAGGAGCACCTGCGTTCCTAAAGCGTTCCATCGAAGCTTCTGAACGCTTTCCAAAAGCTAATGCAGAGATTTTCGATTTGTTCTGGATCCTAATCCAGAACTTAACTCGTTCGAAAGCACGACGAAAAGATCGTTCGCGAGTGCATCCGTTATGTGCAATCGTCATCTCATGAGTGTAAAAATGGTTGGATGTCACATTTTTACAACGCCCCTCCCTCCCCCCTTATAAGTGGACGTCGTTTTTGAATGACCCTTAAGGCAAACATGATAAAAAGCATCTTCGATGTAACGTAACATTTAAACCTTCGAAAGGTCTAAAAATCGCTTAAGAATTATTAGATTTGAAGTCTCAAAGAACAGTTCAAAATTGTCTTCATTATGGATAAGGTAGATATCGTTGGTAGGAGTAACTTGTAATAGAGCATTTTTAGCCAGAATGGCAAACCGATTGGACCGTACTCTTTTGTCCATATGTTTTTTTTTTTTTTTTTTAACTCTTTATTTATTCCAAATTTTACATTGTTTTACATTCATATATTATCCTAGGTGATCCTGCTAAGTAATTATCATTTCAACCTTATATGCTATCATTAATATCTAATTGTGTTAATATTATTTTTACTTTGTCTATTCAGAATTTTTAACAGGGTTTATTTTGCCTGCGTGTCAGAATTACAGTTGATTTCTTAAAACTAGTTCTTATCTATAGAGAGAATTGATCATTGCAATTGAAGATTGCAATGATTTTTGTCTAAAATTATGAATTATTTTGTTGGACATTTCTTCTAGAGTCTCAACGTTTGAAATTCTATGTAATTCAATAGTACTGAACCAGGGTGGCAGCTTCAAAATCATTTTCAGAACTTTGTTCTGAATCCTTTGAAGTGCTTTTTTCCTAGTTGCGCAATAACTAGACCATATTGGCACAGCATAAAGCATGGCCGGTCTAAAAATTTGTTTGAATATTAGAAGTTTGTTCTTTAAACAAAGTTTGGATTTTCTGTTTATAAGAGGATACAAACATCTTATGTACTTATTACATTTGGCTTGAATGCCCTCAATGTGATCTTTAAAAGTTAATTTTTGATCAAGTATCAGTCCAAGATATTTTACTTGACTTGACCAAGAAATTGGAACCCGTTCATAGTGACTATATGACTATTACTTGGTTTCAAAAATGCAGCTCTAGGCTTGTGTGGGAATATTATAAGTTGAGATTTGGAAGCATTAGGAGAAATCTTCCATTTTTGAAAATAATCTGTAAAAATATCCAAGCTTTTTTGTAGCCTCCTGATATAACACGAAGACTTTTTCCTTTAGCGGAAATGCCTGTGTCATCAGCAAAGCAAGATTTTTGACACCCCTGAGGTAAATCAGGGAGATCTGAAGTGAAAATGTTATATAGTATTGGCCCAAGTATGCTACCTTGAGGAACACCAGCTCTAATGGGCAATTGAACAGATTTAGAATTCTGATAATTTACTTGCAAAGTTCTATCAGTTAAGTAGTTTTGAACTAATTTCATGATATAAAGCGGAAAATTAAACTTCTTCAGTTTCGCAATCAAACCTTCATGCCAAACACTGTCGAATGCTTTTTCTATGTCAAGAAGAGCAACTCCAGTGGAGCAGCCTTCAGCTTTGTTTGAACGAATTAAATTTGTTACTCTCAAAAGTTGATGCGTAGTTGAATGCCCATGGCGAAAACCAAACTGTTCATCAGCAAAAATTGAGTTTGAATTGATATGAAGCATCATTCTATTCAAAATTATTTTTTCAAAAAGCTTACTTATTGAAGAAAGCAAACTGATCGGTCGGTAGCTAGAAGCTTCAGCCGGATTTTTGTCTGGCTTCAAAATTGGTACGACTTTTGCATTTTTCCATTTATCTGGAAAGTATGCTAGATGAAAACATCTGTTAAATAGTTTTACCAAGAAAGACAAAGTACTCTCAGGGAGTTTTTTTATGAGGATATAGAAAATTCCATCATCACCTGGTGCTTTCATATTTTGAAATTTTTTAGTTATAGTTCTTACTTCATCCAAATCGGTTCCCCAGGAATCATCAAAAATATTTTCTTGAGAGAAAATATTCAGATACTCCCTGGAAACCGATTCCTCAATAGGACTAGTAAGTCCCAAACTGAAATTATGGGAACTCTCAAACTGCTTAACAAGTTTTTGAGCCTTTTCCGCATGTCCATATGTTGATTTCTACCCAAACCCAGGCTTGATTCAGGCGTTATCTGGCTTAAATTTACATAAAATATCCCATTATTTTCTGCCAAATCTAGCATTCCCTTTATGTGCATTAGATAACGCAGCAAATTCAATGTTTCTTTTTATCTGTATAGAAGAGGATAGAACAATCGAGGATTCAGGAACAGGCAGGCAATATGAGAGAAATGTAGTACACGTGAAGAAAATTCCGCCACCTGCAACAACTTCATCAACATATGATGTGGAAGGACTTCCAACTACTTCAACCAATCAAGAGCATGTAGCAGGGACGCCTACCTTCAACACAAGTCTAGAACTCGAAGAAAACTTTACTGGATTTGAAAATGCAAAAGAAAAAGATGAATCAACTGAAATCATCGAAAGAAAACCTCGAGTTGTTATTTAATTATGATTAACTGTAAAAAAAAAACAAACAAAAGGAGATGTTATAGTCCAGAGATTATAAGTAGTAGGCTATGGGAAATATGAAATATAGAAGACAGCATAAATGTAGTGACTGACGTCTACGGAAGTATTTTCTGTTCACTCTGAACCCGACGTACCACATCTGGATAAAAATATTGGATTTTCGCAGTTTGCAAGCAAAAGCTTTCTGATCCACTTATATTTTGGAAACCACAAAACACCTCGCCGAAATTTCTAGAATGGAAGACATATTTGACTACATTTTAAATCTTGAACACGCAATGTCTGCCACTTCAATTTGATTTGAACTTCCGGGTAGCCTGCTGTGTCGAAATAGCGTGATTATTATATTCAATCTGATAAATTCATCTGATTATATTGAAATCATCACAGTTGAACAAACCGCATTCGAGGAAACTGTTTCAAAATCAGTCCACGAAACGTATTGATGGTTTTAACCAAACTGAAAAATCTCGCCACTATTTTGCGTCTCTGCGTGAACTCTGCTCTGTCCCACCTACCACCTATCCTCGAGCCGGAAAACCAGCAGAAAAGCGAATGACAAAGAGATTTTCCCATCAAACCCGGCCGGATTGTGGTCGCTATTCATGGTGCGGTACTATAAACAACACAAGACCCCACACAAAGTTAATCCTAAATCAATTGACCGCGAAACACTCCTTGCGGAAGGCGAAATCAAGAGAAAAGGGAAAGCGCCGTCGGACTTGATTGTCGGACTGGTTGTAAAACGGGTCACAGAAGAGCGGAAGTGTGTAAAATATACAGTTCTCTGCGTGATTGAGGGTGAACTTAGCCTGAGATGCTGTGTCGGGGATCTGCGGAATGGAGCGGGGAACTTTCGCATGTTTGAATTAATGATGAGAGCTGAATTTAATTTGCGCTCTTGGACGTTCGTTCTTAGCGCGTGTGTGAATTTGATGGAGGCGCGTTGTGGTTTGTAGGACTGTCCACCCTAATCGGCATAGAATTTACACTAGGAGCTGTTTGAATTCGAAGCCATAATTCCTTCATAAGTTCACTTCAACATGTTTTTTTTAGAAAATAATACATGTTCGATTCATGTGTTTATAAAAACATGAACTAAATGACATAACTTACATCACTGAATCGAGGCCTGAAATTTATCTCGTTCATCGGGAGAAACTATGCAACATTTAACTCGACGGAACTATGTCAACTACAGCCCTTCTCTTCACTGACGAAACTACCCATGCAGCAACAATCATAGTAACCCATGAGACAGCAGACAAAATTTGACAGTTCTATCAGTCGAACTCTAACCGGGATGGCAAAAACAGTGAATCAGAGCATCGGAAGAAAGCCCGGTTCCGGGCGGCCGACGACCTTAGCGACAAGAAACTCCAAAGGATGCTGAAAAGGAAGACCGAGGAAAAAGTGACTACTGGTCGGGAGGTCGGTTCAACCAGCCAAACAGTGAAAAAGTACCTGTCGAACATGAACATACATGCCAGGAAGCGGAAGTCGCGTCCACTGGTTTCGGAGGTGCAGGCAATGACGCGGCGGCAGCGGCTGAATAAGATGGTCAACACGTTTTTCCCGTCGAATCGAGACATCGCGGTGGTGATGGACGACGAGACCTATCTCACCCTGAACGGCAACGACTGGCAGGGCACTTCGTATTTGACTTCCCTCACGAAGGAAATGAGCTTCGAGGTGAAGTTCATTCCACACACCAAGTTCCCCAACAAGGTGCTGCTGTGGTTGACAATCAGCGACACGGGGATGTCAAAGCCGTTATTTTTTGGTTCTTCGGAAGTTGCGTCGTTCATCAAGAAATACGATATGTGCGCAAACGCGGTGTTCTGGCCGGATCTGGCGTCGTCCCACTACTTGAAGCGATCGTTGGAGGGGATGGAGCGGCTGAATATTGATGTAAAACCCAAGTCAACGAACCCGCCCACCGTCCCCCGGTTGCGTCCCATCGAGAATTTCTAGGCCAACCTGAAGCGTAAGATCTACTCCAACAACTTTGTCGCGGAAACTGAGGAGGAATTGATAACTAAAACGAAGAAAGAATTCAAAAATATGCCTACACGCATGTTTTTGTCCGGCATGGCGAATGTTCCGGTTAAATGCCGGAAGGCCGCTCGTCGATTTTTTTGCAAGTAAGCTTAAATAATTACCTTCCATGGGAAGTTTATCAAAAGCAATCATCTGTCTTAGCTTAATTTTCCGGAATTTTTTTTAATGCAAACGTTACACATGTAATTGAAATTTTCCTAGTTGCTGGATAATATGACAAATTTTAGAAATACGGAAGGTGCATACGTTATTTTGTCCAGTACTGTACTCATAAAAGAGCGGATTCTGGTTAGCTTGCCTAGGATTGGCAAATCTCCCCAATTGAAGCTGAACTTAATACATGTATAAAATTTCTCAAAAAATGGTCTGCATCCGACGAATAGCTGAGGTCGTATAATGAATTAACTAAGTTGGAACAATTTCGTGCTCGCCGTCAGATACGGCTTGAGCAGCGCTCCAAGTGGCCGGTTGTGAATTTGCTTGACACTAGTTTGCTTTGAAATATTTCCTCTTTCATTAGAAAAGTTCGTCACGATTTATTTTTTTCAGAGGAGTTATACTTGATGATAGTTTTGAACCACCAACTAATTTTGGACACCCACTTGAAATTGACTGAATTGACCGGGCATTCTGAAACATTTTCGTGAGCAGCATACTTTCGATAGGCAGGATCATAGCAAGCGTCGTAGTGAATCTGCGGATCGGAAGTGGCAGTTGAAGCTGTTGAGAACGATCAGGGCAAACCGGGGCTGTCGGATTATGGTATCCCCAAAAATGCAATGCTAGCCAAAGCATCGTCGTTAGAATTCGTCTGCGAGAAGGATTTCGATCGTTTCAGGGCAGTAAGCAACCAAACAGGACCCTGAAGCAGCATCTAGTCACCAAAAGACGTGCTTGGAAGTTGTATAATAAGGTTCATACGAAGTACGAAAAATGCAAATCGTCATGCATCCACAAAAGCGTACAAAAAAAAACCGTAGTAGAAACTACCGTTTCGAGAGTTAAATTAAGCGCAAACACCAACAATTTTCACCTGACTATAAATGTGTTTGATTTTACTATGGCTGCAATTAGATCAACCAACCAACTTTCAAATATACCACAAATGTTGAAGGCTGTACCATAAACGTAGTACATTTGATTGAAATTTCATGGTAATTTTGAACATATACATAGTCGGGTCAAGCTTCCTGGACAAAAGCTCTATAAAGTCACTGGCCGAGATGATCTACCGAGCAATTTCCAGTTCCTTTTTGCAGCTGCCGACAAAAAACCCATGTCTTCGACAAACAAACAAAACTATGGATTCCAAAATGTACAAGCAGGACCCAGGTAACCAATAAGAATTAGCCTATGCAGTAAGTCAACCCTTAATCTGCATTTTAGATGCTACAAGCATTATATTTGCATTATATCAGCATCTTGAATGCACTCTGTTGTAAAGTTGGAATTCAAATGCTATTTAAATGCTTGTAGCCTGCATTTCGAATTCAAATTAACATGAATAAAGCATTATCATAGCATTGCAGTAAGTCAGCCGTATATTGGTCCAAAAGCGGCATTTATGTTGCATTTAAGGTTACTTGCTGTGGAGACGTTTTGGAACTGCTTATTGATTAAAGACTGGTCTCGGAAAAAATGAGACACACAAAAATGATCACCAAAAATTCATTTTAAATCGGATACTTCTCAAATTTTCAGGGATTAAATAACTATATATTGGCTATGTTTTGGCATAATTTATTTATTAAATTTCCTACTACAAGCTGAGTGCTCGTACAATTATCTTAATACTGCTCATGAGATCTTGGGCGATGCTTTGTCCACCTTCCTTACACAATTTCTCCCAGTTTGTCTTCAAAGCTTCATCGGTTTTGAATGTTTTTCCGCTTTTCTTCAACTTCTTCTTTGTTATCGCCCAAAACTTTTCGATCGGACGAAGTTCTGGTGTATTTGGCGGGTTCGCCTCCTTCGGGACCACATTAACGCCCTTCGCTTCGTACCAATCCATTACAGGTTTATGGTGCCGGTTGTAACGAACGGCTTGCTGTACCGTCCGCACTTGCAGATCGCCTGCCACAACAGGTACTTCTTCGCGAACTTATTCATCTTTCTCTTCCGAAACTTTTCCGGAACCTCCATGCGGGACGTACCGACAAAAACCCGCGGCCGGGGATGACGAGACAGCCTGGCTTGACCAGCCACTCACGGTACAGCTTCCGCGCACGCAATTTGGCCACCATGTTTTGCTTGTCAGTCCGGTTTGCCGCCTTCCTGACCTTAAAAACACATAGCCCAGCTCGATTCATGGTCTGCTGGACGCACCACTTCGACAAATTGACCTGTTTGGCCACTTCTCGGTTGGAAAGCTTCGGGTTACTCTTAAAGTACTGCCTAATCTTCCGCGCCTTCTCTGGGTATTCCGTTTTCGGTTTTCGGCCGATTCCAAGCCTTTTGCCGATCCATCTGTGCGACTGACTAGGATTAAGGCTCCACCAAACTGCAGCGTTTTTTTTGCCGCCGCGGCAGCGAAATCGCGGCGGAAAAATCGCCGCGGTGAGATTACATGGCGGCTTACGGGAGTGCACAAACCGACGCGATGCGTTTTTTAATCGCGTTGGTTTGTGCGCTCCCATAAGCTGCCATGTAATCTCACCGCGGCGATTTTTCCGCCGCGATTTCGCTGCCGCGGCGGCAAAAAAAACGCTGCAGTTTGGTGGAGCCTTTATCGATCACCGCGCCCAAGATTTGCTGGCGTAGCTCTTCTTGTTTTGAATGCATCTTGAAAACTACACACATAAACACTCTACACTAGTATTACCCAAAATTTTATTAATTTTTACCCACGCGATAATAAGTTACACCCAAAACAAAGTGTCGCATTCTTTCCGAGTCCAATCTTTACCTGGGGAGTGTCTGAAAAAAAAAACTGTATTCTTCCGTACATTAAAGCTCACAATGTACATGTAAAACCTTGGGTTGATTTGGAAAGCTGCCACTACAACGGAGAAGTACTATAGTTGTATCGAGACAGCGGGGTGGATTTATTAAAAAAAAACATCATTCCACCCAACTGCTAGCAGTTCCGCCAGCGGCTGGGTAGTGATGAAGAAAATGAATATATTTTTTTGGCCCAGGAACTGCTAGCAAACCGATCCCAAGTTCGGTTCCATGCTTAATAATTCGCCCCTAATAACGTAACTCACACCAACACACCCTCAAATATTACTAGTGAATCCTAGAACGTGTGAGCTGTTTAGTGGAATACCTGTAACTAGGAATAAGAAGAAATATTAGTATTTTCCATTTGATTCCAACTACCTTTATGGCTTTTCTTGACAGATACGCGTATTTTTTCTACAATGTGCAGACTTCTTCAGTGTCGTGTACTAATAACTCAGTCGAGTTATTAGTACACGACACTGAAGAAGTCTGCACATTGTACTCGACGCATTTCCTTTCATCGTGCATTAAAAAATGTTGCACATCCCTCATTTTGAAGATGTGTGCGTGTCGCATCATGCCTCTATTTTGATTTAGCGATTAGCACTTCAGTTATCAAATTTCGTCGAAGGAAGAGAAGCAACGCATCCAAATTTTGCACGTGCATGGCGAAAATCTCAACTACTCTCACGCCAAGTTGACGAAATTGTGGAATGTGGCTAAATCAACTCTTACCAACGTATTAAACGTGTTCGGTGAACATTTGTCGACAGCCAGGAAAGCTGGATCGGGGGAAATCGAAAGCCGGAGGCCACAACGACGACAAAAAGAGTTGCGCGCTGTTTCGAACGGAACCCCAACCTCTCCCCCAGATGTCGCGAAGAAACTGGGGAGTGGCGCCTTCAACCGTGGATAGGGCTGAAAAACGATCTGGACTTACAAGAAAGTGGTGACTCCAAATCGCGACGATAAACAAAACACGTTGGCCAAAGCACGATCGCGAAATTTGTACACGACGATGCTGACGAAGTTTGATTGCATGGTAGAGGACGATGAGACTTACGCCAAGGCAGACTTTAAACAGCTTCCTGGGCAGGAATTTTATACGGCAACCGGACGGGGAAAGGTGGCAGATATTTTCAAGCACATTAAACTGCAAAGTTCGCGAAGAAATATCTGGTGTGGCAGGCCATCTGTACCTGTGACTTGAAGAGCAACGTTTAAATTGCGACCGGAACCGTCAACCAGGAAATTTATCTGACCGAGTGCCTACAAAAACGTCTACTGCCTTTCCTGAAGCGACACAATTGTTCCGTTCTCTTATGGCCGGATTTGGCATCTTGCCATTACGGAAAAAATACCATGAAGTGGTAGCTGCCAACAACGTTCAAGTGGTGTCCAAGGACAAGAATCCTCCCAACACGCCAAAGCTCAGCCCAATCGAAAAATATTGGCCCATCGTCAAGCGGAACCTTAAGAAGAATCAAAAAGCTGTTGTGAGCGCGAAACAGTTCATGGCAAACTGGAGTTCTGCGGTGAATAAAGTAGACAAGGAGACTGTACAAAATCTTATGGTAGGTGTTAAACGAAAGACCCGGCAATTCGCACTCAGTAAAAAGGAAGTTTAGCTGAAATTTCTCCTGTATTCTGTATCAACTGAACTTAAAAAAAGAAAAAAAATTAACTTATTAATAAACTTAATAATCGACTCACACACATTACACCACTTAGAAAATTTTACAGTATTCGGTAATTTTTTACCGAACTTTCAACATCTGAACGTTCGGTAATCCGATTTAACAGTTTTCGGTAAAATTGGACAATTTCTGATAATTTTTTTATCGGATTACTGTAAAATTTCACCAAAATCCGCTGAATCGGATTACCGAACGTTCAGCTGTTGAAAGTTCGGTAAAAAATTACCGAATACTGTAAAATTTTCTAAGTGTGTACTGTTTGACCAAATTTTGATCGGAACACCCTTTACACAGTGAACCAATTTCAAATTTGTCAAACAGGAGTGTGAAAAGGAAGGAAGTGTGAAAAGCTGATTCTGGATACAAAAGAGATGAAGAAAGGGGGGAACAAAATTGAGAGCCAAAATAGAAACTCTGTTCGCTGTCCAAAACACTGGTATTTAAAGCAAAGTTAGAGATTTCATCAAAACCAGTCGGAGTAATTTTTTCGCTAGTTTTCCTTTAAAATGCATAAAAGACTTTCATTTTGAGTACTCAACATTTTGATTTTAAATACATGGCTCAGAGATAGATCCAAATATATTCAAATAATAAATGACTTAAGATTTAAATAGTGACAAGCAATTATTTGAATGTCAATGCCTCAGCATTTCATAAATTTTCCATTTGGCTGACCTGCTGTAATTTTTTGTTTTAATTTTTAGGTGTCAAAAGTCCTATGAATGGTCCCAATTTTTTTAATCATTAACCATATTTAACTACTTATAATTTCATTCAATAATTTATCAAAACATTAACAGCAACAATAAGAAACATTTATATTAAGGTGTGACCCAGTTAGAATGGGAACATAGACTATTGAGCATATTTCGGATATACATTAACAAAATAGTATTCTGTTTTAGCTTAAATGTTCGACTTTATGTGAACTTTAGAGGGAAAATACAAAAAAAAAACTTATCATCTCGATTTAGAAGAAATTTGTAGACTTTTCCGGAATACGTTTCATCAACCGGCGCACTTTATTCTCATTGATGCTTTTGGCGACACTGCCATTCACCTTCAGCTTCCTCTTCATAATAGCCCAAAATCTCTCTATCGGTCTGAGCTGGGGACAGTTTGGTGGGTTGAGTTCTTTCGGTATAAACTGAATCCCGTTGGTTTCATACCACTGTAGCCCTGTTTTACTGTAATGATAGCTTGCAAGATCTGGCCAAAACATGACGGGTTCATTGTGGGATCTGATGAATGGAAATATTCGCTTTTGGAGACATACATACAGCTATACAGCTCTGAATTAAATATCTTATCAGTGATGAAAACCTTGGCTTCCTACCGCAGCTACAGATGCCTTGCCAAATCATGTATTTACGTGCAAATTTATCTGCAAACGCAAACTTGAATTTGCCATCCACCCGAACCGTAGCCAAGTAAAATGTTTGTCCCGATAGCTGTTTGAAATCGGCCTTTCCATAGGTTTCATTATCCATGAGGAGACAGCCATTGAATTTTGTCAACACCTGATCATACAGCTTTCTGGCACGGATTCTGGCCACATTGTTCTGCTTTTGATCCATATTTGGTTGGCTACAGGCAAAGTATGACTTGAAGCCTTCCCGGAGGTGAATCCGTTGCACGGTACTGCGTGCGGCGCGAAACTTTTTGGCCAAATCGCGGTCTGAGATTTGGGGTTTGCCTTAATGTTTTTAATAACTTTGTTCCGCAGTTGACAGTTGACAGTACCCGCGCGACGCTTGCTTTGAGGCTTGTGATCCGTCGACAAAGTTTCTCTGTACTTTTTCAAAACACGCCACACGGTATTTCGGGAAAACCCAACACTTTAGCAAGTTTTGGCCCAGACCACGAGAGGTTTTCCAAATGATTCCGCACAATTATATTTCTTCCTTCTTCTTCCTTTTTTTTATTTCTCTGTTCCCGTTCGAACTGCTCCGCGAAAAAAAAAGCTTCTGATGTTGTTATTGTTATAGCGAACACATAAGATTTCATAGCTTACAAATCCAACCACTAGGGTCACTGTAAGAATCAACAATGTTTGCTCCAATACTAAATGGGCCACACCTATTTGGTTGTCTTCTATTTCGGACAACAATTGAGTGCATGTGCTGCGTAAATTAAAAATGCTTTCACGGGAATTTATTGAGTTTTTTTTTTGTTACATTTCCATTACCGCAGTCAGTGTGGTTATCGTACTTTTCTGCAGAACATTGTAATACGATGCAAATGGTTTGAAATTCCAGCTTATGGCTGACTGAACTGAGTAGAATTTAACGACAAAAGTTAATTGAAAAGGGAGGTTCCATACCCGAACAAGGGATGGGAAACAAAATTATCCATTAAATATAGAGCACACAGTATGCACTTCTTTATTCTTGCTGTCATCAGTGGCTTTGAAACGAACTTTTTTTGCTATCAATTTAAAGTCACAACCGCGTGATGTTTTACAATGAGTTTGTGGAAAAATAAAAGGTAGATTAGTAGAAATATTATGATTTTTGGACGATTGAGGATCACTATGCGCTGTAAATGGAAATCCTTCAGAATGAGGCAAATATTGTAGAAAACAGTTCAAACTATAGTCGAGTACGGCAAACGAAAGCAAACGACTCAAGGATCAATCTAGCTAAATAATGCAATAAAATATTAAACCTCATTAGCGCTCTCGCTTGCTTGCTCGTCGGGTTTCGCGGCTCAGTGTTCTATGGCTTTGTATTACGGGCAGGATAAATATAATTTCTCACCACTTTGCCAACAGCTATACTGAGCTCATGGCTCGGCTAGAATCGATGGGATATATCGTCAGCGCCAACCGGCCGCACGCTGTTCTGGAATAGCAACATCGTTTTCCTCAAACTTTCTCTGTGAAGAAAAGCGAATCCGACTCTATGTTTAGGGTGGTTCATTTTCCCTGATGGTAAAAATAAAAGTAGTATAAGACCATGAGCTGATGGTAGTTGTAATCCGATTACCATTTAGCTCACAATCACAATAGAAAAGTGTAGAGCGATTACATTTTCTAGATGTTCTATAGATTTCCCTTGTGTAATGTATCCCTAATCGTATGAAAATTGCTCATCCCTACCCGAAATAGACTTAAACAGTTTTATTCAGTTGAAATGATTGTTTGATGCTTTTTTTTGCGTTTGTTGAATTCTCTCTATTGTTATTATCTATTATTGCAGTCTACACTTCCGTTCACATCACCAACCTGGAGGTCCCGCGAACGTACATCCTCGAGCGGGAGGAATTCCTCACTGCCTTCTCTACAGGACATCGACATCCGATGCAGATTCAATTGGAGACTGGTAACAGTAATGAGTTTACCAGCTCAACAGTATCAACAACCACTACAACTGCGGATACAAAGTTCACTGCCTCAAGCAACATTAGCAACAGTAGCGATAGGGAACATTCCCACGAGATGAAACCACTGATAATGGACTGCCAGTATGAGATCAAGGCTAACGAGTGTGGCTTCGTGCTGAAATGGTACTTTAACAGAAAGTTAATTTACCAGTGGATACCGGCGCGGACACCCGTCGGGATGGTGAGTGATTGAAAATGGGAAACTAATGTGACTGGAATGTAAAATGCCTAAGAGATGATACCATTTTTATGTGTGATGTGAAAAAAAGTCATATACTCCTACGGCTAGTACGCAGTTTTCTTGGTTCTATTTTTCAGTAGTATAAATTAAGTATTAGGAGTTTATTATTCATGTTGTGGTTAAGACCAAGGAAACCACTGATTCCATTAGCAAACATCCGGAGAAGTTACTACAAAGCTAAACATGCACTCTTAAAAATAATGAATATTACGAGTGATGTAATCCTTGTTGCCCGTAAATATTTTAAGACTTAAACATAAATATAACTCAATTGTATGCTCCAATTGATGCATTGTTAAGCCCTGATTTCAACCCCATCCTAATGAATTCTGTCACACTCAAAATTAGGCTCCAAATGCTAGATTTACTACAGCTTGTAGAATATATTATTTGGTAATCTTCAATCTGAATTCGTAAAGTGCTAAAAATTAGCCACTTGACTGAATGGTAGGATTTAAAAGCCTAAAATTTACATTATCGTTGTCAGACATATTTTTGACGCAGTCGGATCCACGCGTCACGACAAGACACAAGTCAAATTCGCTCTCTTCCATGATAGACTATAAAACGATTACTTCATGATACATTAAGATCATAACAATTCAAACTTCGTACCGTTAAATGTAATGCTCGACAAATATAGCTGCAGTGTTTAATGGAAAATTTGAGAAGGATCTAAGGCAAAGACAAAGAAAGTTTTCCAATTCATTTTTTTTTTCAGTGAAACACGGTTACGCAGTGTAACAAATGACAACTTCTTGCATCCTCAAGGAAATGAAGGACTAAAATGAATCCTACAGGACAAGCTTTAGCAAATTTTTAGCACTACAATCCATGAGATTGAGGACCTGAAAATTTCTTGATTTGATCGTAGTGTGCGGGGCGCGAAGCGAGACGTGAAAAAAATTGTCTTGTCATTTTTGCTCCGTTTTGATTTTATTTTTATTTGTATTTTACTCTAAATTTCGGTCGTGAAGTGTCGTCCAGTTATATTGATAGTTACGGGATCGATAGTTACGGGAGTGCCAACCGACAACCATCATACTTTGTGCGTTGCCCCTACGTGGTCCTTGCTTCGATTGTGTGTGTGCTTTGCCCAATGCCCTGTGATGTGGATCATTCGTTTCAATAAAATCTATCATGTGAAGATTTTCGACAATGTTTCGACGTTATCAACTGGACTTAATTCTGTGATTCTAGTCGGATTATGAAGAAATTGTACGATTAAACTATACCCGTGGCTTCAAACTTCAGCGGGAGGTTATGAGCACTGCTCGATGCTAGTTGCCTGATCGGGCTTTTTGGATAGGACACGTAATGCAATGAAATTCAGCTAAGTACTTTTTACTTTTTGTATTTTGTAAAATCAGTTTTAGCTCCCGTAATACACTAAATACGTACAGAACATTGTTTGCTGGCTAAGGTGGCAGGTATAATTGATATATTAAATACCTGGTTCACACTTTAGTTGGCAACGGTGGTTCTGGATGAACAGTTTTTTTTTTGCTTTAAAAAAAAGTAAAACAAGAAGGTGAGATCATTCCATAAGCAAAATATCATTTTTTTACTAAATACGACCAGGGCATCGTCCGCTGGCTATTGCCGCGGGTATTGTGGGTTTCCCGGTTCAAGCTTTAGTTGGTGACGGTGGCTCTTCTTGACCTTCTATTCCTGAGTTGTAAGTGTGAATAAGGGCGTCTATGTAATGCTTTGCTGTACCTGTTGTGGACTCCCAGTACCTCCCATTTCCCCAAAAGCTTTGAGAATAACTTGTGTTGCCTCAAAAGCTCTCCTCTTTATTGTATTGGCCTCCATAACAAAAAGGGCACCATTGCAGAGCATATGATTGATCAAATTATTCGCAGTTCTACTCGCCCAACGCCCCCGGTTGGGTGAGGGATAGAGGATGACACACACACACACAATCCATGAGATTGAGGACCTTTTTTTATCAACTTGTATTACCTCATCTTCAATTTATCTGACCGTTATTTGAACTAGATCCCGGGGATAAAAATTGGCTCTAAGAAACATTCAAGTTTCCATTTACAATAGCCGCATTTGGCAAGTGTTATTTTCTGCGCCTCAACTTATTTTACGTCATGTCATGTAATTTATCATTTCGATTTTTCGTAGTCTTGTATCTCTAAGAACAGACGCAAATTTCCATCAAACGGGCCGCTCCTTTTATGTGCATCCAAGAAGACTTTAATTCACATGATATTTTCTAAGTGTGTTAATTATTTACTGACATCGAAGTAGCCTCAAGCAATTCAAGCAATCGTTAAAATTCCATCACAGCAATCTTGGTTTCTTTGACTAGTATCAATCTCCTCATTCCGAAACTAAACTTCTAATAAAGCGCACATTATTAAAGGGTGTTCCCATCAAAATTTGGTCAAATAGTAATGTGTGTGAGTCGATCAAAGTTTCAAATTCTTTTTCTTTTTCATGTTCAGTTAATACAGAATACAGAAGGAATATTCAGCTAAGCTTTCTTTTTACCGAATGCGAATTGCCGGGTCTTTCGTTTAACACCTACCATAAGATTTTGTACAGTCTCCTTGCCCACTTTATTCGCCGCAGAACGCCAGTTTGCCTTGAACTGTTTCTCGCTCACAACAGCCTTTTGCGTCTTCTTAAGGTTCCGCTTGATGATGGGCCAATATTGTTCCTTGAAATTAGAAGAAAAATTAGTATCCTCCATTTAATTGCAACTACCTTTGCTTATCTTCGACAGATAAACAGCTCAAACCCTCTAGAATTCAATATTGTTCGATTGGGCGGAGCACTGGCGTGTTGGGAGGGTTCTTGGCCACCACTGGAACGTTGTTGGCAGCATAACACTCCATGGTATTTATTCTGTAATGGCAAGATGCCAAATCCGGCCAAAATAGAACGGAACAATTGTGTTCAGGAAAGGCAGAAGACGTTTTTGTAGGAACTCACATAGATAAATTTCCTGGTTGCCGGTTCCCGTCACAATGTAAACGTTGCTCTTTGAGCCACAGGTACAGATGGCCTGCCACACCACATATTTTTTTCGCGAACTTTGACAGTTTTTTTTTTTTTAAATAATCATTTATTTGTACAGGCTCAATCGAATAAACTTTACAGAGCCAAATTTTCATACTTTTATACATCATTTATCTTATAACTAAAGTTAGGAGGATAGAGCCGATTACTCGCGGCCGTCTCGAGGTTAATAGGAATTACAAATTACGGATGGGAAAGAGGGTGGGAATTTAAAGTATGGTTTACATAACACATTAAATTTAAATTCTAAATTATTGAAACACTTATAACTACACAACTTTTGGTTTTCTTTTTATTCGAACATTTTTGAAAGAGAAAAAAAAACACACGAACACAGAAAAAAAAAACTTATACTAAACATACATGTTAAACTAACTACAATCTAATGCTAATGTTAGTCAAAAACACATAAATGAGTTTCATGTACTCCAAATCACGTACAGCCAAAATATCTCGAATTGGCACATTGGGTTGTCTACCTCGAACCCGAAGGGAATCATAAAGCCCCGATCTGACCTCACGATGCTCAGAACAAGACCAAATAACGTGATCTGCGTCCTGATAGCCTTGTCCACACTCACAGAGATTGCTGTCACTCAGCCCAACCCGGTATAAATGAGCGTTCAAAGAATAATGATTGGACATGAGGCGAGACATGACACGAATGAAGTCTCGACCCACATCCATCCCGCTAAACCAAGATTTCTTCGACACCTTTGGGATGATAGAATGTTGCCATCGCCCCAAATCTCCTTTACTCCATCTATACTGCCAGCTGACGAGTGACTGTTGACGAAAAATAGGAAAAAAATCGTTGAAGGCGATTTGTCGATCACAAATATTGCCTTCCATAGCGCCCACCTTTGCAAGCGAGTCCGCTTTCTCATTGCCCGGAATTGAACAATGAGATGGGACCCATACAAAGGTGATGATAAAATAACGCGAAGATAAAGCACTTAGAAGCTCCTGTATTTTCATGAGAAAATACAAGGAGTGCTTTACCGGCCTCGAGGAGCGAATAGCCTCTATAGAACTGAGACTATCCGTGAAAATGAAGTACTGATCCGGTGGTAATGAGGCAACAATTTCTAGCGTAAAATGTATTGCCGCTAATTCAGCGACATACACGGAACAAGGAGCTTGAAGTTTACGGTTGGCGCTATAAATTTCATTAAATATACCAAAGCCTGCTGACTCCTCTATCAAAGATCCGTCAGTGAAGAACGATTTAGTGGAATCAACTTGGCCAAACTTTGCAGCAAATATCACCGGAGCAATCATAGGACGATGATGCTCTGGGATTCCACGAAGCTCCTGCTTCATGGATAAATCAAAATGAACCGAATTGTCGAAATCGGAGAAGCAAACACGATTGGAAATGTTCGGCGAAGGGTTGACATCCTGTGTTATGTACAAATGGTACAAGGTCATAAAGCGGGTTTGAGGTTCAACTCAAGGAGCTTCTCAAATTTCGATCACCTGGGGTTCATAACTTCACACCTGGTGAGGAGCCGGAGAGATAATTCTGTAAACCGATCCGAGAGTGGCAACATGCCAGCCAGCACTTCAAGACTCATGGTGTGAGTCGAGTGCATGCAACCTAACGCGATACGAAGACACCGATACTGAATACGTTCCAGTTTAATGAAGTGCGACCGAGCCGCTGACTGAAAACAAAAACTACCGTATTCCATAATCGACAAAATCGTTGTCCGGTACAACGTTAGAAGATCTTGTGGATTAGCTCCCCACCAGGTTCCGGTAATTGTGCAGAGAAAATTGATCCTTGGCTGGCACTTTCGCTTCACATACTCAATATGGGATCTCCAGGTGCACTTTGAATCGAACCAGACCCCAAGATATTTAAATGACATAGAATGAGCTATCGGCTTACCCCAAATTTGAAGCTTCGGTTGTGCTGGGTTATGCTTCCTAGAAAAAACTACCAACTCAGTTTTCTCCGTAGAGAATTCGATACCTAGCTCTAGAGCCCAAGTAGACAAATTGTCCAAGGTATCCTGTAAGGGTCCTTGCAGATCGACCCCATTGGGTCCCGTGACAGACACTACGCCGTCATCTGCAAGTTGTCTCAACGTACAGTTGTCACCTAGACAACCGTCAATGTCTTTGACATAAAAATTATACAAAAGGGGGCTTAAACATGATCCCTGGGGAGACCCATGTAGCTAAATCGTGAAGCTGTAGAGGTTCCATGAGAAAAGCTCATATGTTTCTCTGACAGCAAATTGTACAAAAAATTATTCATTAATGGTGAAAAGCCACAAGCGTGGAGTTTATCTGAGAGAACTTCAACAGATACTGAATCAAAAGCCCCCTTTATGTCCAAGAATACAGAAGCCATTTGCTCTTTTTTAGCAAAAGCTAACTGAATATCTGTGGAAAGCAACGCGAGACAGTCGTTCGTTCCCTTACCCCTACGGAAACCATATTGAGTATCTGAAAGCAGGTTGTTCGTCTCAACCCATTTGTCCAGACGGAAAAGGATCATTTTCTCCAACAACTTTCGAATACAGGATAACATCGCGATGGGTCGATAGGAGTTGTGGTCGGACGCGGGCTTACCAGGTTTTTGAATGGCAATAACTCTCACCCGTCTCCAATCATCCGGTACAATGTTGAGTTCTAGAAACTGATTAAACAAGTTCAACATGCGCCTCTTCGCGACGTCTGGGAGGTTCTTGAGCAAGTTGAACTTGATCCTATCAGCGCCTGGAGCCGTATTGCCACATGAAAGGAGTGCGAGAGAGAACTCTACCATTGAAAAGGGTTGGCTAATCTCATCTATCGAATACGTGTTTTCGCGAGGAATCATCCGTGCCGGCACAGAATCTGGACAAACTTTTCGCGCGAATTTGAGGATCCATTGGTCCGAGTACTCTTCGCTCTCGTTGTTCGTAGTTCGGTTACGCAACTTTCGCGCCGTGTTCCAAAGAGTACTCATCGACGTTTCGCGCGATAGCCCGTTCACGAATGTTCGCCAGTAACCGCGTTTCTTGGCCTTGATGAGGCTCTTAAGTTCGCGTTCGAGAGCCGTGTATACTTCGAAGTGCTCAGGTGTTCCACGTCTACGGAAAACTTTAAACGCATCGGACTTTTTACGGTAAACCTCGGTGCATTGCTGATCCCACCATGGAGAAGGAGGTTTCCTGCGAGATGACGTTCCTGGAACTGGTCGAGTTTGAGCTTGAAGCGCGCTGTCTAAAATAAGGTTGGAGAGGAAGTTATACTCCTCCAGCGGTGAAAGCCTTTCTACCGTCGTTACGGCTTCATCTACTGCTGTCCTAAACTTTGTCCAATCGATGTGACGGGTAAGATCATACGTGACGTTAACAGATTTCGACGGATTGAACCCGGTGGCAACCGAAATTTTTATGGGCAAGTGATCACTACCGTGGGGATCTTGAATTACATTCCATGTGCAATCCAACGATAATGAATTCGAACAAAGTGTGAGGTCTAATCTACTGCCAACTGAGGATGTACCAGCCAAACGTGTTACTTCTCCATTGTTAAGAACTGTCATATTGAAGTTGTCACAGAGGTCATATATCAGGGAAGACCGGTTGTCATCGTACAGTTCTCCCCAGCCTGTACCATGAGAGTTAAAATCTCCCATGACCAACCGCGGAGCAGGAAGAACCGAACAAACATCTGAGAGTTGTTTTCGGTTAGTGGAGGCTCTTGGAGGAATATAAACGGAAGCAATGCAAAGGCTTTTATTTTTAATAACAGCCTGACATGCGACAACTTCAATACCTGGAATTGGAGGAAAATTCACTCTATAGAAGGAGTAGCACTTTTTGATCCCCAAAAGTACTCCTCCTCCACGTGAATCCTCACGATCAAGACGAATTATATTGAAATCATGAATCGGAAGATCGATTTCGGAAGAGAGCCATGTTTCACAAAGAGCGAATGCATCACAACCGGTAGTGTGAGCTAAAAATTTAAAAGATTCCAATTTAGGAATCAAACTTCAACAATTCCACTGTAGAGCAGTGATCAAATCCCCGACCTCATTTGGAAAATTATCCATCGAAGGAAATGATAGCTGCAAGAATGGGCCACTTTAATGTTAATTTCTGCAAAAAAGTTTTCACAGTGGGAAGCATTGCCATAACAATGCTTTTGAGAGGGTCAGAAATTTCGAGGTACTTAAAGATACCTTCGGCAATGTCATCAAATGAGAACAGCCCACTAGAGGAGGGGCTTTTGTTCCTAAAATTGGGACTTCAGGGTTTTGGATGTCCCCGGGAGAGATGGAAAGTCCTGGGTGTAGTTAGTACTACGAAAACCAGGTGGATTAGGATTTTCCTTTTTCCACCTTTCCTTGAATTGGGCAAGCTGGTCTCGGGCTTCTTTTCAGCAACTTTCCGTGGGCGGACGCGTCTTCGCTTCCTTGAAGCACCTTCCGGAAAGGTGAACGATGTTCCCTCTTCAGCCGAATCAAAGTCAGACTCGTCATCTGACAGAGGAGCAAAGGGATTTGTATTGGCATCGGGTGATGGTGAGGCTTTTTCACCATTTCAGCAAAGATTGCCTTGAACGCTGTTTCAGCGAGCGTTCTAATTTTTCCCCGCGTTGTTTGTACGCCGGGCACGATGAGAGAGCATGAGGAGGAGTTCCTTTACAAAAAGCGCATTTAGGTGTGCTGTCTGCGCACGCGCCATCCTCATGCTTCTCCCCGCAGTTGGAGCAGCGCGCTTTATTGCCGCAATGGGAGGTCGTATGTCCCATCTGCTGGCATTTCTGGCAGATCATGACCCGAGGTACAAACAATCGCACAGGTAGCCGAAGTTTTCCCAACTCGACGTATTGAGGGAGGGCTGAGCCAGAGAAGGTTACGCGAAACGAGTCTGACGGTGTAAACTTTTTTCGCCCTTGTTGGTCGATACTGAGCCTAGTTGGCGCACATCCAGTATCTTAACTGGGGGAAGCAGAGGATTCTTAAATCTACCAACCCCCGCTTCAGCAGGATCTCAGGGGTCAGACTCGTTTCGGAGACCACACCTTCAATTTCAATACCCCGAGCTGGGATATACACTCTATATTCTAGAGTAAAGAGCTGGGAGACAGCAATCTCATTAGCTTGCTTGAGATTGGACACAACGACCCGAAGTTTATTGGGTCTGACTTTAATTATCTCGGTCACGGCCGAGAATCGCTTCGTCAGATCATCAGAAATCTGACAAACATTTAGAGGTTTCGATTTGGGCTGAAAATAAACAACCCATGGACCAGTTGAACTATCTGGATAAGCACGTGATCTGGTAACTCTATGAGCTACCTCATCATTTCGTGCCATAGATGATTCATCTTGCGATAAATCATCCATGGCTCGCTTGTGGGAGCTTATCACGCTCAACCACTAACGTAATTATCTACAATCAATCACAGATAAACAAACTAAACCTAAACAAAAAACTAAAACTAAATACACTCTCACACACACTATCAATCACTCTCCACACTCACACACACACTACGATGAAAATCGCTTATCTTATATACTACTAAAAAACTTCTCTTATATGTATCACGGATCTACTGCAGCTGGGCGACGAATGTGTGCTGCTGCTGCCGAGCGACGATGAGTGACCGCGTGTACCGTCTAAGCGTGGAGCTAAACGATGACGATGATGTTGCTGGTCGGCGGTAGTTGGTGGATGGAAGAATGCACGCTTCACACGATGGGCTGCTGGTATGCGTGCCGTATAGATGCGGCACAATATGGCTTCTCGATCGTAGGCAATATTTCTAATTGCAATCAATGACGTTGTTGCACCACTTATCACACAATGTCCTCTTCTTCAGCAAACCAAGATTGATTTCACTCGCGACGATTTCACTGGCGATCGACAAAAACTAATGCTGAAAACTGTAAATAACTCGTAAAAAGCTTCCAAAGCAACGGAAAGCGGACCGAACGAACTGAACCGTTCGCTTGTTCACTGGGCAATGACTTTGACAGTTTAATGTGATTGAAAATATCTGCCACCTTTCCCCGTCCGGTTGCCGTATAAAATTCCTGTCCAGGAAGCTGCTTAAAGTCTGCCTTGACGTAAGTTTCATCGTCCTGTACCACGCAATCAAACTTCTTCAGCATCGTCGTGTACAACTTTCGCGATCGTGCTTTGACCGAAGTATTTTGTTTATCGTCGCGATTTGGAGTCATCACTTTCTTGAAAGTCGTTTTTAAGCTCGTTTTTCAGCTCTCTCCACGTTTGAATGCGCCACTCCCAGCTTCTTTGCGACTTTTAGGACGAAGAGGTTGGGGTTCCGCTCGAAACAGCGGGCAACTCTTTTTGTCGTCGCTGTGGCCTCCTGCTTTCGATTTCCCCCCAATTCAGCTTTCCTGGGCGTCGACAAACGTTCACCGAACACTTTTATTACGTTGGTAACAGTTGATTTAGCCACATTCAAAAATTTCGCCAACTTGGCGTGAAGAGTAACCCACAATTGATACGTTGCGGATGCGTTGATGTAAATTTGACAGAATACCTATTTGAAAACTGTCAAATTCACGCAAACGCATCCGGAACGTATCAATTGTGGGCCAGCCATGAGAGTAGTTTGGATTTTTGCCATGCACGTGCAAAATTTTGATGTGTTGTTTCTCTTCCTTCGACGACATTTTGATAAATGGTGGTCGTGCGGACTTCGGATGAAATTTCTGCATAGACACGTTCTGCTGGAGTTCAAGAATACAAGTGTGTGTTTATTTCCAAAAGATTGTCTATTTAAATGGTTACAATTAGTTTCACTGTATACCTACTTTGACCTAGAGCCATGCGGATAAAGAGTAAGCAAAAATATAACGTCAACATGTGTCGCTCAGCTGTGCCGTCGCATGAGCGTACGCATCAGCAAAACGGTTAAGGTAATGTCTGTTTATGGTCAACAAGAATCGAATGTAGGAACGTTGGTTCTTGGTGGTGCAATTATGTAATAAAGGAGAAAGGTCTGAAATGTGATAGGGTTGCAAGGATTAATCTTTGTTTGGAGTTATTCTTAAGGCATCAAGGTTCTTCATGGGTGTTTGGATTTTGGATGAGGAACACATGTTGGGAAATGTACGAAGTGTGGGAAAGTATGCAGGCATGCTACAGATAACTGAAGTGTAAATCTCAAAATCAAAATAGAGGCATGATGCTACACGCACACATCTTCAAAATGGGGGGTGTGCGAAATTTCGTAATGAATTCTGAAAAGAATTGCGTCAAGTTTACGTCGACCAAATTTTGATCGAAACACCTTTAATATCCACCTCTACGAGAAAAGCTGTGTGGTGAATCCCAGAGTTCAACGGTGGTGCAGGATTCCAGCACTGGAGTTTCCGTGTGAAGATGTTCTTGGACTTCGTCGGCGTTTTGAATACGCTAACTGAAGACGCACCGGAAGCTGCTGCTAAGAAGGTAAAGTTTTCGGAATCCGATCGAAAGCTCAAGTCTTACATCATCAGTTTTCTTGCTAACGAATGCCTGGCGATCATCAGCGAGAAGGAAACGGCCATAGGAATCAAGGCGCTTGAAAACACTTTCGCGAAGCGATCGATCAGCACTCAGAACCTGGTGAGGAAGCAACTAAATCGTCTGATGCTACGGGACGGTGATTCGATACGAGCGCATTTGCAGGTTTCCGATGATTTTATCTGGCAATTGAAGACCTCCTGGGCGAGGATCAAAGAAGCTGACCTGCTCATTTCGCTGTTTTAAAACCTACCGGATACGTACGACCCTGCACTTAAAAACATTCTTGAGGAAGAGCTGAATTTAGAAGTAATGAAGCAACGCTTATTGGCTACAATGTCGAAGAGGTCGAACGGTTTGCCTGAAGTCCGTTTTGAAGCAGAACCATTAGGTATGATTGAAATAGATGAAGGTAATCTCGTCGCAGGAGCCGTGGCAAACAGAACAAGCGGCATTCCCGTCGTTGTCACTATATCCCCTCCTAGCACCGGTAAACAGGTAAATGCTGACGTTCATAATAAAAAAAACCGGACCCAATGTGTTGGGCCAAATGTCAATACACTACTTCATCATTGCGGTCAAAGAACAAGGTCAGCTCTAAAAGCAGTGGAACGAGAAGGATGAGAGAACTCGAGATGAAGATGCTAAAAGAGGAGTTTGACTTGGAGAAACGGTACCTCAAACGGAAATACCAATTGTTAAAGAAGTACGAGAGCGAGATATCAATAGAAGCTGAAGACGTCGAAGACAACGCGAGTAAGATTGAGCAGTGGTTAGCCGAGACCGAACGTCAAGGTAAAGATTTCAGATTAGCGGTAGAGGAGGCAGATGGGAAAACACCGAACCAGTCGGAAAAACCCGAGGAGCACCAAGCTCCGGATGTCATCCAACCTCAGCAAAACCTAGCAATTCTTCGCAATAATTCAAGGCCATCCGAGTAGTTTAGCTCCGCAACGTGTCCGTCAAACAAACCAGCTCTTTGTACAACCACCGAATCGCGATTATCAGCACAGGAACTGAACTCTAGCTTGCGGATCAGTGATCCGCGATACGAATTGTACTATCGCCAGCAAATGCAGCAACAGCGTGGAGCCAGGCCATCTTTCGTTCCATCGATGAATCTGGGTACCTTGGAGGAAGACAACCAATTCATTCCAGGTCAGCGCTCGACTCCAATTCGATCGGAGCTTCCGAGATCAGGCTCATCAGCCACAATCCCAGAGGAGACAATCTGTATTCTTAATCGAAGCCAAATCGCTGCTCGACAGGTGGTGTCTAAGGATTTACCCGAGTTCAGTTGACTGCTGGAAGAGCGGCCTCTATTCTACGCCATTTTCAACTCGTCTACGCAGGTGTGCAGATTCACGAATGAGGAGAATATACTGAGACTGCGTAGGTGTCTGAAAGGAAAGGCGGTGCGATGCGAGCTACTTCATCCGTCCACTCTGAAGATGCTCTACGGCCGCCCAGAAGCAATCGTACAGTCGATCGTTAAGAAGATAAGGAGTCTACCCTCGCCAAACATGGAGAAACTTGAAACCGTTGTGAATTTTGCGCTAACGGTGAAGAATATGGTTGCTACAATCAAAGCATGTGAAGTCGACGACTTTATTTCCAACGTATCCCTCCGATGCGAGCTACTAGAGCGGTTTCCGTCATCTTTACGACTAGACTGGGCGAGACTTGTAGCGGAAGATGCAAGTGCTGTTATGGTGGATACAGGTCGGGATCAACAAAGCCGAATCACCAAAAAGGGCGGATTTCTTAACTTCCATTCCTAATCAGATTCAAGCAGTGTAAAAGCGATCGAAGGGTCCAGCAAATCGGAACCGTCCGTTCCAAAGGTTCAGTGTGTAGTGTGTAAAGGAAGTTTTCCAACAATTGCAAAATGTAACAGATTCATTCGAAATGGGCCACGGTGAAAGAGTGTAAGCTTTGCCGCAAGTGTCTTCGAAAGCATAACGGTTTCTGCAAGGCACAGAAGAAGTGCGGTACGAACGGATGTACATTCCTGCTTCATCCTCTGTTCCACAATCCAGAGAAGCATCAATACTATAAACCATTGACGTCCGATCTTTCTACTACTTTTCCATCAGAACCAACTTCCCGTCAAGGGACAAGGGCCGCGTTGTAACGCCCACCAAGGCCAGTCGGCAGTGCTATTCCGTATCTTTCCAGTTATACTCTATGGGCCGAAAAAGACAATACGAGCCTACGCGTTTATCGACGATATATCCAAGCTAACTCTGATGGAACAAGGCTTGGCCAACAAACTAGGCGTCGAAGAGCCGAAGAAGTCCTTGTGTTTGAAGTGGACTGGTGGAACCCGCAAGGTTGAAAATGAGTCTCAACAAGTGAATCTTCAGATATCAGGTCTTCAAAGCTCGAAGTGGTACGATCTGTCCGGAGTATACACCATGTCATCTCTACAAATACGCTCGCAAACGTTGGTGCTGTCCGAGATGCAGAACAAGTATCTACATCTGTCTGTAATACCAGCGAACCGAAAGCTACGAGGACTCAGGTGATGTTGGCGGCGTTATTTGGAAACAAGAATCGAAAACCAATGAAGTTTCAAGGCAAGTGTCACAAATGTGGAAAAAGAGGTCAAATGAAGAAGAACTGTCGACAGAAGAGCAACGTGAAAAATCACGAAGCGGGAAAGTGGTATTCAAGCTCGATTCGTGTTCATGCGACCTCGTCGTGAAGCAACCCATCAAGATTCAAGTGGCCAAAGACGTAGAAATACTGGTGTCCAAGTTCGTTAGAACCATCGTCGGAAGCAGCAACAAGAATACGCCGTTGCTGCTGAAAAACTGGTGAAGAATGGAGTTGTGGTCATCTTCAGCGACTCCGTGGCGATTCTGAAGAAGATTAGACGATGAAGTCATCGTCTTTGCGAATTTGAGAGATAAAATATACGAGATCGAGGTCGACATTTCAGTGCCTTCGGCAAATCTGTGCTTAAGCGACTAGATTGTGGCACCGGAAGCTCGGGCATCTCAGTCAACAAGGAATGAAAGCGATCGTAGCAAACTACCTTGTTGATGGCGCTGAATTCAAGGCAGACAAGTTGGCGCTCTCCGACGCGTACGTACAAGGGAAACTTCGCCATGAATCGTTTAACGGAACCCGTCCAACATCCTCAAGCCCACTGTAAAGAATCCATTCCGACGTCTGTGGGCCGATCGAACCAACTGCGTGGGACGGATGATAGATGATCACACCCACTTCGTTATGCTGTTCCTAATGAAGAGAAAGTCGGAGGTGTTCGCTCAATTCTATGAGTGCGGAGCGATGGTGATGATGAAGTTGAATATAAAGATATCCAAGATGACATTTGATGGAGACCGTGAGTATCTTGCTAACAACCAGTACCGGTTTTATTCGCAGAAAGGGATCCAGGTCGAACCAACTGTTGCATATACGCCTAAACAAAATGGCGTCGCGGGAAAGTTCAACCGAACCATAGTTGAGAAGGTCCACACTATGCTGATCGATTCACATGAAGTTGGATGCTAAGAGCTATCCTGAAGTCCAGACGAATCACAATTGCCCGAGATGTGAAGTTTCATGAAACCAGTTTCTCTTATGAAAAGAGTCATGAACAGCATGAAAAGGTTCCACTAGTCGTACAGTATGAGTTTGAAGAGGAAATTACTCAAGATTTATATGAACTGACAAAGGTTTCGTGAAGGCAGTCCCACTCCTGATGCTGAACCGCTGGCTGATGACGAATTTCTGTTACGAACGGGTACACCACTTACTGATGGCAAGGAAGTTTTCGAGATGGTTCACACCGAGGTGCTCCCTTCGCAAATAGAACAACTCGAGCCCGATGGACAGCCGACGTTGAGGTGCAGCAAACGGAAGCGCAGGCTCCCCGGTAACTTGTTGATTTTTTTCACTGGTTGCAGGGTAATTTCTGATGGTTCGTTTTCACAGATACTTCTCAATGCTATAGCGACATAGAGAGACGGAATGGTCGAGCCAACTGATAGTAGGCTATTAATGGCGAACTTAGGTCGAGGGAGGCAAACGGTGTGTGCTGACGTGCTGCCCATGTGGTGTGAAGCCCCTTAAATCCAAATGGGTATTCCGCGTGAATGAAGATGAAGATGGTCATACTGTCCGTTATAGGGCCCAGTTAGTAGCAAAGGGTCACTTGCAATGTTACGGCGTGGACTTCGAAGAGACTTAAAGGGTGATACGGTCAAAATTTGGTCAAGGGAAAACGCGTGTAAATCGGTGAAATCGTTTATTTAAAAAATCAAATTAAATTTCTTTTTCAAGTTCAATTAGTATAAAATTCAGGAAAAATATTCAGTTAGGCTTCCGCTTTTTCAAATCCGAATTGCCGGGCCTTACGCTTGACCCCTGCCATCAGATTTTGTACAGCTACCTTGTCCACCTTCTTCGCCGCAGGAAGCCAGTTTGCCTTGAACTGCTGCTCGTCCGTAGCAGTTTTTTTGGTCTTCTTTAGGTTCCGCTTGACAATAGCCCAGTATTTCTCAATTGGGCGGAGCTCTGGCGTGTTGGGAGGGCTCTTGTCCTTGGGAACCACCTGCACGTTGTTGGCGGCGTACCACTCCATGGCCTTTTTACCGTAATGGCAAGATGCCAAATCCGGCCAAAACAGTACGGAACAACCGTGTTTCTTCAGGAAAGGCAGCATACGTTTATTCAAACACTCTTTCACGTAAATTTCTTGGTTGACAGTCCCGGAAGCTATGAAAATGCTGCTTTTCAAGCCACAGGTACAGATGGCTTGCCAAACCAGATATTTCTTTGCGAACTTTGAGAGTTTCGTGTGCTTGAAAATATCTGCTTCCCCTTTACCCTTCCTTTTGCCGTATAAAACTCCTGTCCCGGAAGCTGCTTGTAGTCGGCTTTGACGTAGGTTTCGTCGTCCATTACCACGCAGTCAAACTTCGTCAGCAGCCTCCGGGATCGCGCTTTGGCCGTCGTATTTTGTTTATCATCGCGATTTGGAGTCACTACCTTCTTGTAAGTCGATATTCCGGCTCGTTTTTTGGCTCGATGCACGGTTGTAGACGATACACCCAGCTTATTTGCGGCATCTCGGAGAGATAGGTTAGGGTTTCGCTTGAAACTACCGGCAACTCTCTTTGTCGTCTCAGCGGCTTCCGGTTTTCGATTTCCCCCCGATCCAGACTTCCTGGCTGTCGACAAACGTTCCCCAAACACTTTAATTACATTTGTAACGGTTGATTTGGCAACTTTTAGCGATTTTGCCAACTTTGCGTGCGAGTAGCTCGGATTTTCGCGATGCGCGAGCAAAATTTCGATACGCTGCTCTTCTTGCTTGGACGGCATTTTGACAACTGAAGAGTGAATTCCAAAACCAAAATAGGAGCAACATTCTACACACACACACCTTCAAAATGAGGGGTGTTCAGGTTTTTTAAATGCAAAATTGAAAGAAATACGTCAAGTTGATATTGACCAAATTTTGACCGTATCGCCCTTTATGCACCAGTTGCGAAGCTGTCTAGCATCAGGACCGTGCTAGCTGTAGGCGTCCACAAGCAGTTCCATAATCATCAGATGGACGTTAAAACCGCGTTCCTACTTGGAAATCTCGTGGAAATCCCGGAAGCCGTCTAGGCTCCACCGAATATAATGTGTAAGCGGATGATATCGCTTTATGGGCTGAAGCAATCACCGCGTTGCTAGAATGAAAAAATCAACACCGAATTAATCAAGCTTGGTTTCCGGCGATCTCGTCATGAATACTGCCTGTATATACGAAGCGACGAAGATGATGAGCTGTACATCTTGCTGTATGTTGATGATCTACTAATCACAGGGAGGAAATTGGAGTCCATCGTTCGTTTGAAGAAGCATCTCTCAACTGTTTTCTGCATGACCGATTGTGGGGACGCACATTATTTCCTGGGAATGAATATCGCGTACGACCGGCAAGCTGGAATTCTTTATCTTTCGCAGCAGGCGCATGTGGAAAAGTTTGCGAACAATTTCGGATTGGCTGCATGTATTCCCGCAAAGCCGCCTATGGAAAAAGGACTGCAACTACAACGAGAGGGGACACCTACAAGAGAACCCTATAGGGAGCTGTTTGGCAGCTTAATGTATACATCCCTGAGCGTTCGCCTGAACATCTGCTTTCCAATAGGATACTTGGGTGGATATCCACGAAATCCAACGGAAGCTCACTGGAAATGTTTGCAGAAAGTCGTCCGTTACCTGAAAAGAAGTGCGAACACCATACTGACGCCGTACCGCCGCTTGTTGGATTTTTTTTTTTAATCAGTTCGTTTATTTGTTGGGTTCAGGCGTGTGTAACACTTTACGGAGCCGATATTCAATATTGCTGTACAACAAATTTTACTTTTCGAAATTAGTAAAAGTGGGATGCCAATTACTCGTGGCTAGCTCGAGGTTAATGGGTCACATTATCGTTTGGAAAGGGCTATGTAGGTAACTTATTTAAGCCATTATTTGCTACTTTTGGTTGCGACATCTACCAAATCCTCGATCCCTGTAGTCCCTTTCAGGAACTAAGCCGCGGATGGATGACCACAGCTTGCTGGGCAGGTACAAGTAGCATGGAAATAAAAGGATCATATAACTGGGACACAATGGCAGGGAATTTACTAGAGCGGAAGGAAGGAGGGTGATGACGTTACACTCTTAGATCAGACAAACAAAGGAATTCGTAAATCGCTTGCATGTAGGAAGGATCACGCATTACCAAAACATCTCTTACCTCTCGGAAGGGTTGTCTACCTCGGGCCACTAGGGTATCCAATAGTCGTGCTCTGGAGGCATCATTATCCGGGCAATGCCAAACTGCGTGAGCGATGTCATCATAACCGGTTCCGCACCTACATAAATTGCTATCGACGAGGTTAATTCTGTAGAGATGTGCGTCTAGCGAATAGTGGTTGGACATAAGTCTTGACATCACCGCGACTTACATCCAGAGCTTTGAACCACGATCTCGAAGAAACATTTGGAATAATGGAATGTAACCACCGCCCAAGAGAATTACTTGTCCAATCGTTTTGCCAACTTTGAAGAGAACTCTGACGTTCTAATGGGAAAAATTCATCATGTGAAATTCTTCTTTCAAAAATCTCGCCTCCTTGTGCGCCCACCTTTGTTAGAGAGTCCGCCATCTCATTGCCTGGAATTTAACAATGTGAGGGAACCCATACAAAGGTAATCTTAAATGATCTTTCGACCAACGCACACATCTGCTCCCTTATTTGTGCAAGGAAGTAAGATGAGTGCCTCACTGTTTTCATCGACTGCAGGGCCTCAATAGAACTGAGACTATCTGAGAAGATGAAATAATGGTCTATGGGCATGCCGGAAATTATCCCCAATGCGAAATTGATTGCTGAAAAATATACGGAACAAGGTTCCTGAAGTTTCCGGAAGGCATATGAGTATTCATTGTAAACACCGAAACCAGTGGATCCCTCAATGCGTGACCCATCAGTGAAAATTCTTCTATTGCAATTGACATGTTGGTACTTTTCAATAAAAATATGGGGAATTAAAATAGGCCGAAGTTGATCTGGGACTCCTTGAATAGCCTGTTTTATGGAGAGATCATAATCAATAGAGGAACTGTGATAAGAGAAGCGTACACTAGGAGAACTATAGCATGGAAGACTAATAATGGATGACTTATAGTTAATACAGATTCGCAAAAATCTAGACTGGGAACTCAATTCGAGCATTTCTTCGAAGTTTTCAATAACAAGATTGTTACTGATTCCACACTTGATCAGTATTCTTGATGAGAGCTCCCAGAAGCTCGCTTGTTGGATTTGCTGATGCTGACTGAGCGGCTGACATCGAGGAGCGGAAGTCTTTGTCCAGATACATCTTTAAGGTTTTTGGATCAACAGTGCCATGGTGGGAAAAAAAACAAACTACCGTGGCCATTTCCTCAAGTGAATCCGAGGATATAGCTTTGAGTACCGCTGCTGCTGAAGCCCTTTGGCTGCCTAAAGTTCTCGAGGACATGCAAGTGAAGGATCCCAAAACACCTTTTTTTTTTTTTTTTTTATTCCCATAGGATTGCAATGATCGGGGATGGTTTTTGAAAATTCTCAAGTGATTATGCCGGAAGAATTAGTCTATGGTGACCAAATAAACACCGGGCTTTCGAAATCAGCTCACATATTCTTCTTGAAAATTTTTGGGATTCGGTATCAGTCAGTGTATGCGTTTTGTAGTTCAGGTATTTGTTAAAGTCCGTGTTTTTGTACTTTGTCCGTGTCATTACATTGTTAGTGATATTCGTGTCACGTGCGCAATTTAATGTAGTACTGGTGTGACAATGTAATAGCTATCTCCCTTATTCTACATTCCCAAATGGAACAAAGTATTTGACGTTAGACTCATCGGGAAAATAAGCTGCTCTGTTGGACATGGGTATTTGTGGGCGGTCTTTTAATATATAGTTATGTTTGTATGTATGATGTGTATGTAGTTTTGGAAATATTAACTGATTTACTTACCCACTCTGTTGTTATTACTTTTGATTTGTTGGGAACATACCGCCTTAGATGATACTCGCATGCATGTGCTTCGTCCAGGTAGGTCTTTCTTGGGCGGGTACTTGGTCTTGTTCCAACCAGAGGCCGAGATGCCTGACTGTCCATGAGACTCCGGATTGCTTCCACTGTGACCCTACCAGGCTCATTTTGTTTCTTTTTATGTTCTAGAAATATACAAACAAATTCGCTCCTCTGCCAAAAACGGCCAAACCAAATATAGAATCTGTGTGGTGATGCTTTCCAGAAAATTGCAGACCCATATTAAAACTCAGTTATAATAAAAGTATTAAAATAAATAGATGTTTCTTTGAAAAGTAGTAATATTATTGAAATTATACAGATTCTATATTGTATGAAAATGAGGAAAGGTGTCAAATTAAAAGTTAGAATGCTACTACTAGTGGGTTCAAATGCACTTCTGGTCCACATCACCCCTGGAAACACTGGTTTGCATCTTTCCCGTTTGGGTAAAGATCCAGATAAGCCCTGGAACCTGGTAGTTATCAAGCTACCACAAGGTTTTTCCAGTGCCCAGGGAGAACATGCAAGTGAAGGATCCCAAAACACCTGTGACAATTTTAGAAGACAACCGAGGCTGTATTGGCATGGTATGCAACTTGGAGACGAAACAAAGCTAACATAATGTTCTGTCCAGTTATAATCCGGAATCACTTAATGTATTGCAGTGGCACAGAAAGTGACCGCTGCAAGAATTCTTTTACAGTGGTTTGTTTACCTACACGCAAAAAAAAGCCGCAGTAGAAACTACCATTTCGAGGGTTAAATTAAGCGCAACCACCAACAATTTTCAGCTGACTACAAATGCGTTTGATTTTACCATGCCTGCGATTAGATCAACCATGGTGCAGTTGATGTCAATATGAGGTCTGTCAAATATACCACAAATGCTGAAGGTTTTACCATAAACGTAGTAAATTTGACTGAAATTTCATAGTAGTTTTAAAGATAGGCATAGTCGGTTAAAATGGTAGTTTATACTACAACATTTTTTTCTGTGTAGGCGCCCACTTTCTGTGGTATAAATTTCACGGTGTTTCGTGCAGTGAGTCAAAAGTTGTTCCAGATGGAAGCCGAGAGGAGAGAAAAAATTCTGCACATCAATCGTGTATGATGAGCTCAAACGTTTCAGAGAGCGAAAGAGCGTGGATCGAGTGACTCAAGGTAAGCGTCGTAGTGGAATATATGACCATAACCTGAACCAGAAGGTGTTGAGAGCCGTTAGAGCAAACCCTGGACTAACACATTCCTGCACACAAACGAAGAATTCGTTTGCGTGCAGGATATCGTTCTTATCGAGCCAGAAAGCAACCAAATAGAACGTTGAAGCAAAGTTTCGTCACCAAAACTCGAGTTCAGAAATTGTACCAGCAGGTTTTGACGAAGTACCAAGGATGCCTGCTCATCGACGATGGAACCTACGTCAAAATGGATTACAGACAGCTTCCTGGCTAAAAATTCTACATGGCGACGGCACATAGATGTTCCTGTGAAGTTTAAGTTTGCCTTTATATACAAATTTGCCAAAAAAAACTGATGATTTGGCAAGAGATAGACAAGAGATAGCTGCGGAGCAAAGACCAAAAAGTTCGTGACGAAAAAGACGATGGACTCGAAGCTGTACACGGAAGAATGCCTCAAAAACCGCGTACTACCGTTCATTAAAGCCCATAAAGGTCCCGTGAAGTTTTGGCCAGATTTGGCGAGTTGCCACTACAGCTGGGAGTCATCCAGTGGTACCGCGATAATAACGTAGATTTCATCGATAAAAACGCAAAGCCACCCAACTGCCCGCAGCTCCGGTCCATCGAGAGATTTTGGGCAATAATAAAGCGGAAGCTTAAGAAAAGTGGAAAAACGGCTCGGGGCGCAACTCAGACGGCCAAAATGTGGAACAAATGTGCCAAGGAAGTTGACTCCAGAGGTGTGCAGCGTTTGATGGGAGGAATAATGAAGAAAGTGCGAATTTTCATTAGAAACGAAGAGAAATGATTTGTATTGATATTTTTTTCTAAATGGACATAGCTTTATTGTTGTTGAACATCATTTCATCTCGGATCATATCGCTTAAGGACGAATCCAAGTGGAGCCTGTCGGTAGTCAAGACCAATTAGCTGATATATTTACCAAGTCCCAGCATTCTGGATGATTTCAAAAATTACGACGGAAGTTAGGGCTGAAGCAGCCTTAATCAATTCAAGCAATTGTTAAAATTCCATCACAGCAATCTTGGCTTCTTTGACAAGTATCAATCACCTCGTTCCGAAACTGAATCTATATAATAAAAATGAGTTGGGGTTTCCTTTGTCACGATTTAACTCGCGAGAGGAAGGACCGTTTGGCATGAAAATTTGTATGCACGGATTTTTGAGGCCGGGGATGGTTTTTAAGATAGTAAGAGACCCCTCCCTTCTCTGAACGGGGGGGCTCCCATACAAATGAAACACATTTTTCTGCATAACTCAAGAACTGATCAAGCAAAGGAACCCAATTGAGCATGCGGAAGTTTTTGGAGGCAATAAATGTTTCTATGGTAGTTTGAAACCCCTCCCCTCTCTAGAAAGGGAGGCTCCCATACAAATAAAACAGAAGTTTCTGCATATATCAAGAACTAATCAAGCAAATGGAACCAAATTTGGCCTGTGGGGTTTTCTGGTGGCGAAAAATGTTTCTATGGTAGTTTGAGACCCTCCCCTCACCTAGAAGGGGTGCTGTCATACAAATGAAACTGAAATTTCTTCATAACTCTAGATCTTATAAAGCAAATGGAGACAAATTTGGATTGTGGGGATTTTAAAGGCAATAAATGTTTCTACTGTAATTCGAGACCCCTCCTCCCTCTCTGGTAGGGGAGGGGCGGGGCTCCCATGCAAAAGAAACACAAGTTTCTGCATAACTCTAGCACTAATCAAGTAAATGGAACCAAATTTGACAGGTAGAGGTTTTTGAAGGCAAGAAATGTTTCTAAAGTAACTCGAGACCCCTCCGTTCTCTGTAAGAGGGGGGTTCTCATACTAATGAAACACAAATTTGTGCTTAACTCGAGAACTAAACAAGCATATGGAACCAAATTTGGCATGTGGAGGTTTTTGGAGGCACAAAATGTTTCTATGGAAGTTTGAGACTCCTCCGCCATCTGGAAGGGGGAGGGAGGGGGGGGGGGTTCATACGAAAACAACACAAATTTCTGCCTAACTCAAGAACTAATCAAGTAAATGGAACCAAATTTGGCATATGGAGGTTTTCGAAGGCAAGAAATGTTTCAATTGTGGTTTGAGACTCCTTCGCTTACTGAAAGAGGGGTCTCTCATACACATGAAACACGAATTTCTGCATAACTCGAGAACAAATCAAACAAATGGAACCAAATTTGGCATGTGGAAGTTTTTGAAGGAAATAAATGTTTCTTAGGTGGTTTGAGCCCCTGGAAGGGGAGACTTCCATAAAAATGAAACATAATTTTTAACATAACTCGAGAGCCAATGAAGCAAATGAAACCAAATTTGGCATGTTGAGGTTTTTGGAGGTAAGAAATGTTTTTATGGCACTTCACCACTCCTCCCCACTTCAAATGGGGGGGGGGCTCCCATACAAATAAAAAGCAAATTTCTGCATAACTCGAGAACTAATCAAGTGAATGAAACCTTTTTAGCATATGGGGGTTTTTGGAGGCTAGATTTCTATATACATAAAAATGAATTTCTGTCTGTCTGTCTGTCTGTCAGACCCTTATAGACTCGAGAAGTTCTGAACCGACCAACGTGAAAATTTATATGAAGGGGTTTTTGGGGCTGGGAAGGTTCTTATGATTGTTTGAGACACCTACTCTCTCAGGATGAGGCGCTCTCATACAAATGCGACACACATTTCTTCATAACCCGAGAACTAATCAAGCAAATCGAATCAAATTTGACATGTGGGGGGTTTTGAAGGCAAGAATGTTTCTATGGTAGTTCAAGACCCCTCCCCTTTCTGAAGGGGGGGGGGGGGCTTCAAACAAATTAAACTCAAATTTTTATTATAATCGATGAGCCCAGTGCGATGGTTCGAGAACTAATCAAGCAAATGGAACCAAAATTGGAATGTGAGGGGTTTTGAAGGCAATGATTGTACCCCCCTCTGGAAGCGAGGGCTCCCATACAAATGAAACACAAATTTCTACCAAAAATGAGAATTATCCAGCTTACTTAAACACAAAACGTGTGTTTCTCGGATAAGAAGTATGTTTTGATAGAAGTTTGAACCTCTGCTTAGTCAAAACTCATTTCGAAAAAAACCACAAACGTGCCGAGTCGAGTTATTAGTACGAGACACTGAAGAAGTCTGCACATTGTAGACGAAATACGCGTATGTGTCGAAGATAAGCAAAGGTAGTTGGAATTAAATGGAGATTACTAATTTTTCTTCTAATTTATAGATAAACGTGCCAGTTATATTAAATTTTCCTTCATTTAGTTGCAAGCGTAGCAGCGCACGCACCGGGTTCAGCTAGTTTCTAATAAAGCATACGGTATTATATCAAGCTCTGCACTTATTAATAGCACTTATTAATTACATCAGACATAAACATGGTTTAGAGGGCATTAAATAAACATTTCCAGTGTCCTTATTACTAAATTTCGTAAAATCACAAAGAATTAAATGTTTATCTTACGAACAATAGACATCCAAAGTGACGTCAAATTTAGTCCACATTTGAAACGACTGCCCTTAAAAGTTTATGGAGCATTTCCCCCATACCACAAACTGAACCAAACTGGGACATAAATCATACTACAATCAGTTGTTAAGGTTTTGGACGCAGCATTGTTCAATTCCAAACGTCATAAACAAACAGGTCTTGATATTGTTATTTTTTTCCATTTCTTCCAAATTTCTTCTACGATAAGAACCAATTCAAGAGCGAACTACGGACCAATTACTCGATGTCGGACTTGGCGAACTACAAGTACCGGGCCCTGGTCATCCAGCATCCGAAGCTGAACCACAGCGGCGAGTACATGTGCTCGGTGCAAACGTATGAATCGTTCGATCGTAAAGCAGCCCGATTTCAAATCGTCGGTAAGTACACTTTTCATTCGAACAACCCCCGGCATTGATGGCTCCGCCGTTTTCTGCCTAACGCATTTGTTGGCATTGGCTGGATGGCGGAACGCCTGTTGGTGCAAGATTGATGGGGTAGATTATTTTCATCTTCAAGTATGTTTGCTTTTTTGTTGATTTTATTCTTGTGCTGCTACTGATGCTGCTGCTGCTGGTGATGATGATGGTGCTGTTGCTACTACTGTTCGTTATCAGTGCCCGAAAAGATGCTGCTGCTTCACTACGAAAACGATGCCGAAAACGAGAACATGCTCCTGATCAAGTGTAGCGTTTTTATGATTTATCCCGAACCAAACCTGGTGTTAGTGTAAGTCTGGAGAGGTGGAGAGAAATTTTACGCTTTTCGTTTTATTCTTGTGTTTGCAAACGTGAAAATTGCGTTCTCTAACTTTCGAATTTATGGTTATTTGAACGAACTTTTCATCATCGATATCTGGTAGCAGCTGGTTGATTTGAACCGAAGCACTGGAGCGGTACTTATGAACCGGGTTGTGAAAGTATGATTACTGCTAGGAGAGGGGCCATGTGGCAAGGTGTGTTACCGAACATCATAACTGCTTTATGGTGGTTTTCCGAAAGCGAGGAATCTATTCCCATCGGTTGCTACGATGACTTTAGACTTATGAGTGTGACATACCCACTTCATGTTATGCAAGCGATACATTGCTTTGAGTATTGTGTCATACACATAATAATGAATGTTAATTAATGAATAGCTTTAGTTGCTTTTCATGGCTTTATTTAATTTGTATTGGTTCAAACCGTGCCTAAGAATGTTAATAGTGATAAAAAGTTAAAACGTTGCAATGTTTTGTTGTTTCGATTTGCCAAGGAGTTGGAAGTTCCACGTCAGTGTCTTCCATTTCGTTGTATCGTTTCCATGCGTTCTTCTCCTCGCAGAACCTTCCCACGAAGCGATTAAATTCCGGCAATTGTTCCAAGCAACTCCCATAGTTTATCGGTTATCAGGCTGGGATCCGGATTAGGTAGATGGATCTAAAGTACTCCTCCGAATAGAAGAAATTCGAACTCACCAGTGTCAATATGATTACAGGAGATCATAACTTTCGTAGTCAGCACGAATGAAAACAGTAATTTATACTTCTCGAAAAGCGATTGCTGTACAGGTTCAAGGTGATAGCATCCATCAAAAAAATCAATCTGCGAAAAAGATCCTTAGTCCTTTTGGTGTTCTCGAGCAAATGTACATTTTTAAGCCACGTCATCGAAAATTGATACATTAGATCGATGTTCGGTAGTTCTTTGATGCATTAATACAACATAAAAGAATGTGCGGCAACCGGGCGATCGATCCGCCCGAACGCTTCATTTTTTCAATTTCTTTTGAGTCTTCCTACTTCTTTACAATATCGATAGAAGTACGCATCAAGTCATCAAAAATTTTGATTGTACTCTCATACTCCAAAATGTCTCCCTTACTCTTGGACAAGTTTTTTGAAATTTTGTCCTCAACTTCCTTTGCTATATTTTGGTCCCTCTCGTAGGTCAAATTTGCCACCTTGTCGACGGTGAGAGGGCTTATCTCATGCTATAAACATGCATGTGAGACTAAAAATTTGACCAGTAGTGAAAGTATCACATAGTCTAGTCATTTTTTCACTGCCACGTCGTAGAACGTTTATATGAAGGCACTAACATCAGGTGTGATACTGGCGAGTTATGCCGCAATTCACTCTTAGACTTCTTACTTTCAATCTTAGGGAAACGACTAAAAGTACACTTTTCATTTTCGTGGCAACTTATGTTGTTGTTTATCCATTTATTTTATGGATTGAATAACCAAAATACCTAGTTTGCTAATGGTATAATAAGTCAATGTAATTGCAATATCTTCGAAAAGGGGAAAATGTTTTGATCGCGGTGATTATTTGACTGTTCGAAGTGATGCACGTGGTCACTGAAAAGTGTCACTTACGACATACTATGACAGGCAGGTATATTAGAGATAGGACGCGGAGGGCCTGCTTAGGAAACACCATTTGAAGCAGTAGAATAAACCTTTCCATATGGTTTATATCAGTACCAGTGTTTGGTGAATCATATACAATATCCTAGGGTTATTGTTTTCTAGTTACCGTCTTGTTTGCAAAGTTCAAAGAGTTCAAACACGGCAAATCAACTTGACCGCACTAATTTCAAGTATGTGGGTGGTTGTAATGCGAGGCGATGAGATTGTATCCTTCATACCACACTATAAATAAATAGAAAAGAACAACAAATAAAAAATAAACCCGCTAGATAGAAGGTAGACCCGTTCTTTTCAAAGTTTCAAATTAGTTCTTATTCGAAATATTTTATATTTGGAATAGCAACTAGATTCCAAGCTGTAGAGTAGGCTGTAATGTGGGGTTCAGACCAGTATTTTTTCTTTTTTTTTTTCTCCTTCATGGTCGAGAAGTCGTTATGAGAATATCACCAATAATCCCACATAAACCCTGCATGCTACTAATACTAAAATTATTCTCTTTTAATTTTTATGTTACTCACTCTCTGCATGCGGTTTTACAACCATCATGATTAGATTAGATAAGGGGCTATTCACTTTTTTTGTGGATGGGGGGAGGGGGGTATCTGAGAAAAGTCTACGAGGGGGAGGGGACTCTGAGATTTTCAAAAATGAGGCTACATGGTTTATGAACAGGTCCTAAGAAACTTGGAGAGGTCGTTTTGTATTATCAAAAATATACCTTAATTATATACACGCCAGGATCATTTTTGGTTCTGGAAGTGTAATAAAGGGCGAACACGAAATTATTGTGACACCGAAAATGTCATGCCAATTTTCTTATAATATTTAGAATCAAACCAAAATTTTAGGGTAGTTTTATGCATATATTTACCTCAAAAATCAAAAGAAAAGTTAATAGATGGAGCCTTGAGTGTAAAATTTAACGCATTTTCGCTTGATGCCCTCCATCAAAGTCTTTATAGTGTCATCCGGTACCAGTTTCTCAGGTTTTTTTTTCATTTTCTTAACATGTCCTTCTCGTCTTTGACTGTCTTCTTGCTCTTCCGAAGCGCTTCATCATTGCCCAGTACTGCTCCACCGGGCGCAGCTCCGGACAGTTTGGCGGATTCATGTCCTTTGGAATAAAATGGACAGAATTGGCCTCATACCACTCCAGGACACTTTTAGAATAGTGGCATGATGCCAAATCTGGCCAAAATAGCGGAGCTTCGTCGTGCTGCTGCAAGAACGGCAAAAGGAGCTTCTCGAGGCACTCAGATTTGTAGATCTCGCCATTTACTGTGCCCTTTGTCACGAAAGGCTCACTCCTCAGACCGCACGAGCAGATGGCCTGCCAAATGAGATATTTGGAGGCGAACTTCGACATTTTCTTCTTCTTAAATTTGTCGTCCACGTAGAACTTGCTCTTGCCGGTGAAAAACTCCAACCCCGGAATTTGCTTAAAATCGGCTTTTATATACGTTTCGTCGTCCATCACACATCAGCCATATTTTGTCAGCATCTTCTCGTAGAGCTTCCGTGCCCGAGTTTTAGCCGTCGATTGTTGCCGCTCATTGCGGTTTGGGAAGTTCTGTACCTTGTATGTATGTAGTTCAGCTCTCTTCTTTGCATTCTGGACGTAGCTCTGCGACATGCCGATCTTTTTAGCCAAATCACGGCTTGAGACGTTGGGATTTGCTTTAATCATCCGCTTCACCTTTCCCTCCGTCTTTTGTTCTCCGGTCCCGGTTTTCTTCCAGCTCCTTTGCCGTGGTTCAACGACAACCGCTCCTGGAACCGCTTCAACACTCTGGAGACGGTTGAATGGTGAATGTTTAACATTTTTCCCAACTGCCGGTGCAACAGGTCAGGAAATTCCAGGTGTTTGGAAAGAATTTGTTCTCTCGACTCGCGTTGGTTCACCTCCATTTTTGTTGAATCGAAGAACACGACTTCGAGTTTGACAGCATGAAAACAATACACATCAATGAGAAAGTGTGCAAAATTTGGTTAATTTTTACCCAATGGTAAAAAAGTTATGCCCTGTTGAATGTGTCGCAATAATTTCGTGTTCGCCCTTTAATTCTTCACATATCCGCTTGCCTTGTGAAGATTTTCATGCGGTGCATATTGTATATGAAATTGACCACAGAATGTAGGTGTATGAACAGGTATTCTTGAAATGGGCCGTTGGATAGTTTCAATAGCGCTTTCACTCTCAATCTCCAGGGCTAAACATGTTTGAATATATTAATTTTAATTATCGAAGAAATGCAGACAAGTTTCTTCCATAAAAGCACTGCCGGTCAGCGGAGAGTGGTTCTATACACACACACACACACATAATAGTAGGGTAAATATTCCTGTACATAAGGGTTGTACTGATTTACGTTAGTGACTTATAGTTAAACTCTTTCTTAATAAGAAAATTAAAATAAAATTCCATATCAATTTACACGTTTGCGCAAAATTATAGGTATCAATGTAGCGCATCGTAGACATATACACTCTCAAAACGCCCATTGAAGAGTAATCCAAATTTACACATTTACGAGAACGTATACGTTTACTTGAGCTACATAAATATCCTTAGTATGTTTGTTAAACCCTGTTGTATGTATTAAACAAGTCGGATTTCCAATATCGGCCTAATCTTAACATGAAACCTCTTCGTTCCATTTGTCCAGGGTAAGTGGCGACCTGCTACTGGTCAGCTCACGTACTGTGGTCGTTTCGGATCGACACCGAATGTACAATAAAACCATTTACGGTCTGATCGACAAACATCTGCTGATATCGCCCACCTCGATTGGGTGCGTTCTGACGGTGGCGGGATCCAGCTACGTGCGGAAGCGCGAAACAATCTATTACGGTAATGCCAATCGGTGTTATGCTTTCGAACTTCAAACAACTAAACAACATCAGAGCGAGCATAGTCGTCCTCGTCGAGGACGTTGTTGTTGCTGTTGTTGTTTCGGAGGACATTAGATCAATAATTGATTATACACTTTTTTCTCTTTCCCATCTGCTGTCTATTTTGATGCGTCCACGTGGTTCCGTAGATCCCACTCAGCTGACGAGATGGAGCCGCCTGCGAATGGACGAGCAAGGACGATTCGAGATTAGCGATTGCTCGGGTACGGTATGCCGTAAGCACGCACTGTGGTCTTTGCTGGAGAGCCAGAATTATTTGATTGAGCGATTTTAATGTGATTGATGTGTATCGACGAGTTTCGATTGGCATCAATCGAATACACAAAGTTTGCTCCGTTATACTTGTGATGAATATCGGTCTTTTACAATTTATTTTCATTCATTTTCTCTCTGCTTGCAGGACGTTCGAGCGTGTCATCCCTGGTGACAACGATTGTGTTTTGTTTGATCTGTCTAGAACGCTTTTAATTGTGATATTTAAATAGGATCAAATGAATTTTCATACCAGCGAAAACGTGTAAATGAAGCTTGTCATCAATCAATCCGAAAGCCTTTTTGAATTTTGAAAGCTTTTTAAACGTTAAAAAGCATGTAGAAGCAAAGGGTGTACTCATACTTTTATTTTAATGCGATCCACTTTTAAGAAATATATAAACTCGTGACCCACCGACATTGAAACCAAATATAACGGCGAAGATGATTTCGTGTCCTCCCTTAGGTCAGTTGGTAAAGACATGAAGGATTTTTTTTTGACTTCCCGACGTTATGATTGTTCTTGACACATGCATAATGCTGTAGTAGCACACTTAAAGGGTGTCCACGATGAAATTGCCACACTATGAAATTGCTCTAACTTTTTAACCGTCGGGTAGAATTTAATGAAAATTTGGGTGGATTTAGTTCATAGTGCATTATTTACATCCTGCAAGTTTTAAAGTCCTGTGATCAAAACTCGCGGAAATGGAGTCGAAAGAACAGCTCGTGCGTGATAAAATCTTGCGCATTTATCACGAGAACAAGGATCTCTCGCATCGTTCCATCGCTAAAACGTTGGGAATCGCGAATTCCACGGTGTCGCGAGTGATTAAGCGGTTCGAGGAACGGTTGACCACCGATCGGAAGCCCAGAAGTGAAGGAAAAAGTATTCCGTACAACACCAAAAATCACAACCGCGTAGTTGGGGCCTTCAACCGAAATCCGAACGCCTCCGTTCGGGATGTGGCTAAGAAGCTGCACCTAAGCCGAAGTTTTGTCCAGAAGGCCAAAACTAAGGCTGGGCTTCGAACATTCAAGGTACAAAAGGCCCCTAATCGAGACGAGAAGCAGAACAAGTCCGCCAAAACCCGTGCCAGGAAGTTGTACCTCAACATGCTGACGAAAGTTGAATGCTGCATCATGGACGACGAAACATATGTGAAGGCCGACTTCAAACATATCCCCGGCAACCTGTTTTTCACGGCCAAGGATAAGTTCAGCGTTCCGGAGCATGTCCGCACTCAGAAGATGTCCAAATTTGCGAAGAAATTCCTGGTTTGGCAAGCCATCTGCACGTGCGGGAAGCGGAGTGCACCTTTCGTGACCCAGGACACGATGAACGGACAGGTGTACATAAAAGAGTGCCTCCAGAAGCGGCTGCTTCCTCTCCTGAAGGCCCACAACGTCCCAACAATCTTCTGGCCGGATTTGGCCTCATGCCACTACTCCAAGGGCGTGCTGAAGTGGTATGCGGACAATAAGGTCAATTTCGTGCCGAAAATGTTCAACCTTCCCAACACTCCGGAGCTCCGCCCCATCGAGAAGTACTGGGCGATTATGAAGCAGCACCTTCTTAAACGACCTAAGGTAGTGAAGACAGTCGAGGAACTGAAGAAAGTATGGGTTTACATGCAAAAAAACGGTTGATTCACAGGTTGTGCAGAATCTTATGGCCGGGGTTAAGGCCAAGGTGCGGGCATTTGCGTATGGACTGTAAATAAAATACGAGTAAAATGGAAAAATGAAGTTTAATAGTTATTTCTCAATCCCTGAAAATTTGATGGCAATCGAATGAAAACTCGAATTTTGCGAATCAATTTTGTGTGTGGCAATTTCATCGTGGACACCCTTTAGAACACAAAGTTGTGGACAAGCAATAAGCTTGAAATGCTCAGTATAAGAAGCAGAAATAGATTACCTCCACGATGGTTTGAGCTGGGTAGTACATATAGAGAACACATTATTTCTTCGCTTATATATATTTTTTTCTTAGTTTCAATTACATACAATGTTCTTTAATTATACAATAATAAATAACAGTTCTGTCTATTTAGTTATTAGTTGCAAACTTAGCTCCGTTTTCCAGTTCATTCTGGAACGCGCATAATGGCATGACGCCTAATCATACCAAAACTGGGTCTGATATTTGTGCTTTCGAATCAATGTTAACACGCATTTTTAAGGACATACGGGATCAAGTTCCTATCACTTCGAAGTTTTCTGAGCACAGACCTCAAATGCTATTAGGACTTCAGGCGTATAATTTCCAAGAACCGTTTGCTCTACTGGAGCATCCATTGGTTAGCAATTTCAGCATTGTTTGTGATTTTTAGTCTCAAAAATCGTGAAGTGATAATTAACCTAACCTATCAATCTTATGGAAAAAGTACTTCCTCGAGTTTCACCTTAAGGCGTCCCTTCCGGGTTTATTTTTGCACTCACGTTCGCGTGAGTGAAAAAATGTGAAAATTTCGCCTGAATGATATTATTTCCATGAAATTTTATACTTTTCATTCGACCAAATTTGACAGACGTAAAAGTGAACCGTCATGACATTCTTGTACTGTTTTCTACAGGGGACGAAACATTTCTGCTGCCCCGAGCCGGTAGACCTATTACTGCATACATATAATGTTTATTAGGTGGAATCGAATTAAAGATTGTACTCGAAAAAAAATGCAAAACTGTCTTCTGTGTATAACTTTTTATTGCATGGGTAAAAATTGATGAAATTTTGGGTAAAACTTATTTTGAGGCATGGTTACAAGTGCAAAATTACGTCACAATATGTTAAGTGGTTATATGGATGGCTTCCAAGCAAGCGATCTATATAATATCCATATTTTTTTTGTCGAAGCACTTCGACAAAAAATATATGGGCGGGGTCGTGGAAAATCCAGGCCGGTTCAACAGATGGATCGCAAAACAGTTGGGAATCGACAAATTCAACCGTGTCCCGTGTGATAAAATCGTTCAAGGAGACCCAGACGACTGACCCTGTGAACGCAAGGAAGGTCAATTCGGAACGTGGCCAAGAAGGCCAATTCTACCGTCTAGTTCGTCCAGCTAACAATGAAGCGGGCCGGACTTCATGTCTTCAAGGTAAGGACGGCGTCTAACCGAACCGATAAACAGAATACAGAATACAGAATACGGACTTCCCGCACCAGGAAGCTGACCCGCGAATGGTTGGTGCAGCCAAAATGCGCCACACGGCGATCTGTGGGCCCAGCAAATTCAGCAAGCCGTACAAAACGATGAAGCGGGCCGGACTTCATGTCTTCAAGGTAAGGACGGCGTCTAACCGAACCGATAAACAGAATACAGAATACAGAATACGGACTTCCCGCACCAGGAAGCTGACCCACGAATGGTTGGTGCAGCCAAAATGCGCCACACGGCGATCTGTGGGCCCAGCAAATTCAGCAAGCCGTACAAAACGACCGACACCATCAACGGCCAAATATAAAAAGAAGAATACCTCCAGAAACGCCTGCTGCCGTTCCTGCGATCCCTCGAAGGTGACACTGCGCGAAACCGGTGATGGAGAGGTACGAAGCCAACGATGTTGTTTTTGTGCAGAAAACCATTTTTTTTCGGAAAACAGGAAAGGTCTTCAAAAACGACAAAGATTTGAAGAGACAGTGTTGTTCAGGATTTGATGGGTATCGTAAAGTCCATGGTGCGGGCATTTAGCCTAGAATAGCAGGTTGAGTAAACCAACTTTGCAAGAACATAGCTAATATGTGTTTTTTTATTCCTTGAGAGATACAAAAATATGCGACTAAAAATAAATGTTCGGTGATTTCTTTTGTATGTTGCTTATTCCGTCAGTTTTGTCTCTTAGTGGGCTGAACTATTCCGATTGATTTTCCACATTTTTTGTATTGCCAATCTCTTTTCGGCAACTCCTTGTTTTCTAAACTGCACACAAATCTTTTAGTTCAAATCTGGAACAGGTTTTTGGTCGCGGCTGGGTAGCGTATTTTGAACAGCATGAACCTAGCTTCTTCCTGCTTCGCCAATTTTCTAATCGATAAACCAGTTTTTGTACAGTATTTGGTCCCAAGCGTTTTACGTCTGTCTTCTGTCAACCTTTGCATTGTTGCACTTGAGTGAAAAACTATAATTTCAGCTGCGTAATTTACTTGTTTAGGAACAACTGTCAAAATTAGTCATAGGGGCTTATTACGGTTGTCTCCTTAACTATCACTTTCACTTCACTTACACATAACCTCACTTTTTTTTTATGGTAAAAAATGAACTCCGTGAGGTGGAAGTGATAGCGAAGTGAAAATCGTAATAGCCCTTAGAAAATCTACGGTTTGCGTCAGTTTTTTCGGTGGTGTGATGGTGCCACGGAACCATAATAACACCGAGTTCATTCAAATCGTCACCTGAACTCTTTCATATTTTTTCACTTGGGTGACATTTGTAATAGGTTTTTTGTTTTCACCGTGAAGTGAAAACAGTAATAAGCCCCATAGTCTTTTTCGCAAAGCAGCTTGAAGGCGTATCCATAAGAAACGATACGGTCCTTATGTAACAATAAATTTAAAAATGTTGTTGATTTCAACTTCAAATTTTCTTGACTAAAGCATAGTGATAAAAACAGATCGACAAAACCCAAGACCGTTCTAGTAATTAAATTTCCACAACGAAGGTTCAAAACCTTTGGGCAACAACCGCATTTTCTAGAAATTTCTGACATTCAACCAGACTCACTATTGGTCCAAAGCATCCCTCAGACTGCATAAGCTTTCAATTGGTTTAAAAAATACAAAACAGTCATCTATATCTGCTGCTGCATGCGATGCTCAAACTTTTGTAGACTGTTTTTCCTTCTCAAAACAACAAAGAAGCTAATCATTAAATGACACGACCAAAATAAAAGAATAAGACTCAAAATCTATCATCGTAATCGTCGAGGCGAAAAGTAAAATTTGTTTGTGCCCCATGATAATTATTATACATACATTTAACAATAACCATATGAAATATCCATAGTAATAAATTCGTCAAGATACAGAATTAGTGAAGAGCAAAACGTAAAGTTCAAAGAGCAACTTTGACGACACATTGTCTCTTAAAATCTGTTAGTGTTGCTACATTTTATATGTAAAGCAATCGATTTGGCAACATTTATGGCGTTAACAAGCAAAGAATTTCGTAAAGCGCCGTACAAAAAATATGGTGTTCTAACATCGTTCGCGTTTCTAGTATCATATCTATGAATAAAGAGCGAACACGAAATTATTGCAAAACTTACAACTGGCTGTAAAGTTTTTCCCACTGGACAAAAATTAACCAAATTTTGCATAGTAGTTTATTGAAGTGTATTGTTTTGATTCAGATTGCGGGAACTAGAAATAAATAATGATACATGAAGTTGTATATCAAAGTAACGCAATGTTGTTGCTAAAATCCAAGAAATCTCACATGTTCTCATTCACGACCACTTATTTTCTGACATTCTTCTCTTATCATAGTGCTTGCGGTGCTAAATAAACATAAGCCATAGGCAGCAGGAACTATAGCTAGTCCCAACCGTGTGAAGAGAAATGGAGCATCACTTAACCTTCTTAGATTAAATGCTCCCAACGATCGTTTTCAAATATTCTTTGTTCTGTACACAAAACAGAGCATTCTGTTCAACTATTCTTTCCAACTATTCATTTCCTTTTTACATTTATATCTACAGAAGGCTACATGGGTTCCCCGTGTCTTCTTAAGGCAGAAGTTCTCCCTATCTCGGTTGCATGAAGGTGGCCAGGTGAGTGACCGATGAGTGTCTTCGTGGAGATTGTTGCGTGAAGATACGTATCAGTAACTGCTCCCGTTCATGGTGACATACGATGTCTTCAACGAATTATTCCTCATCGTAGCTCCATCCACGAGGTTTACTAACGTCAATGCTAATGCTAATGACAGTACCTCTTTGAAGTGTATTGTTTATAGCCTGTGGATTGCGTTGTGTGGATTTTGTGAAAAAAATGTTGTACGCGCACAAGAAAAATGTGAACCTAGGGAAGGTTCATTAATTATGTCACGCAGTAGGAGGGGAGGGGGGATTTAAGAAAACGTGACGATCCATACAAAAAAATTTGAAGGTCCATACAAAAAACGTGACAAGGGGGGGAGGGGGGTCATAAAAAGTCAATTTTTGCGTGACGTAATTAATGAACGTTCCCCTGTCCCATCGTGTTTTGGGAAAAAAATCTGCAAATCTGTAACTCACATCTCAAATCTGTGGTTGACTTTGAATAACGAGCGCAGGGCATAAAGTAAACTGGTGGTAGCATGGAGGAAGACGTAGGGAAGGGTTAAGGGTGCTAAAAAAGTCGGTGTTTCGAATAGTTATGTCCAGAAGGTCAAGGCAAGTAAAGGGTGTCTACAGTTAAAGTGCATCACTTTAAACTTGTCCTTAAAAACAAGTCTCTTACCCTATTGTCATGAAATATTCAGGAAATAAAATACAATATATAAACTTGGTTTAGGTATTTTTATTTCACTGTATTTTTTTTACCAAATCCAGAAGCCCGAACATTCTTCTTAATACCACGCATAAGATTTTGTACAACGCTTGAACCGACATTTTTTCACCCCTTTCAACCATGCCTTCAACATTTCTTGTACTGTAGTGACAACTTTAGGATGCTTACGAAGTTGGTGCTTCATTATAGCCCAATATGTTTTCAATTGGCCGTCACTCTGGAGATTGGGGGATCAAGATCATTCGGCACGAAATTGACACCATTCGTCTTGTACCACTCCAGAACATCCTTGGAGTAGTGACAAGAGGCTAGGTCCGGCCAAAGAATTGTAGGAACGTTTTGTGTTTTGAGAAACGGAAGCAGTCGTTTTTTCAGGCATTCATTCATGTATATTTGACTATTTACAGTCGAAGTTGTCACGAAAGGCTTGCTCCGTTTACCACACGAACAAATCCCCTGCCAAATCATGAATTTCTTGGGGAACTTTGACACTTGCTGTTTCCCGAGAGACTCTGGAACATCGAACTTGTCTTTCGCAATCACATACTGATTACCGGGAATTTGTTTACAGTCCGCATTTACGTGTGTTTCATCGTCCATGATGCAGCAGTTTGTTTTCGTCATCATTTGTGTGTACAGCTTGCGAGCACGTGTTTTAGCAGTCCTATTATGTTTTTCATTGCGGTTTGGAGATGAACTTTGGATGATAGAGGATAGAGCCCGGCTCGTTTCTTGGCTTTCTGCATGAAGCGTTTGATCAAGTGCAGCTTTTTTGCGACATCCATTTGCATTTGAAGGTAGCAACCACTCGCTTGTGATCCTTCACACAGTACGGAGCACTTTTTCTACCACTCACCTTCTTCCGATCGACAGTTAAACGTTCCCCGAAACGTTTTATGACGCGAGACACTGTAGACTGGTGAATTTTCAACATCTTTCCGATGGCTCGGTGCGCAAGAAGTGGGTTGTCGAGGTGCGCGTGCAAAATGTTCTCGCGTACTTGCTGTTCCTTTGACTCCATTCTCGAAACTACGACACATTTCACAATGATGCTTATTGAAAGTGATGCAATTTAACTGTGGACACCCTTTACTAGATTACATGCATTCTTCTTTCCTCTCTCATAGCGTTTCAAGCTTTTTGCTTTCGCAATAAGCTTATTGCTTGCTCTCAAGATAGTATTCTAAATACACTTCCAGTTATTAAATCAGACCTTTCGATGCCAGGTACCATTTTTGCAATAGTATGATTATAAGGCAAGTACCATGCCCAAAGAGTCGAGAAATTTTCCACAACGAAATATTCCTAGACCAGACCGCGCATCGAACCCAGCCACCTCCACCATGGTGTTGCTTTGTAGCCGTGCCTTTACCGACCGGGGCTAAGGCAGGATCCACATGCATGCAAGGTTTAAAACTTTCCAACTCGCGATGAACGGCAGCTAACTGTTGCCAAGACCCATGCTAGAAAGCTCTACCGGCAGATGTTGACCAGATACCAGATACTTATTGGGCCATGATGAAGCGGGAACTCAGAAATACCAAGAAAAGGAAAAGGATGCAAATGACCTGCGTAGGAAGTGATGTGATGTTCTTTATCGCTTCCTCTTTCAATTCGAGCCGGCAAACCGTTAATTACTTTAAAAATGGACACCGTATACACAAGTCTCTGCTTCACCAATAGCCATTGTAGAGCATTTAATAAGAAAGAGGTGGAAGTGAACCTAATATATCTTTATGTGAAACTTAATACAATATGGGCTATTCTACGAGTCGAGTGAGTCGCACCGAGCCGCTCTCACTTGACGAGTCGACAATTGCCAAATCGACGGATTTGATTCTCTGTGCAAATAAAATGGATTAAGCCATGTTGGATTGATGTATGGGATAACAAACCTTTGAAAATGATTTTCTCTCCCCAGCGACCTCCTCGCCGGCGTACAAGCAAAGCTAGAACATCTTTACCTAGTCACCTTGGTCTAGCAATAAAGTCTACTTAGAATTAGACTTAGAATATAATCACAGGGAAACCGAAAGCGTTTTTTTTTTTATAAAATAAGAATATCGTCCAGGAATTTTCGAAGAAATAATACCTGGATACCAAACTTTGGTAGGTGCATAGTCAAATTCGATTCTAATTCATTTTATTTATCTTTTCAATGTTTGAGATGAACGTTCTCATACACGAGGTACATATTTTTTATAAGATGCAGTACTTCTGGAAGCGAACAGACAATTAAAGAAGGTGAACTAATAACTTGAAGAGACAAATAAACATAACTTAAAACAAAAACGGTTCATCAACTATCCGCGTCTTTATGAGTCTTCAGTATGCAAATTTAAAACAAAGTAATAAAATTAAACAACCAGTGTTCCACAGACCACCGTGGGAATATCGTATGACTTGGGTGTCTTATTATTGAAATTACTTAGGTCGAAAGTTGATTTCCCCTCTGCTGATAAGGTGAGCGACTATCATACGAATTTATTCGGGATTCGCATATTACGGAGGGCTACCATCCAAATATTAGGGGAGATTCGTGAGTAGCCGCTAATAACCTATCGAAAACAACCCGTTTCCTGTTACGGTTGATTTCAGTTTTTAACTACGCTTTTTTGAATGATTGTAATCTTTCTCTCTCTCAGCTCGTAGGGACCACCTCTATGCTTCGCAACGAGTTGACCCTTTTTGCGTGCATCTAGCAACTTACATGTAGTACAAATACCGTTCGTCGTCGTCGGTGTCGTAAAAGTACTGGCACATGTCTGAAAAATCTAGAAAATAAAAGGAACGCGTCATTTGACAAGCTTATGGGACAAAATTGGGATAACAATTACTACCCAGATCCGAATCGTAGTCTATACCCCACAGCATGGAATCATCATCTCCGTAATCATAGCCCATGAAGTCCTCATCATCATCGTCTATAACGTCATCGTACATATCGTCGGAGTCCGTTCCGCGGTAGAGACCTTCCGTACTCTCGAACGATACATCCAGCAGATGCCGGTTTGCCTGGACTAGGGTGTTCTGAAAAGGAAAAAAAAATTTAAGAAGTTACTACCTATGCGAATCATGCCAGTTGTAACTATAGTTTTTAGGCTGGACAAGTTTACGATATACATTGAACCATGTTCAATGGATCTTCTGGAAGATTAACCGACAATATGATGAAATCTGGGATGTTCAGGGACATACCAGACGGTTCATTAGTTCATAACTTAGGATGTACAATTGAAACTATAGAGTTTTCTGATGTCCAAGGTGTACTGATGTATGATATGTATTCAACTATGTTCATTGAATCTTATGGAAATGCAACCTATTTTATGAGATAATCTGGGATGTTCTAAGTCATCCAACCTGTCCTAGTTTATCTGAAGTCTTTTGGAAGGCCAACAGATATTATGAAATGATCAGCCATTCAGTTTTGGAGCCTAAAAATTAGGATCTGAAATTTTAACTGTAGCTTTTCAGACAACAAAAATTTACGATACGTGTTCAACCATGTTCACTGGATCTTCGGGTAGGTGTCTAGGTCATCCAAACTATTATCCAGTTCATAACTTAGGATCTTTAATTGGTCGGGGTTCTGCCATATTACACCAAGCGACATATGCGTCATTCCTCGTTACTGATCCAGTACAGTCCTCACCGGATATTTTTGTCGGTGCATTATGGAGATGGATCACTTAAATAGACTATTGATTACAAACTTCAAGAACCACTGATCTGGTTCGTCTCCTTACTTAAAAGTTCTGTTTGAATATGTCGGACAAAACTGATGATTTTCGATAGGCGATTGGTGCGATTTGGCAGAACTCCGACCAATTGTAACTGTAGCTTTTTCAGCTACAAGGCTTATTTAGAATGACCTAGATTATCCCATAATATCTTTTGACTTTCCAGATGGTTCAATGTACATGGTTGAATACATATCGCAACTTTGTACAGTCGAAAAATCTATAGATACAATTGTAGGTTCTAGGTTTTTAACTCAGGAAAAGTTTGAATGACCTAGAACACCTCAGATTATGTCATATTGTCGGTTGAACTCCAAAAATAACCATGTTTGATTACAAATCGTAACTTTGTGATATCGAAAAAATACAATTACAAATTTTGATACGGTTATGACATTCTCACAGTCACTACTTCTTCACCTTTAGTGCGTTTTATTTACCTCGAGAGGCGATTTGATCTTCGGAAATCTCCTTTCCCAACTTCAACACACTGTAACACTCCGGGTGAGAGTTCTTGATGTGTCGCAAACAATTGGTCAACCCGAATGCTTTGGGACTGAATTTGAACTTGTGACCCAGGCTACAACTCAGACCCCCGCTCCCGGAACGCTGTCGCACTTTTTCGGACCCATTTCCTTCGTCCTCTTTTACAAAAATGAATCCATTTGCTCAAAACAACAAAACGTAACAGAATAACGGAGAAAACCCCACAAATGTACATAGAAAATCTTATTAAAAATCGAACTAAAGGACGAACACGAAATTATTGCGACACCGAAAATGTCATGCCAATTTTCTTATAATGTTTAGAATCATTTTCATTTCATTTTCATTTTGTGATGTACAAGGGGGTCGAGGGCCAAGTCACCGATGTGAAATTTCACATCGTCCATAATACATCAGGGCGGGGAAGGGGAGTGAGCATCACAGCATCTTTAACCCATGGGGGTCAATTAAGTTCTGCGTGGTTTGTGGTAAACCGGCTGCTCAGGGATTATGGGAAGGTAAAAGGTTTGGGCAGGTTTTTTTATGTAAAAAGTTGTATATCGTTGAATATTTGCCTAATTTGCTTAGCCTCTCGTCATATGGGGTTTCGTTCGTCACATAGCTAGCGAAAAAGATTTCATTTTCATTTTCATTTAATTTTCAAGCACAGAAGGGGGTCATAGGGCCAGGTCTCCAGTGATGAAAATCACTGTCCATATGGTAGAAGTATAGATTTGGTATCACAGAATAATAACCACAGGGGTCAAGTGAATCCTGCTTAAGATACCGGATAGTAAGAGGCTGTTGAAAATAGGGGATAGTTAGAGTGAAGGAATATCAGGAGGCAGAAAGTGAAGCAAGAAGAGAGAGGCGTTTGATTGCTGAAACGAGACCGGAATAATAGTTTGGTGATTAGTACATTTTAGCAATTGATAAGTTCAACTATGAATTAGTTCTCATCTGTTTCTTCTCCTATTGGTTGTTGTTGCACTGGTACCGCAAGTTACTGTCATCCAACTTGCTTTTCGATCTCATCTACTTACTGTTGATTACAATTTTGAAAGCATTTGCCACTTCTCACGTGTCTGCAGAGATAAATCCGATGATACAAATCTAGCTTTCCTGTTGACTCCAGTATACCAAAAAAAGAAACAGATATATAGTCATTAAAAAGTGATATTATCAAAACGAAATGGCTATTCAATATTGTTCAACGGATGTGAAATGAAGAAACATCGGAATTAAGCATGTTTGGAAGAAACAACGAGATGATAAGTTCAATTTCATATACATTTGTTAGCCTATGCGTTATTAAATTTTTCATTAAAGCATCTCAGTCAACTTATGAAACATCGACTCATGTTCTATGCTAATATTAAAAATGTTTCCTCATATTACATCTTCAAGTGGTCTGTGTAAGCCATTTATTTTGTTCAAGCCCTTTTGAACAAGATGAGGTGAAATAAGGAGCCCAGTATTTTAGAACTAGGATTCAAACAACAATGACATGATGAATGGCATCACTTACTCCTACTTGATTTCCGTCTCGACCAACCTAGCGAAACGTCACCCAATTCCTTACTGAAGCAGTTCAGACAATAATCATGCGTTATTGGCAACAAAAACAAGAGACAGAAGAGAATAAAAAAGAAATTAGAAAAGAGACAATAACAAAGTAATTATTAATGTGAGTTGATGAAAAGAATTCTAAAAGACACTTTCGCCTACCACCAAGAGTAACAATAAAGCAGAAAAGAAAAGTTAGTAATAATACATAACTACAATATAACTAATCTACGTAGATGAACGTTGGTTTCGGGGTCTTGTTAGTGCTAGAGTTGTTAGTATAGACCCGTACTTAGCCCTGGCGGTCCCTCTAACAATAGTGATAGGCAGCTGTAGTTAAATCATGCGTAACTGTTTCTATAGCTATGTTAAAGGTATGATAAATCAAGTTTCGAAAAAATAAATAACTTAAATAATTGAAATATCTCAGCTATAATTACTAGTATTAAACAGAAGATTGATTATATCGACACTTGACGAATCATCGTCAAACCCTTCATCCTTGGCCAGGGAATTTTCTTATAATGTTTAGAATCAAACCAAAATTTTAGGGTAGTTTTAAACATATATTTACTTCAAAAATCAAAAGAAAAGTTAATCGATGGAGCCTTGAGTGTAAAATTGAACGCATTTTCGCTAGATGCCCTCCATCAAAGTCTTTACAGTGTCATCCGGTACCAGTTTCTCAGTTTTTTTTCCATTTTCTTAACATGTCCTTCTCGTCTTTGACTGTCTTCTTGCTCTTCCGAAGTTCCCGCTTCATCATTGCCCAGTACTGCTCCACCGGGCGCAGCTCCGGACAGTTTGGCGGATTCATGTCCTTTGGAACAAAATGGACAGAATTGGCCTCATACCACTCCAGGACACTTTTAGAATAGTGGCATGATGCCAAATCTGGCCAAAATAGCGAAGCTTCGTCGTGCTGCTGCAAGAACGGCAAAAGGAGCTTCTCGAGGCACTCAGATTTGTAGATCTCTCCATTTACTGTGCCCTTTGTCACGAAAGGCTCACTCCTCAGTCCGCAAGAGCAGATGGCCTGCCAAATGAGATATTTGGAGGCGAACTTCGACATTTTCTTCTTCTTAAATTTGTCGTCCACGTAGAACTTGCTCTTGCCGGTGAAAAACTCCAACCCCGGAATTTGCTTAAAATCGGCTTTTATATACGTTTCGTCGTCCATCACACATCAGCCATATTTTGTCAGCATCTTCTCGTAGAGCTTCCGTGCCCGAGTTTTAGCCGTCGATTGTTGCCGCTCATCGCGGTTTGGGATGTTCTGTACCTTGTATGTATGTAGTTCAGCTCTCTTCTTTGCATTCTGGACGTAGCTCTGCGACATGCCGATCTTTTTAGCCAAATCACGGCTTGAGACGTTGGGATTTGCTTTAATCATCCGCTTCACCTTTCCCTCCGTCTTTTTGTTCTCCGGTCCCGGTTTTCTTCCAGCTCCTTTGCCGTGGTCCAACGTCAACCGCTCCTGGAACCGCTTCAACACTATGATGACGGTTGAATGGTGAATGTTCAACATTTTTCCCAACTGCCGGTGCGACAGGTCAGGAAATTCCAGGTGTTTGGAAAGAATTTGTTCTCTCGACTCGCGTTGGTTCACCTCCATTTTCGTTGAATCGAAAAACACGACTTCGAGTTTGACAGCATGTAAACAATACACATCAATGAGAAAGTGTGCAAAATTTGGTTGATTTTTACCCAATGGTAAAAAAGTTATGCCCTGTTGAATGTGTCGCAATAATTTCGTGTTAGCCCTTTATAAACGACAAAACGTACGCAATAAGTAAAGGAATGTCGCTAGAAACGAACATGGTTGAAAAGATGTACAATATCTGTTGCAAATCAGCCAAATTTGAGGAATAAATTTAGTATTATATGCTATTATAACAACTTGTATGATATGCCTTAGTTCATGTTAACAGAACAAAGTGAAATTTATTGCACTCGTATGTTTCGCTTCAGGCTGTAAGCATCCATCCATCTTTACCAACTATCCCGTATCCCTCGACAAAATTTGCGTTAAGTCAAGAGTAACAATGGCATAATAACATATTTTCTTTCAAAACAACAAGCTCCCCCACACGTACGAGCACCACCAACAGATGGAACAATTATCACCTCCTGATGCTGTGCTAAAAATTCTCGAAAAAATATGTTTGAAGTCAGGTTTTGAGGAGAATGATACGGAGATGCAGAATTCAGACGTAGACGGCCACTTAGATCAGTTCAAGATTTAGTCAAATTCGACTTAGAAGATCAAACAGTGGAGTTACTCATAGACTGGGGTAAATAGCAGATATGGGTAAATGTCCTTCATACCTATGTTTACTCAAATATTAAACAATTTCACGCAGTCCATGCGTAACTCTACTTTATTCACTGTTGAATTGAACTGGACTCAATTTTGAATCAATATCAATAGCCGTGTACTTATAAAAAAGGCATGAAAAGAAAGAGAGATAAAACCAAACATTGTCTCTTTCCGGTAGATGCAACATGTGACATGATTGAATGTATTTTTGTTGCATACAAGCATACAAAGCAATATACATACATCGTCTGCATCAACCGCTTAAAATGAAAATCCTTTTTTGATTTTGTCTTCTGATGAACTGGACTCTGGAGGTACATGGCCCCGGTAAAAGGAAGCCCATTAGTTTCCCGGGTGTGCGGGATATGCAGCTGCGGAGCAAAGACCAACGTGTTCATGATGAATAAGACGATCGCCTCGAAGCTGTACAAAGAAGAATGCCTCAAAAACCGCGTACTACCTTTCAATAAAGCCCATAAAGGTCCCGTGATGTTTTGGCCAGATTTGGCAAGATGCCACTACAGCTAGGAAGTCATCCAGTGGTACCGCAATAATAACGCAATAATAAGATTTCATCGATAGAAACATAAATCCACATAACTGCCCGCAGTTCCGGCCCACTGAGAGATTTTGGGCAATAATGAAGCGGAAGCTTAAGTGGAAAACGGCTCGGGACGCGACTCAGATGACCATAATGTGGAACAAATGTGCTAAGGAAGTTGACTCCGGAGGGGTGCAGTGTTTGATGGGAGGAATAAAGAAGAAAGTGCAAATTTACATTAGAAACGAGGAGAAATTGTTTGTATTGATATGTTCTAAGTACAGTTATTAAGTTAGAGTACAGTGAATTACCTTTGTTTTGATGTATTAAACTTATTTGTACGTCAATTCGTTACCGAGATACAGATGATTTTACTATTCCGGATTCTTAATGGACATAGATTTAGCAGCCGTAAATCGGGCTTCTGGCGTATTGCGTAACCGTAATTGCGTTGGTCTCTCAGTTTTCAAACGAGAACAAAGATCGCTTTATAGTCATCGATCTTTCAAGTTTCTAGAACCATAAACACCGAAGTAAAATAGTAAAGCGTTCGAGGTTTTCGAATACAAAACGATGCACGTGCGTTGCGCGCATATTGTATCAAGGACTTCGTGATTTCAATGTCATTGACAGTTCCAAGACATTTTTGAGCTACCAAACTCTTCACATATTGGTTCACCACCAGACACTTTTCATGTATTGAAAATCCTCACTCCATTCGCATTTGCGACAGGATGAGCACCTTTCTAACAAAAGCTGTCCATTTTGGCAGCTCCTTCTCCTTCAGACCAATCAGTTCCAAAAGTTGTCCGAACACTAACTATTCTTTTCTCTGGATTCCGACATTGAGCTCAGCTGCCTAAATTATTTTTACACTTTGTGAGCAACTGCAGCGCTCAGATAGTCTTTATCAACGAACTTTTCCAGATACAGCTCCAGACGCCTTTAAGTCTGGTCAAGAAATGCTTCTACTGTCGGAATCACTTACCTTGTACGCAGTTGAAAAGGAGTGCAAACTTCATAACGCCTGTCTATGCAATCTAAATGGGGCTGTCACTTTTCCTTGCGGAATAATATTCCGTTCGGTTATTCCGCAAATAAAACTTACATTTCACCCTTATTGTAGCAGTTACTTCGGAAAAAACGGCCAAAATTGCTTCAGGGCTTTACTTGTCAGCTGCATACTAGGCTGTATCCGTGAAGTGCGTTCAAACAACAGGGTTAATGCAGGTGACGCAACGCGATAAAGGGTATGTCAAAGGAGATTTGTTGAGTAGCTTCTTAAAAAAAAACCACAGTAAAAAGATTGACAGTCGTTGCGGAATGCTAAAACGTCATTGCCGGAAATTTCTGCAAATTCTCGATTAGAGGTTCCATTTCCCGACCAATATGGTTGTCCCGAGATTCAGGATAAAATTTGTTGCTTGTCCCGGGAAATTTTTCAATGTGCTTAAAAACGCAATTTTGTGGTTAGGAATATGTTTTATTCATCAACAAAAAAAATCAAGTAACTGGTCTTATCAATTTGAATTCGTTCTCTGAAAATACGACTTCAAGAAGCAAATGTTATTAAAGCTTTCATCGGACAGCGAGGTTCGCTGTTTAGAACAGATATTTCCGGAGTTCGAAAAGATGCGCTCGCTATCAGTGACGTCGGTTTGATTGATTTTAAGCCGCCGGAAATGATTTCAAGATTCGGGCTCAACTTACCATGTAGCTCAAAAAGTGACAGCTCTTTCGCAATTACTTTTGAAGAATCAATCATTGCCGAATCAGTCTGGGACGGGTTGGCATATTCCTTTATAGCCGATTCCAGTTCTTCACGCATGCTCGATGGTGTCGATTCGGAATCGTCATGCATACAGGACAATCCAGCATTCAACTCGGCAGCATCATCATCGGTCTGTCTTTGACAGTCTTGCAACAATCGAACTCCCAGTTCCTTGATGAACTTAATCATTTGCGTTTTCGATGAGCTTTCCAGTTGGCGCCGTTCGTTCATTCTTTTTGTGATTGCATCGTAGAGGTCGTTTCCAACTTCGGAGTTACTTTTCTTAAGCTTCGAACACAAGAAACTCAAGCTGCCTTCCGCAAACAGGAATGTAGCATCTCGCCTTCCCAATGCTACCGAAGCGAGTCTGATTGACTCAAGAGCTTCCTGAATGTTTTTTGCAACTTCGAAATCACTGCCCAACATAAGACCTGAAAGGCCTATTTCGGAAAGTGTCTCTTTGATGCAATCAAAACCGCGAATGAAGTGCTACAGCATCGTTTCAGTCGAGTTCCAACGAGTTTTGACGTCCACACACAGTTGAAGTGGTTTATGTAACATTTTCTTGATTATTTCTTGAAGCAGTGCATTCCTAACAGGCGATTTTCGAAAAAAAATTCACAGCTCTTCGAATACGTTTCAGAGACTCTCCAAATCGCGTGGTGTATAAGTCTGTAATTGAAATAAGTTAGCTGTTTTCTTTAATATGAACATGAACATCACAATATATTTACCCGAAGAACCAACTTCATCATCGTAGTTATCACTATCTGAATTCTCATTTTCAATTGGTATCGGTGGCTGATCCTTGTACAGGACATCGCGAACCCCCAAGTGAATCGCATGGTTGTAACACTGCTGATGAAGGTAATCCGACAATCTTCCAAACTTCGTCACCACTCGAGCTCCGTCAGTCGTTGATGCTACTATGTTTCTATCCTTAATATCGAATTTCCGGACCATATGTGATCCACGAATTTTGCCGAGTCAGGTTGTAGAATGATTCGTCAGTGAAATGGGCATTCACGTTTTAGTAGCGCTTGTTGCTTAGACTTGTCCACTCGTCCAAAGTGAGACCGCTATCGATACGCCTCACTATTTCATCCCGCGTTTGCTGCTGAGAGTATCCATAGTATTCGGCGACCAGCTTCTTGAAGGATGTATTCGACGTTGGCAAAGAATATCCACGATCTGCGATCGATTGTCTGATGAACTTGGTGGTGATTGCATTGATCGAAAATCCGTCCTCTGCTGCCAGCCGAGCTACAATTTCCGCCAGTGACTGACGTTTAACGAACTTGAGCATCGAAACTTGTTTCACTGGGACATTCGGTGTGGATGATTTAACTTTCGCAGCAGACTCACTAGGATTTGTGGAGGGTTTGGAATCCATGTCGTGTTTGTTCATCATGTGCCGGAGCAAGCCACTGATCGACGAGCCCTTGCACGACAAAATTTGCTTGCACTTACGACATCGTGCTTTTTCTTTGTCATCCGCAATTCTATCGAAGTGTTTCCGAATTTCAGCCATGCTTTTAAAATAATTGGATGTAAGGCTACATTAGGACACATTTTGTATTACTACTTACTTTGATGTAACGGCAATCCGAAATTATGCAATGAACACAGAAGCAGTAATCAGTGAATGAAAACAATGTTTTGAATGGAAATGACAGCTTGCGTCCTATTGGCGCGCGCGCGCGTGTGTGTGAAATGTGTAGGCAAAAATGCGAATCAACACAAAAGGAATAATGCATTTTCATGAATGATGTATAACATCGATGTAGGTACAGTAAATATGTATGTTGGCGTTGTATGGGTTATATTGAATGCGCGTAAACGGTACACTGAAATTTATTGGGAAGTATCAAAGCGAAAAATTATGTAAGAAATGTGTGTCCCGAGATTTTCGGGACGGTGAAAAATCTTATCTCGGGATTTTTTGTCCCGGGTTGGAACCTCTACTCTCGATTTCTTGATATTCGATCTAGAGGCAAAACCGATTTTGCTTTGACTGTCAGACGCTCAGGCTTAATTTTCTCCATAGCGGCTCTAAGGTCAAATCGTCGAAAAGAAACAGCTACAGGAGATTAGGTCTGGTAATCATTGAGAAACCACTCGACCATTGCTGCAGACTTGATCACAAAATTCAGCTTTGGCAACAGCATCTTATCGTCTACCGCATCAGTCACAACAACGAGAACTTTTGATAGGAACATCAACGAAAAGCTCTGTTTTAAATTTGATTGATTTTAAGGTGTCTGACACAATACGTTACTGTCCACTGCAGTGACAAATATTTGTCTATTATACAAATGGGCTGAGACTGTATGGTATTTTAAAATTAATCCACAAGCCAATATTTTTTTCTTAGCTCCGCTGTGCTGGAGTTGTGTACGACTTGACAGCTGCCAGGACTGACCCGCAGATCCCTGATTTCCCGTCAATTCTTTGAATGTCTTTCAGTTGACAGCTAGGCCATTGAGCACTGAGCTATCTTCTTCAGCTATGCTGGATTTGCAGAAAAACACAGTTTCATTCCATTAATGAGATCGTTGGACCGAGTAGATGACAAAAACGCTACCCAAATTATCAAATCGAAAAAGGTGTTAGCATGGTTCTTGCAATATGACAAAAATTCCCGATGGATTTTGAAATTCCCGAATTTTTCCCGCATATTTCACGATGACTTTGGATTTCCGTAGTTTTTCCGCAATTTCCCGAGTCTGTAACTACCCTGAACGTCTCAGATTACAACCATATGGCGTTCAGTTGAAATGTTAATTAGCGCATCCCTAGCCAAGCTTCGATCAACGTTTGCAAGCAGGATACCGGGACGCACAATTGCCGCTAGTCTTGAGGAAGCCCCTATTCCGCTCAACGCAGTCGAGCCCTACCTGCCAGCGACCAGCAGCCGTCGCGGTCCTGCGGTTGAGTTGGGAGACGGGGTCTTCCAGATTCCAAGTAACGTCAAGTATGGTCTATAAACGGACACTTTCCGCTCTGATGGTATTTCCTTTCCCAGTACTACAAACCTTGAACGTCGGAATTCGAACCTTGTAATCTACTATCAGAATGTTGGCGGAATGAACGGCCTTATTGATGATTTTCGGTTAGCGTTCATGGATCATTGCTACGACATTATAGTCTTAACCGAGACATGGCTGGATTCTAGGACTGTTTCTAGTTATGGAGATGGTTACGAAGTTTTCCGCTGCGATCGGAACATAAACAACAGTAGGAAATTGACCGGCGGTGGTGTTCGCGTTGCAGTTAGTGTCAGGTTGAAAGCAAGGGTAGTTGAAGACGATTCCTGGATCACCGTAGAACAAGTTTGGGTAGCAATTCAGCTTGGAGGCCGTAATCTATTCCTTTGTGCGGTGTACATTCCTCCGGATCTAACTCGGGATTTAGACCTAATTGATGCGCATTGCCGATCTGTTTCTGCTATTTCGAATACGGTTGCCCTCCATGTTGAAATGATTATTTTGGGAGACTTCAACCTAGCGGGCATTGCATGGACTCCAACTCACAACGGCTTCCTATGTCCCGACCATGAACGTTCCTCTTTCCACGCAGGGGCTATTCAGCTTCTGGACAGCTACAGTACCGCAACTCTATCCCAAGTTAATAACGTAGTGAATGAGAATAATCACTCTCTAGATCTCTGCTTCGTGAGTGGCCGAGATATTGCTCCCGTCATCTCTACAGCTCCCGTGCCTCTAGTTAAGGATGTCCCTCACCATCCTTCACTAATAGTTGCTGTCGAGGACGTTGTAGCTCGAGACTTCGTCGACACTCCTGCTACTGTGTCATATAACTTCCGTAGAGCTGACTATCGCAGTATTGGTGATGTTTTATCTAGTTTGGATTGGCAGAGCATTCTTGATTCGACCTACGTTACCATCGCTGCTCAAACTTTTTCCCACGTCTTGGCTTATGTCATTGACAGCCACGTCCCAAAAAAGATTGTTCAGACTAGCTCTCGGGTCCCTTGGATGACGAACGCTCTTCGCTCGCTAAAACGGATTGAAAGGGCTGCTCTTAAAAGATTCACGAAACACCGCATCATGTCGCTAAAATGCCACTATAGCCGACTCAACTACGAGTATAAACGGACCAGTCGTGCGCATTTTCAACGTTATCTGAGTGGGGTTCAACGGCGTCTTAAATCTCATCCGAAATCTTTTTGGAGCTATGTTAATCAACAACGTAAGGAAGTAGGCTTACCTTCATCCATGTTCTAAATGGCGAAACTGCTGGCACTCAACAGGAAATTTGCGATCTGTTCTCGGTAAAATTTGCAAGTGTTTATGAAGACGAGAGATTAACCAGTCATTCTGTTCACGCTGCCGCCGACAATGTTCCCTTGGCAAATCAAACACTCAGCCTAGTTGATGTGGATTCAGAATCAATCTCGAACGCGGCATTACACCTTAAAACATCGTTTAAGCCCGGACCCGATGGGGTTCCGTCGATTTTTCTGAAACCGAACATGGCTTGTCTTCTGTATCCACTTCATCAGATATGCCAGATGTCCCTCTCTAGCGGTACATTTCCTTATTGCTGGAAAATGGCGGACATGTTTCCGGTATATAAAAAAGGAAGCAAGCGGGACGTGAACAACTACCGAGGAATCACAACGTTAAGCGCTGTATCGAAGCTTTTTGAACTGGTCGTTAAGAACTCACTTTTTACACATTGCAAGCAGTTGTTACGTAACGACCAGCACGGATTTTCACCAGGGCGTTCCTCAACTACAAACCTATTGTGCCTTACGTCGTACATCACTGATGGTATGATCGCTCGATGCCAAACGGACGTGTTCAACACAGATTTAACGGCAGCTTTCGACAAGTTGAATCATGATATCGCGATCGCTAAACTTGACAGACTAGAAGTTGGTGGTAATCTTTTAAGATGGTTTCGATCATATCTCACAGGGCGTCAATTGACAGTTGCCTTGGGTGACCTTCGTTCAAGGAGTTTCTGCGCCATGTCCGCGCCATGTACACTATGTTATCGGAAGGCCCCGCCTGTCGTTTGCTGATGACCTGAAAATCTTTATGCGAATCTGTTCAACCGCCAATTTCCATTTCCTCCAAGCGCAGGTTGATGCCTTTGCTCATTGGTGTACTCTAAATCGGTTGGTGGTCAACCCGGCCAAGTGCTCAGTGATAACCTTCTCACGTCAGAAACAACCAATTCTGTTCAACTACCATCTTCTCGGTACAACCATCGAACGATCGCAGTGCGTTAAAGACCTAGGTGTTAAGCTGGATTCGAAACTGACGTACACGCAACATTTATCGTATGTTGTTGACAAAGCTTCAAGGACACTCGGTTTTATATTCAAGGTCGCGAAGAATTTCAGCGATATTCACTGGCTTAAATCGCTCTATTATTCCCTCGTTCGTTCGACACTGGATTACTGTTCAGCGGTCTGGAGTCCATGCTATGATAATGGCGCCGAGCGAATCGAATCTATTCAACGCCGTTGTCTTCGGTTTGCACTTCGTAGACTTCCTTGGAGCGACCCTTTTCGCCTTCCTAGCTACGAAAGTCGGTGTCAGTTGGTCGACATGGAGCCTCTGCGTGTCCGTAGAGATGTATGTAGAGCTTTAACTGCTGCAGATGTGCTACAAGGAAGAATCGACTGCGGAAGGATCCTTCAACAAATTAGAATCAACGTCCAACCAAGGCCAATGCGTCACAACTCCATGCTCAGGCTTCCTTTTCGCCGCACCAACTATGGGTCCATTTTCGATTTCCATCTGACGCGGAACGCACTTCGTCGGAGATTTTCTACCGTTTTTGAACAATTGACGCACGTAGTTAAGATAGTGTATAGCTTTAATTATTTTATTTTTACTTATTTATTTTATTGTTTTGACTCCAGTTAAGAGGTTATGTAATCATTTCTTATTGTAATTTTTGTTGTTGTTTTTAACATCATTAGGACCTAAACTTGGTCTGTTGATGTCTACTTCAAATAAACAAATAAACAAATAAACAAAGCTATTAGTGATACATCTGATAAATATATGAGAACATGGTTGCCAATGATGGTGTTCATGGGATCCATAAATTTCAAACCCAAACCATTACTTCAGTTTCTAATAAATAACGAACATCAATACTCACATTTAATATCACCGGGCAGATGCTGGTTTGACCGACCATCATCTTGAGTTGGCGGCTTCCTTCTCGACGACACCCGATGGCTTGCTCCTTGAGAATGTCGATGGCAGAAAAAATCAGTCCCTCTGTTATCTGGCAGTAGGAAAGGTCAAGCAGTTTGAGCTGTGGGTTCTTCCGAATGAACTCGATAAGCTGCTTGTCGGTAAGTTTCGTACAACCGGCAACATGCATTTCCACAAAGTTAGCTTTGTTGCACAAGTTCGCCAATTGTTCGTCACCGAAGTCCAGCTTGTAGTTTAGTTTCAGTTCTTTTAGATGAGTGAGGTTAGCAACCAATTCGTAGTCAACCGCTGTGTTGACTCCCTCCGATAGGTCGAGGTGTTCCAGTTTGTTAACCTCGGTGAGACTTTGCAAAATTTGATCAATAGGCGAGTAACCGTTAATTTTAAATTGGATCTTCGTCAAATTGGGCAACTTGCCAAGGAGAGCCATGCTAGCAGAGTCAACGTTCTCGTAGCTGTTGTTGCACACCAGATGTATTAGCTCAGTCATGTTATTTACGATAGACTTGATGGCTTCCGTTGTCAGTCGGCCGCAACATGCTATGTTCAGGTATTCCAATGTTTTGTTCTGCGCGGCAAAGGTAGAAAAGGGTTTTCCCTGTAGGTTTTGACAGCTTTCCAGGTTCAAGGATTTCAGGTTTTTAACGAAGGCCAAACATTTACCGGTGATTTCGCTGTTCATCGAAAGGTCTAATCGCTGTAGCTTTTTTGCATTTTTCAAGTTTTTCCCGATAGTATCATCAATACCGCAGGCCGTTAGTGTTAATCCTTCCAGGCATTTGAATACCTCGCCGAAACCCTTCAGCATGTTGGATTTCAGCGTAAAGTCATTGATGTTCAGATCTTTCAAGTTCGGACAATATCGCGGAATAAGGTTGAGAATCCTCACCTCGGGCCTCAAGAAACGGTCTCTGGAGATCACCAGATACTCGATGTAGGAACCCATCTCCATTAGGATATTTTTGGCATCCATCATTGTGAGGTACTTCTTGTCGCAAGGATCTATATCGAAGTCTAGAATTTTGTATCGCTTGAACGCTTCGCATGAAATATTTTCAAACCGGGAGCAGGTTTTTTTCACAGCCAGCAGATCAGTCAGTGTCAGATAATCAAAAATCACTATCAAACAATCGTCGTTCAATTGCAGTATATTCATATCATCTGATTCCGATCCGTTAACCTCACAGCTTTCGGTTTTAGTGATTGTGCTCGTTTCTACGTCGTTCTTTGAAGTGTTTGATGTTACCGATGCACCCTCGACACATCCAGACGTAGAGCTAGTGGCAGCCTCAGAAGCTTTCGATGACCCCACTCCTTCCTCAGCTTCCTTTACTTTTCTATGGTACGCCTCCTGGTGCCAGCTGTCCGCCGGAGCCACGTAGATTTTTTTCTTGAACATTTTTTTCTTAAGTAAGCACCTACAGAGAGAAAAACAAATCATCATTTTATGTCAGAATCCTGACACAGTTTTGGTTGAACTTTATAACAGAAACCAATAATGTTAAATCAATATTTTCTAAACAACCCTACGGGAAAGATAGAGAATTTTCTGCTTGTCCCGACTACCGAAACTACTGAGACTTACTTGAAAGCATCTTCGCAGCGTTCGTACGATATGAAACCATACCGAATGACTCTTTCAATACGATTGTATCGGCTTCTTCCTCGGCTTCCACCGCCATTCATTTCTCCTTCATCGTACGTGTTATTGTTCTGATTGGTGTGAATCCGGACACTTTTAATCGGCCCAAACTGCTCGAACAGCGTCCGGACGTTGGTTTCTGTGGCCACTTCAGGGCACATCGAAAAATTGGCGTAAATGGTGTTAATCGGAATGTCATCTTCGGTGTAGGTAATTCTTTCTTCAGATCCACATCCTGGATCTTCACTAAAATGGGAATATCTTTCCGGACGGCTTCGCATTTTTTTCAATACCTCAATCAGAGCCAAACCGGTGAAAAGATCAACGTCATCGTCGCTCTCACTGGATGCATCAGACATTCCGAAGTCGAGCTCCTCGGGTGGCGCTGCTACATTCTGGCGGTTACGGCCACGATGGGCTGCTCCTCGCCCACGGCCGCGACCTCGACCTCGGCGTCCATTGTTTCGACTCACTACCGATGAAATTCGCCCAATTACTTGAATTTTAACAATTAGCACTATTAAAAAATACTTACTTTTTTCACTCCCAAACAAATCAAAACAAAACTCTTCGTCACCAGACAGACAACCGACACCAACTCGGATTGTACCTACCCTCGCTCAGGGAAAAACGTGTTTTTTTTTGCAAATTTATGGCTGAACTAGCTAAGAAAATCTAGAGAGCAACCTTTTTTTTGTGATGAACGACAATTAGTACCGGGACATGAAAATGACTTATAATTGCTGCACAAGAAACGTAAATTTTTAATATTAAGAGCCTTGCCATAAGCGTGTACTTTCGCAGCTGGTGATTTTTCTACGAATGTAGGTCGATCTTTTAGTTTGGCTTTTGTTTACTCCGCGGGTCTACAATCGCGCCACCTCACTTTCACCTTTTGTTTTCAGTATTCTTTCGCTCTGTCGCTCTCAACTGCGAACAAAAGCAAATTTTGCAAAGTTGAAAAGAAAAGCAACTGCACGCTAAGAGCATATCATCCAAATTAAGGTTGTCAGTTTATTCAGATTAATACCCCGTTTGCACTACACGCTCAAAACTCCATCTCTTTCTTTCGTATTACTATCCCTTTTTTTCACATGGAAAAGTTACTCAATTTTCGTAAAAAGTGGATCTAGTCAAAAATTGAGTAGATCCACTTTTTACGAAAATTGAGTAACTTTTCTATGCGAAAAAACGGGATAGCAATAGGAAAGAAACAGAGGGAGTTTTGAGCGTGTACACTCCCGTTTCGTTTTACTAAATGTTTGAGTACAATTGTATACTATCTCACGATAGTGAGACAAATCACGAATATGTTACTAAATTTTTGTAACAAGTGGATCTACTCAAAAATTTAGTTGATCCACTTTTAAACGAAAATTGATAGAGATAGCATACAATTGTACTAAAAACCGAACAGCCAGCACACAGAGCTTTTCCCAAGTAACCACGAGGCTGTAACATATGCATTAGCCTGGGACACGGACATATGAAAGAAAAAAATATTCGCTCCCTAATAATTTTTGGAAGCCTTTTGGGACCCATAATTACTGTGCAAAATTTCAGCTCGATCGGTGAAACTATATTTTTGCTCTCGAGGTTTTAATTTTACATAGGATTTTATATGGGAAAATTTACTTTTACATTGAATAATCTGGCGAGGTGACCCGTTGCCATCTAAAAATAAGTGAACCAAATTTTCTTCTTGGAAATTTTCCAAGGAAACTTTTCTTTCAAGACTGCAAAGCGATCCGACGATTGTGGAAAAAGTTATTAAGCTAAAACTGATTACAATCCAAACGAACGGCTCATTGAACTGTTTTTCCTAACAACACTGAAACCTGCAGCATGGCCTGTAGCCTGCTGCTGTCGGCACGAAGCAACCACGTTATTGTGAGGCGTTTACTCAGCATGGAGGAAAGCCGATGTCATGCGCATAGTATCTTTGGTTTGGATGATACTGTGCACACGCTTCCGGTATAGTGGACCTATTATTTTTAACGGGGTCATTCATTCGCAATTTTTTACATGTTTTTGCACAAAATTTATCCCAACAATTAAATATTTCAACGAATAACATCGAGAGTAGAGTAAGACCTCCAAAAACAAATATAGGCTGAACCTGAAGCTCTGCAAAATAAGATGCTCGGAAAAACGAATAAATATCTTTTTCAGACAATTTATTCTAAATTTTAGCATTCAAAATATTGGTACAATTTACAAAACTGGTACATCTGGACTTTGCAAAAAAATCGTATTTTAGTCAATGTGCCGCTACTAAGACTTCAATACTTCATTTAACTTCAAACCCATTTTAACTTTCATTTTAACTTTACAACCATTTGAGCCACTTCTTCGATGCACTCTGGAATGGCATAATGCTTCAAATAATAGTAATAAAACATCACTTGAAGCGCATCTCTTTTTGTTGGTATTATTTTGGGTTTGAACTAGTTTAAAACTAGGCCAACAAAAGGAATCGACACTGTTCCATTTTCTTCAAGCAACAGATTATAATTCGAACTCGCAACGGAAGCTTTGTATAACTTCGTTCAAACGGAGTCAACTGTCAAACTGTTCTATGTGCATGATAACGGCTTTCCTCCATGCCGAGTGAACGCCCCACAATAACGTGGTTGCTTCGCGCCAACAGCAACAGGCTACAGGCCATGCTGCAGGTGGCAGTGTTGTTAGGAAAAACAGTTCAATGAGCCGTTCGTTTGGATTGTAATCAGTTTTAGCTTAATAACTTTTTCCACAATCGTCGGATCGCTTTGCAGTCTTGAAAGAAAAGTTTCCTTGGAAAATTTCCAAGAAGAAAATTTGGTTCACTTATTTTTAGATGGCAACGGGTCACCTCGCCAGATTATTCAATGTAAAAGTAAGTTTTCCCATATAAAATCCTATGTAAAATTAAAACCTCGAGAGCAAAAATATAGTTTCACCGATCGAGCTGAAATTTTGCACAGTAATTATGGGACCCAAAAGGCTTCCAAAAATTATTAGGGAACTAGAATTTGAATTTTGACCCAGCCTAATATGCATATATAGGGCATATGTATTACGGCTAGTGCAACATTGAAGTTGGATTAAATCTGAAAAGGGCCCCACCAAGATCGAGTTAAACCTCTATCTTTTGTAATGCCATAATACATTGCTAAAGTAGCATTATTGCATTGGTAATGCATCACTACATTCTTAAGCTGATCTAACGTTGTCATTACTTGACAACTGTTGAATTGATGCGATCCCGCATTAACGATGTTGATTTTGTGTTGAACCAGTGCAATAATATCCCAAGTAACCACAAGCATTATATTATTGCACTTATTCAACCCAAAATCAACATCGGTAATGCGGGATCGCATCAATTCAACAGTTGTCAAGTAATAAAGCGTTATATAAGCTTGGAAAAGTAGTGATGCATTACCAATGCAATAATGCTACTTTAGCGAAGCCTTATGGCATTACAAAAGATATAGCATTAGTTTGATCATAGTGGGGCCCTTTTCAGCTTTAATCCAACTTCAATGATGCACTAAACGTAATACACATACCCTATATATGCAAGCTATTACAGCCTCGTGGTTACTTGGGATAATGCTTTTGGTTACTTGGGTTATTGCCGAAGTCGGTAAAATTTTATTGGGTTTTCAAACCGCTGAGTTTTCAGTAATGAACTCATCACTTTTTCCGTTACCAGAAACTCGGTAAATAACACAACTTTCAAAAAGTACTGACTTAGTTAGCAAATTAAAATACTGCAAAAATACTTCTCTGCAATCGATCTGTTTACATTTCTTTTTACTGAGTTTTTCATTTTTCTGCTTTTTGCTTTTATAGGCCAGTATTGAATTAAAAAGTAGAGAGGTTACGGCCTAGTTAGCGAGTGTCCAGTTCAAAAGCAGCCCAGTTAAAAAGCACCCAGTTAGCGAACAGTTACTGTATATACATTCCAATCAGGAGTCGGAAATGTTACCTAATCTTTGTACACTCCCGCTTCATTTTACTCAATTTTTGAGACCAACTGTATGTTATTTCTTTTTCTCTCACGGAAATGTTACACGTTCAAAACACCCTCTCTTTCTTTCGTATTACGTACCACCGTTCTACAACATCGAACCTAATGTGCTACGTTTCAGCGATATCACGTGAACTGGAAACAAAGCGACAAGTGGATTCGGTTTATATCGACTTCGCGAAAGCGTTTGATGCAGTACCGCACAATCTCATCATTAGAAAAATGAGCCACCTAGGATTTCCAACATGGATCACTGAATGGCTCTATTTATGTGAATGACTTGTTTGAACTGCTTTCATCGTCAAAACTTTCATTCGCCGATAATCTGAAATTTTTCCGCGTGATTATTTCCCCCGCCGATTGTGTTGAAGTTCAGGAGGATATAAACCGTTTGCTAACCTGGTGTGGTGACAACGGCATGCGCACAAACAACAAAAAGTGCAAAGTAATAACTTACACCCGCTGCAATAACGTTATTTTGCACCAGTATTCTATGGGATCGGATTCTCTCGAACGTGTAAGTTCTATCTGTGATCTGGGTGTTAGGGTTGATTCGAAGCTGAGGTTCAATGAGCACTAAGCATCGTTATTGCTAAAGCATACACTGTACTTGGATTTATACGTCGTCATACTTCAGGCTTCACTGACGTTTATTGCCTAAAGACGCTTTTTTTGCTCGCAAGTTCACAGTATCTTAGAATACGCCTCACCGGTGTGGTCTCCATCTTACGTCACGCATACTCTTGCAATTGAGCGGGTTCAGAAAAGTTTCATGAGGTTTGCATTGCGTCGGCTCCCATGGAATGATCCAGTCAACCTTCCCGCTTATCCTGACCGATGCAAGTTGATCGATTTGGAAACCCTCTCAGCCAGGCGTATTAAACTGCAACGGCTGTTCATCTTCGACCTCATAATGGGCCATGTGGATTCTCCTGAACTCCTAGAACTAATTGCGTGGAACACTCCTCCTCGTCGGTTCCAAAACTTCCTATTACTGGCAATTCCGTTTCACAGAACGAACTTCGGATTCAATAATTGTTTTAACTTGTGTTTGCGATCCTTTAACGATGTTTGTAATGAATTTGATTTTATTTTGTCTAAAAATGTGTTTTGTGCTAGAATTAGAGGTTTATAGTACGTTCACACTACAGCTTATATTACTCTATGTATCTTGATATCAAATGACATGTACATTATTTCCATTGAAAACTAGATGTATAGTTGCTGATATCATGATACTCTATATCACGTCATATATGCAGTAGTGCGAACGTACTATTAGATTAAGTAATTCTAAGTAATCAGTCTGTACGACATAGTCGAAGATGGTGTACAATAAATAAAATCGAGTATTCTCGTTGCAGTTCAAAACCGGAAAAATCACTCGCGCAAATCAATTAAACTGCTTTTTCCGTATGGCAACAGAGTGTAGCACACCCAAGGGGTGAGTCGCTGAGAACAATGTGCCAGGAACGCCGTTGTAGAAAAGCTTACACCATAACGGAACATGTGTGGCACTTTTGTGGCACACTTTTGACAGTTGTACTTTTCGAAGATATAACCTAGCAGCCCTGGAAAATTAACGTTGAGAGTTTGTGGTGTTGTTTATGCAGGAAACCCAGATATCCAGATTCCGGGTTCTATGTGAAAAATTATGCTGCATTTTGATTTATATAAAGTGAATATATGATTAATTCATGACTTGGTCTCGCAATCACTTTCTGTTACCAGAGATATTAAGGACTCAGCCTTTGATGCCATTTTAAAAAAAGCTCAAAAACATTCAAATCAAAGATTTTTCTAGGGGCAATGGAAAGTTTCGGTGGAGGCGTGTGCTTTATTTGCTAAATGAATGGGCAAAGATCGAAGTTTTCGTATTCGATGGATGAAAGAGGAAACTTGCACATTTACAGCCTGATCAGGCATAGCAATAACCTTCATTTTTGAATGCCAAAGTTCTCTTCAAGGAACGTCGAACATTACCAACACATCGACACCAAGTTTAATTAGTCACCCTCCTGCTGCAGTGCAGTTCCTAAGCCTCAGCACTGCTGACAGCGGAACATTTTTGGAGACTACTAATGAGAGAGTAGTTGAGTCGAGTTCATTGCAGAAAATGCGGATAAATCAATCATAAATATGCAACACCATATAGAAATCGCTCCATTTGTTATCCATGCATCACTCAAAGTTGCTGTCTAAACACAAGAGTTTTAAAATGCAATTTCCGCAACTAAAACCCTGACCGAGACTCAATCTGCCTGCATTAATTTGGCAAAGCAAAACAAAACAATCGCCTGGTTGCCGGGCGTAGCCAAACCCTAACGACTGAACTGTCAAACTACCGTGGCACACATGAGCACATATTGGCACCACGAGGCACACTAAAAAAATGGGCACAAGTGATTTTGTGCTGAGCGACTCCACCCTTGAGCACACCAGATCAGCACACTACACTCTCGCGTCATTTAACTCAATTTTTGACTACAATTGCATGCTATCTTTTTTCTCTCACGGAAATGCTACTCAATTTTCGTAAAAAGTGGATCTGCTCAAAAATTGAGTTGATCCACTTTTAACAAAAATTGAGTAACATCTCCGTGAGAGAAAAAGAGATAGCATACAATCGTACTCAAAAATTGAGTAAAGTGGCGCGAGAGTGTAGATGCACCTAGGGGGGAGACAACTTAATCTTGCATTAATTTTAATGCCAATACTATGAGTATTAGTGAAAATAATAAAATTATAATATCATTATACGGTATTATGATATCATAAACTGTCAATACAATGCTATAATTTTATTAACAGTGTATAGTTATCGCGCATGGTTTGCTTTTTTTTAATTTGTTGACCTACGGCGGAGTCGTAACCTGGTGGCAAGGCCTGGTGTCGTTCAGCTTAGGTCCGGTACCTCGAGCAGTTTACTTATGTTGGAAGCAAAAATATTGTAAACATTGCTGAGCACGTGGGTGATGACGTCAAACTATCATAACATTCCATACTGTGAGCTGATAGTTTGACATCACCATAATCAGCTCTTCCGTGTAAAAAGGTAAACATTGAGACGAAACACAAACACCACTATGCATTTCCATATCTCATGAAACCCAATAAGCCACGGACAATCTGTCAAACTAACATGTACACTCCAAAACGAATTTACTCTACACGGTTACTGGCTAAAACCCATTAATGGGTGAAAAAATACGCATTTTTCAACACCACACGTAAATGTCAAACAATGGGTGTAATTTGATTTGCTAAAATGGGTGAAAAAATACCCATCGGTGAGAACTTATTAGCAGGAAAAAAATGGGTGAAAAATAGTTATGAAAATTATTTAACTCTCTTCAGTCGTTTGTGCGTTGCGATTCAGTTAAGTCTTGAATCAAATAAATCCGGTCCGAAATTTGCCAACAAAGGCAATTAAACAAATAAGCTGAGTAAAAGTGGATAGTTGATCCAGTTGGTATGTAAAAGATTCCTGATTATATGAATAAATAAATTTAAAATAATCAATTTCCAAAACCGCCATTTTCAGATTGTTTGAAAAATGGAAGAGCTTTGAAAGAAACTGCCAGTGCCAGTGACTTGCCCACTAGTATATATCAACGCTTGTAATCAGGAATGCTTAAAAACGTACAAGAACAACGTCATGTGAAACAAAATCCATTCATATGAAATGGATGCCTTATGAAATTCCATAGGATCGTTCATAAGTTCAACCTTATAAAATTCTTAAGATTATTTGGTTGAGTGTACGACTATTTTTATTTCCAACGGATAATTTTTCGAAAGCACACGATTTCATTATCAATTTATCTATTCATGATTCAAAAATGGGTGTTTTTATACCCATTTTGTAAAAAAAATATTTTACCCTGATGGGTAAAAAATTACCCATTTTTTGACGGAAGTGGCCCGTACTCATTAATGGGTAATTCACGTTTACCCATTAAATGAGGAGTGGCGATTATAGCGAAAGTGAGTACTATAGTACCCATTAATGGGTTTTTGCCAGTAACCGTGTAAATCACATTATTGTCAAGATTAATATTTTAATCTTGAATTAGTGGTATTATAATACGATTTAATGCGAAAATCAAAGATGTCTCCCCCCTACACAGAGAGGAATTTGATGGTCAATTTTACCATTATTGGGGGTTAGGATGACTATTGCAGCATAGTGATTTTGAACCGACTATGATCATGGTCAAAAATACCATTAAAAATAGTTGATCCAACATTTGCCATAATGTCGGAATAGTCCTCGTTACCATGATCATAGTCAAGAATGCCATGAACGTGGTGAATTCGTCTATTTTCATGGTTATTGTAACCATTATATGCAATAGTCACCTTGACCATGATTTAATTGTCGGTATAACGATAGAATTTTTCTCAGAGTAGAGATGCGCCACAATTCAATCGTACACGGAGAAAAACAAATATACTATACAGCATAAATTCTATGCTAAAACCATATTCGATCTATCCAGTCATTGGAATGAATAAACCAGGTTTATGCATTGATAAGAATAAATCAAATATATGCATTCCAATGTATTTATCAAATTTATGCATTCCAATGCTTACTTTGAATATATACATTGCAATGCATATTTGTGTAAATATATATGCATTCCAATGCATAAATCAAATGTTTGCACAACAAAGCATATTTAAAATTAAAATTAGAAAAATTAGGCAAAATTATCAATCAATGTGAGCAGATAGTAGAGTATAGAATAAACACGGTGAACATCGAAAATGCTGAACAGCATATTATATATCCCTTTTCACGCTTTACCCAAGTAACCACAAGCATCATATCATAACAATAATTCGACCGACTATCAGCAACAGTAATACCATATCTCATTTTTTCAACAACTCCCATGCTATGTAGCATTACCTACACTACTGCAAAAAACCTATTAAGATTCATTAAATATCCTTATGAAAATTCGCCACAAGGAAACGGTTTGAATTTTATAACATTACCTTATGAAATGCTATGATTGGTGTCATAACCACTCCAATTGATTTACTTATTGCAGCCGTATGAGTTTCATCGTAAAACCTTATGAAGTTTATTTGCTAGTTCTATGGAACTCATATGCGTTAGTATGCTAATTAATATATTAATTTATGTGTTTCGTAATATTTTTGATTTCATTCTATTGGAATTTTCATTCTACTTATACTAAATTAGTGATTATAAAATTAATGATAAAAAAATACATTGCAGCTTATTAAGCGACGAGAACCTTTATTTGATTATTTATCTTAAAATAATGCAGGTGCATTCAAATGGGGTTATCGATAATCTTGGGCACTTCTCCAATATCGCCTGTTAGGAACCACCATTAGCCTCCTCCAACGACGATCTCCCTGAAAATAGAATTTCGTTCTAATATAAACATGGTTTAAACAAATAGCGATGTAAGAGACTTACTTTCAGTTACGGTAGTTCGTCTGGTTGTCTCCTTTAGTTCGTGCATTGGATTATTTAACGCACAAGCATAGTTGAATCTGTTCGTGAGTGTCCGCTTCCAATGGAGCATTACCAGACATCACACCGCGAATGTGACCCCTCATCAATTTGATAATTGTAAATGATGCTGTTGAGAAAAAGTGAAAGTGGGATTTAAAACACAAATGAGATAGAATGGCTAAGGATGGGCGCGTTACGTGTCCAAGGATGGTGTTTTGCATTGTTCTGCAACTCATTTTGATTTGTACTGATCGGCAAACTTGAAAAAGATCTTCATCGGCACGTTCAACAGTTGGTTCAACGGTGCTTCGGTATTTTGCTTCGTGCTGATACCCTTTGAGATACTATGAGGATGAGTTGTGGGGTTATCTAAAATAGAAAGAAAGCAATGACATTCGATTTTTGTCTGGGGTTTTAATATTACCGTACCGAAAAGAACGTCATACAGTTCGGTTTCAATTCCGAAACGTCACCCTTGCAACCATTCATCACCGGTCAGCAAGCAACACTCTAAGCAACACTTTAAGCATACAGACAGGAATCGGAGAGCATTCAGAAAGTCGTCCGGGTAGAAGTTCTTCGTGGTTCCGAGGCAGTTGGTACACAACAGTCTGATATGTACATAATAATGGCCGTGCTGGTCATTGCTTGGCTATCAACTAAAATGAAAAAAAAATGCGAAAAAATTAATGAAAAACAACTTGTGCCAACATGTGATTTAAAATTAGCACTTACATCTTATACATATACAAATCAGATCAACTCGCTTCGTCGGATTTTTTTATTTTACGCCTGTAATGCATATCACCTCTAAAATATCGCCATCACGTAGATTCACCAAGAGCAACAAAACAATAACTTGCGGTTTTTGCTATTTCATACATATACCTTATGATGATTATGCACAAACAAAAGTCATGAACTTCATAAGGCAGTTTTATGCAAATGATAAGAATGACTTGAGAAAATCATTACTACAACTGCGAGAACCATCGTTGGATACGTGGATGTCATAAGGACCTTATGAAATCAAAATACAGTGGCCTCATGAAGTTTCATAAGGCAAATTTTATGAATTTCGATAGGTTTTTTACGCCACTGTATACATTAAACATGTTATGACGCATTACTATATTTCTACAAACAGCTTAACGTTAAATACGCATTAAATGATCCATTAATGCATTGTCTCAATAAATGCTTCATTGCTAGCTAAAAAGAAGCATTGGTGCAATATCATCTGGATGACGTTTTCCAATTTCACTTTGAAAATGGAAAACATATGCTCGAGCTGAGCTGCCTGTCAGATTCAGAATCGTCACCTTCATTCTCCTTAACCAGAAAGTTTGATTCTTAAAATTTCAGCAAAACGTATGGATGCATTATGGGGAGCCGCGGGTTTTTCTGGTTGTTTATATTCAGAGGACGGAGCTGTTTTTTCAATCTTTATTCTCATATTTATCATTTTCATTAATGATCCAGTTTCAACCTGCACCGGGCATCAAAATTGTGTCGGCTTGTTGTGTGATGAACGGCGGTGGGTATGATTTCATTTGTAGCTCGTATCGGGTTGAGGTTTGCACTGATTAAAGGTTAGGGTATCGTAGTCTCAATGGCGTGTTTAGCAAGAAAAATCTAAAAATAGCTGCATGAAATATGTTTTTATAGAACGACAAAGAGGGTATGTTTGGGGTGTGCTTCCTTACTATTATGCAGTTGTCTTATATAATTCCATTGCTCTTATGGCTAAGAGCGTTAAAACAACCGGCATTCATCGACCAGTCGTGAGAAGCCTTGGTTCGAATCCCGATGTAGGAAACACATTTGAGCTTATTCAAAATATATCCCATCATTGTTACGCGCAGATGCCATAAAATAAAATAAAATAATATATCCACAATAAACGTAACAGAAAAAATGAATTCATCTAGAAGAAAATTAAATATTTTTTCGATGTTTCTTTTTCCAAAATACCCCAAGCTCTATATATGCTTTTCATAATGCAATAAAACATTTCAGTAGAAGCAGTAATTCAACTGCTGAAAAGTAACTATGCCCTAAATATACTTATTTTCGGGCTTCAATAAAGCATGTGCGCTAGCTTTAATTTGACAGGAGTTGGGCCCTTTTCGACTTTAGTTCTACTTTTAAGGACGCATGTAAGATTAGATTGCTTTATACCAAAAACTTAGAGCATCTCCAGGAGTGTTGTAGTTCTAGATTCATTTTATATGTCAGTTATAATTTTTTCTCTTGGGAAAATATATAACATACATACCCTCTCTTCAGCAGCAGTTCCAAATGTTGTTCTAAACCTGAAGACTTGAATGTGTGTGTATAATTGATTCTCAAAACTTCTGTGGGCATATTCTCAGAATTCCTTAGGAATTCTCCTCAAATTTCCGCTGTAATTCTTGTCAGAACCCTTTGAAATTTCCCTCAGAACTACTATCGCCTTCGAATTTCTCCAGAAATCTCAGAAATTGTCTGGAATTTTCTTCAGAACTCCCTTAGAATTTTTTAAGAATTCTCCTAGAATTCTCCTCAGACTTCAGTTGCAATTCTTCATAGGATTTTTTCTGAATTCTCCTTTAATTTATTCTGCAGTTTTTCTAAGTATTCCTCTGGAGTTCTTCTCAGTTTTCTTCTGCAATTCTCATCAGAATTTCTGTGGAATTAATCTTGGAATTACACTGAAATTCTCAAAATTCCACTCAAACTGTCTTCAGAAGTCCTGCGGAATTCTCCAAAAGTCCACTAGAATTCTTCTCAGAATTTCTTAGGAATTTTTCCTAGAATTTCTCTAGTATTCTACTCAGAATTCTTCTTAAATTCTCATCAGAATTCCTCTGGAATTCCTCTCAAAATTCCGCTGGAATTTCTCCAGTATTCCTCTGGAATTTTCCCTCATAATTCCTTTGGGATTCCTCTCAGAACGTCTCTGAAATTCCTCTTTATATTCGTCCAAATCATTTTCAGTTCCATACCTAATTTAAATATTCCACAATATGGAGAAATTCTTGAAAACATTTTAGAAACAAAGAAATAGGGAAATGATGGTAATAACAAAGAAATAGGGACATGATGGTCAGCAAGTTCAGACTTGTTGCTGCAACTTGAAATTATTAACGAAAAAGTAGAAAGTATACAAGATTCAAACAGATGCACGACCGGGCGTTGATTCAAAGTTTGACGTTTGACTTGATTCCATAGACACTAGACACAGAACCGCAGCGGCAACGTGGGTAATTGACAGTTCTTTCTACACATATACCGACACTCTGCAAAACAAACAAATCGATTTGTTTTTCTTTGTCCGGTTGCACCTGCTCACAGTCCATCTCGCTGACCAAAAAATTGATTAAAAAATTTGTGATGGCAAACGAAAAGGAATTGGGTATAGAAATTTTCATTGGAGAAGTGAAAAGACGTCCGCAAATCTGGGACACCAGCCGTGACGATTATGTTGACCGTAATCAACGCAGAGGGGCATGGATTACCATCTGCCGGACATTTCACCATTCATTGGATGACAAACAGAATAAAAAACGAAATGAAATTTTTAAGTTTGTGAATAAATTTTTGTTCTATATATTTACATGATTATTTTTGGTTCCAGTACCCCATAAAATATCCCACCAACTTTTCCCTCGATTAAATCGGTTTTCGTCCATTTACTCGACCGATTCCGGAACCGATGGCGAATTCTTGCACCGACACTTATGGAAGCTGGACACGGGCATCTACCGATTGACCAGTAGACAAAGTTTACAGATGAAATCCATCGCCTAAAATCTACTTGGCCGATTGTTCAATTCACCTCTTTGCCGAAATCGACTTCATCTGTTCATTATTATGTTGTTTTGAACTATTCTAACAGTTAATCAAATGATTCAATACCAAGTTCAATACTCATTCCGAAGTATGTGTAACATTTATCGCGATTATGCCTCAAATCTGCATACGTTGTCACAAAAGCCCCTCATACTACTCTTAAGGCCGAGCTACAATGGGGAGCGCAGCGGCGCGGTGCGGCAGTTTCTGACAGTTAATCCATATATTTTATGTCAAAAACTGCCGCACCGCGTCGCTGCGTCCGCATTGTAGCTCGGCCTTTAGTATGTGAAAGGATGAACCCAGGATCACCTGTTAGCTTTTTTTTATCAACTTTTTGTACACTAAAGTCGCGAAGACCTTTTGTTTTCTCCGATAAGCTTCCATTGTTTGTTGTTGTATGCATAAAAATAAGCCGATGTTGGAGCAATTTCTAGGAATAAATGATAGTTTGCAGCAATTACCGCTTAAAAAACGCGTATCGTGTGCACAAAACGTTATCAACCACTCGAAAAACGCTGCGGTACCGCTGCGTGATTTAACGCAGGTGTGCACCGGGCCTGACATCGTTTGGCGCTAGTGAATTTTTCCGTTTTTTAGTTGCGACGATATTTCCGTGCACAGAAAGAAATCTTGTAGTAAAAACTACAATTATACCCGACTACGGCTATCTTTAAAACAACCATGAAATTTCAGTCAAATTTACTACTTTTACGGTAAAATCTTCAACGTTTATGGTATATTTGACAGACCTCATATTGATATCAACCGCACCATGGTTGATCTAATTGTAGGCATGGTAAAATCAAACGCATTTATAGTCAGCTGAAAATTGTTGGTGATTGCGCTTAAATTAACCCTCGAAATGGTAGTTTTTACTGCGACTTTTTTTTGCGTGTGTGAAAAAAAGAGAAAGGAATACAATACTACACTCCCGCTTCAGTTTACTCAATTTTTGAGTACAATTGTATGCTATCTCTTTTACTCTCACGGAAATGTTTCCCAATTTTCGTAAAAATTAGATCTACTCAAAAATTGAGTTGATCCACTTTTCAACGAAAATTGAGTAACATTTCTGTGATACAAAAAGAGATAGCATACAATTGTACTCAAAAATTGAGTAAAGTGAAGCGGGAGTGTACCCAGTCACTGAGTAGAATGAAACGGAAGTGTAGTGGATTGAACGTCAAAAAACCCGACTCGCTTGAAACACTCTCTCTTTCATTTGTATTACTGTCTCTTTTTTTCTCACGGAAAAGTTACACATTCTTCGTAAAAAATGGATCAGCTCAATTCATGCAATCCAAATGAAAATGTAGTTAATCATTTGCGTGAGATAAAAAGAGACAATAATGCATATTGAAGAGAAGTTTTGAACGTGTAGTTGCGAAACTACCACCGCAAAGTGAAATTTATGTTTTTTTTTTTCTCGACCGGCCATTTTGGTTTTGGAAGTTTTCGTCTCTTAGTAGAGGGTCTTTTTTTTAGTTTTTTGGTGAATAAAGGTCAAATTTGGGCTAAAAAGTGGTTCCTGTTGACGTGGAATTGTACGAGAAGTACAGTGCAGTAACCAGATCGCGGGAGGAGTCTGGCGTTTACCTCTCCGGTGGCAAAACCTGTGCCGGTGCAAACGGAAGAGAAAGGGATCATTCAAAAATAACGTATAATATAGTGAGAATCGAAATAGTGCGAAAAACTCGAAATAATTAGAGAAAAATAAAGTCCTAAAGAGATAAATTTAAGTTAGTCTAGTGTTTAAGGAAGAGGATAAATCTAGTTGTAAGAAAACGAAAATGTCGAAAACGGCGTCAAGGTCGAGACCAACGGAAATGGGGACAACACGAGGTTCCAGCAGCATCCAGACGAGAACCCAAAGCCAGCTCAGCCGAGTGACTGGAGCAAGGAATTTAACCGGTCAACCGAAGACACAAGGGAAAACCAAAGGCAACAATACACCCAGCGGGGAAGTAGCAGCGTCCTCATCACATCAAATGACTAGCGAATTCCACGGATCAACATACCTCGAACCAATCGAAATTGAAAAAGAGATACCGATGCACCCTGTCGAGGTGGGCAGATGGCTTCATCAATCTGGCTTCAAACGTTTCAAGGAAATCACCAAAATTGGTAAATTCCGGTACAAAATCGACCTGGAGTCCAGCCAAGACCTGGAAGAGCTACAAAAGGTAGATTTGACTGCAAGAAACCTCAAATTTTACACGCCGAAATTACAAAACGAAACGCTGTGTTTTGTGCCAGGAGTGCCAGAAAGTTTTGACGAAGCTGACCTGGAACTGGACATTCATGCTGACGTCCCGGTGCTGAAAGTCGAGAGGATCAAAAGACGGGGTCGTGATCAACAGCTGGTGAACACCGGCAACCTAAAAATTACCGTGCAAGGTCGAGAGGTGCCCAGTCTAATCAGGATCTACGGAGTGGCCTTTCGAGCGGAACTGTATATCTTTCCGATTAAGCAGTGCCTGCAGTGCTGGAAGTTTGGTCACACCAAGTCCAAGTGCCGCGGCCGGATGGTCTGCAAGTCGTGCGGCCAAGCTCATGTCGAGGATGAAGATTGCCAACGGAGTCAGCGATGTGTAAACTGCAAGGGTATACATGAGTCTAACAGCAGAGAGTGCCCAGAGAGAAGACGCAGAATCCAAATTCTGGGGAAAATGAGAGAGAAGCGAGTGCCTTTCGCGGAAGCGGAAAGGAGTTTCAAGAACGCAAAACAGATTTTCACTGCTCTCCGAAGAATCGAGCTTTCCAGAATGGGCAGAAACTGATGCAGAGATCGGGCCGCGCACTGGAGCCATGCCCAAAGAAGTCGAGCCTGGCCTCAAAGGCAGGCTTATACCGCAGTTGATCAGCCAACAGATTCGGAGCCAAGATACATGAGACCAAGACACGAGAACGAGCCGATGATCACAATGAATCCACACAAGGTTACAACCTTCGAAGCGTTCATCACGAACTTGAGGAAAGAATTCATCCGGTTTTGCAACGCCAAGGATTGGATGAGTCCTCTAGTAAGGATCCGGGACAAAATACGAAACAAAATCCAACAACAACGAACAGAAATCGAAACGGATGAGCTGTTAATCGAGGTCAGCACGAGTATTGAGAGCATAATCAACGAGATGGGAATTGAAAACCAAATTCAGAATAATACACCATTGTACACCAATCATGGAGTGTAAAACCCTTAGGATTCTCCAAAACAATATACAAAGCATAAGACAGACGGAGAAAAGAGAAGAGCTCTATACGTGCATGACCTCAAACAACTTCAAAATCGCCATCTTGCAGGAAATCTGGCTCCGACAGAACGAGGACTTCATCTTCAAGTCCCACAAGATGGTCTCCAAGCGACGAGCAGAAGGTTACGGAGGAGTCGGAATCCTTGTCCACGAAAGCCTCAACTTCGAAGAGCTGGTTCTGCCACAGCTACAAAAAATCGAAGCAGTCGGACTGAAAATCATCAGAGGTTTTGACCAAATAAACGTCATCTCGGCATACCTACCTCCCCCAAGAGGCGGTGGCGGCGATTACCGGCAAGATGTGGAATCCTTCTTCAAATTCTTGAACGAGCTCGAAGGCGAGTCAGTGGTGGGTGCGGACCTGAACGCGCATCATCCCGCATGGAGCCCGTCATTCCCCACATGCCCTAGGGGAAAGGTTGTCAACACACTCATAGAAGAATCCAAGATGGTTCTCATGAACGACGGAACGCCAACGATGATACCAAAGGTGGGAGGAAAAGATTCGGCTATCGACTTGACACTTGTTACACCTGGACTAGCAAGAAAAACCACATGGGAGGTGGAACAAGAAGATTTTGGAAGCATACATATGTCCATCAAATTAGAACTGTCCAGCGAAACCCCGATAGTGAACAGAAAAGTCAGTAGAGTCAACAATGAAAAAGTTGTGGAGCAGTTGAACACCATGAGACCGCAATTCATCTACTCCCCGGAAGAGTTGGTTGAAGTTTTCAGGAAAGTGGTGGAAAACGCTTCCTTTAAGGTCAAGAACAAGAAGGCTAATTACCTGAAAACCTGGTGGTCGGAGGAAATAGCAGAGTTGTATGAAAGTAAACGAGCGGCGTTAAGGGCGTACAACATTTCCAAAACGAGAACTAATTACATAATCCTACAAAGGGAAAGGTCAGCGTTCAAAAAAGTGGTGCGAAGAAGCAAACGAAGCTATGTGCGAGAACTAATGGAGAAAGTAGACGAAACAACTCCGACGAGACAGCTGTGGAACTTGGTAAAAGGGGTGGACACAGCGTTAACTGGGAGTCACAAGAAAAGTCTTGAAATTTCACACGACGAAGGCAAGGAGTTCATGGAGTACTATTTTAACAATAAATGCAAGCCGGTACATCTACCCCATGCATCGACGGACAGTCTACTGGAAGGATACGAATCAATTATCAAAGGTACGGAATTCTACAACATCCTAAAAAAGACGAAGAACTACTCGGCACCAGGATCAAGCGGTATTTCCTATGGAATATTAAAGCAACTCAACCTAGGGATGCAGGACAAAATTTGGGAAATGCTCAGCCGCATCTTTTCCTCGGAGAAAATTCCTGACCAATGGAGAGTAACCAAAATACGCCCCATTCCAAAAAAGGATAGAAACTATCAACAACCAAGTGATAGAAGGCCAATAGCGCTTCTCAACGTAGAAATAAAGCTAATAAACGGAGTAATCAAAAACAGGCTGGCAGAAATTGCGGACATCAAGGGGCTGATCCCAAACCTTTCTTTCGGATTCCGGAAAAACAGGTCAGCATCTACCTGTGTAGCCTACGTAGTAAACAGAATACACGAAGCGAAAGAGAAACAGCAGGACGTAATAGTCACCTTCATAGATGTCAGCATGGCATACGATTCCGTCGATACGTTAACACTATTAGGAATCTTGGCGAAGATGGGAGTACCGCAAAAGCTAGTCTCATGGCTATTCGAGTACCTGAGAAGTCGAACGTTGGTGATGGACACTGACGAGGATCCAGTCACAGCAGAAGTTTCAGAGGGGCTGCCGCAGGGGTGCCCCTTATCCCCAATTCTGTTTAATCTGTACACGGCGGCGCTCCACGAACTGACAAACGAGAAAAGCGAACTTGTTCAATTTGCGGACGATTTTTCTGTCATCGTAACAGCGGACTCCTTGGAACAAGCAGCCGAAATAACATCCAGCTTCCTCAACACCCTGTACAAAAGACTGGAGGAGCTTAATCTGAGCGTCTGCCCCAGTAAATCAGCGGCAATTCCATTTTCCAGGAAAAACACAGACCATCTAAGGGTGGTTGTGAAAAACGAGAAAATTACAGTTGTTAACACCCACCAATACCTAGGATACACATTGGATAGAGATCTGAGACACCGTAAACATATGAAAACGTTAGAAACAAAGTGGGAAAGAAAATAGGACTGATGAAGCTGCTTTCAAAGAAATCGGGAGGATCAAACCCGGAGACTTTGATCAAGATAGGGAACGCTATCATCAGAAGCAGGATGGAATACGGAGCGGCAATATACGGGAATGCAGCAAGGACCAATCTTGAAAAACTTCAAATTACGCAGAACACATTCGTCAGACACGCAATGGGGTACTTGCGCAGCATTCCCATACATGTGATGTTGGCAAAATCGGGACAAATACCCATGCAACATAGGGTTGAGTCCTTAACGAAAAGAGAGTTAATCCGGGCTACATACTTCAAAACCCCCTTAATGAAGTTCATCAGTGAAACACTAAACAAAGAAATGGGGAACGGATCGTTCCTAACCGAGACAGCCGATAAGCACGTGGATCTGCTGTTCCAGGTACACCCCGCAGACAAGGAGTTGGCACTACGAAAACGAATGCGCTACGTTCCGAAGTTGGAGATGGATAGGGTGGTATTCCCCACACTGGGAGAACCAACCTTCAAAAAAGAAAGCAAAAGTCAAGCCGTCTGGCAATGCCTATTCCAAGAGATAGTTAAAACGAAGTACAAGGACTTTCACAGGATCTTCACGGACGGGTCAAAAACCACAGGAGGCACAGCTTTTGCGGTGCTGAACGAAACAGAAGGATCCAGCTCAGCTGAGAACATCAATAACAACTTCACCATAACCAATGCAGAACTTCTTGCTATACTGAAGGCAATTGAGCAGGTTAAATCAAACGGGTATAAAAAGTCAGCAATCTTCACCGATTCACGCAGTGCGTGCGAAATGTTAACGAATGAAAAGAATCTGGAGACGAACTACTTGGTTTGGGAAATCTTCAAGGAACTACAAGAAGCGGATCAAATCAAAATTAAAGTGCAATGGATTCCGAGCCACATGGGAATCGACGGGAATGAGAAGGTGGACAAGCTAGCCTTCGAAAAAAGCAAAAAGAGACAATCATTCTTCAATGGAATTACCCTAGATGATGCTATTTTGGTGAGCAATCGAGAAACATGGGAGGACTGGACAAGACACTTTAAAGAAAAGTCGCTGTCTAAAGGACGATGGTATTCCGGCATAACGGACAATCCAGGAAGAAAAGTATGGTTCAAAGACGTTAAACTAAATCCAGATGAAATAAGAACCATAAATCGACTGAGAAGTGGACACATGCTAACGAAAAATAGACTAGCCACTTGGGGCTGGGAAAGTGACGACCTATGCGAATGGTGTGAAGAGGTCGAAGACATAAAACATTTACTTTACGACTGTCCACGATTCAACGTAATCAGAAGCAATTTTAAAGTCCTCGAATACATGAAGCCGTTGGAAGTAATACTCGATGAGAAATGTGAAGAAGAATTGAAACAAGTGACGAAATTCCTAAAGGAAGCTAAAATTCGGATTTAAGTAAAGACAACATGAACGAAGAAAACCACTTAATTCACACCCTAGTTTAACTAAAACATCAACATCAAGGCAACCGTGGCGAGTTGGATCAACAGTGGTCCTAGCCAGTCGAGAAGACAAGTCCAAAGAAAAAAAAAAACTACCACCGATCGATTGTTTATTTATAATAATCTGCATCAAAATCCAAGCGTTTACTTAAAGAAAGTATAGCTAAATAAGTTAATTCTTTTTACAGGAAAATCTAGATGGAAAACGCCTACGAAAAGTTTTATTCCGAACAGGAGGACGTTCTCGACTGGACCAAGGAGGCTAACGGCGTCATTCAGGACATAGGCCGTCACGTACAGGAAGCGCAAATATCTGATCGCTTCAAGCCAACTGACTGTGAAGCGTATATCAACCTCCGCACGTTAGAAGGCTCAGAAGTGTGCGTTAAATTGAATGGAGAAGGCCTGCAGATAGTTGGGTACGGATTCGATTGTACCGATCGGGATGGTCAGCTGGAAACCGAACGATTTGAAACTCCATATTCGCTACTGTCTCGCTTGAGTCCGGCATACGTTGAATCATTTGGCAACTGTCTGTCGGATGCACTGAGTAGACAGATTCAAAAGCAGCTAGTGGAAAACAGCGCACAAGAAGATGAGAAATGATCATATTAGTTTTAATTTAATTTATTCAATAGCTAATAAGTTATCAAGATAATTTTAACAAATAAAGCTTCTTCGATGATTGTAATCATAAAACGTTAATCTAGCTTGAAGTTTTCAAGTGATAACGATTCGGCTTCGGTGCTAACGTTCGCTTTAAGCCTCTCTGATATGACTACCGAACTGTCGTCCGATTGATCCGGACTATCGTCCTCCAGATGGCAAAGAAATTGGTCATCTTCGTATGTTGGGAAGAAAAACTCAGGTTGATCCCAAAACTGTTGTTCTCCGATGGAGTAATGCCCAGCGTCCTTCAAGTGTGATTGCAGCATCTCCTTCGAAACAAACTCCTCGCGACAAAGAACACATTTCAGAACATGTATTTGGCGGCGAATGTAGTTTACTACTTTTACGCGTTGATAAAACGTCAGACCGGTAACCTGCGCATCGAAATCGAAACTGTGGCTTGTTTTCATGTGCTGCTTTAAATCGTCTATTTTTGGTTTCGTCACTGAACAAAATAGACACGTCGTTGGCTGTTCCTCACCATACCAGTCGGACCAATCAGAATCTGAGTCCTCAGAATGGAATGGAGAACTTTCTCTAGCCCGCGCTCTAACCGGAACGGGTTGTTTGGCTGCTGGTGGTTTATTCAGTCGATCATTTTTGTAGTTAACTAGAAAAAACCGGTCGTAGTTCTTGTTGTCCGGGTTTATTCTTTTGTGACCTTTCTTTCTCATGTGCTCTTTAAGCGTCGAGCGGTCCTTAAAGACTTTTTCGCAGAATAAGCATACTAGGGTTTCCATTTTCTCCTGTACTGTATCGATCAACTCATCTACAAATACCAAGTTCTCTGCTTTCCCCAAGAGAAGAAAATGTTTCGAGTAAAGATGTTCTATGAAATCTGCCCTTGATTCCGCATGCAAATCACGGCAATACAAGCAGCCTCGATTGAAATTGCGATCTGTTCTCTCAAACTGATGTCTTGCCAGCACCAGTTCCACCATCTCTCGCTTTAAACGTTGCCTCAGTTCGTAATCCAGTGGTTCGATATCACTCAGCATAAAGTACTTTTCATTGCTAGCTGGCGTCCCGTCTGGAAGATGATTCAACAGCAAAGCAGAGCAATATTTTTCAACAGGATGTTCTCGAAACTGCTCTTTCCAGAAACGACTGTAGCTGGCTAAACATTCCACTTGCCCAATATCCGCAATTACCAATCGATGGATCATGTAGAGATGGGCTAGATACTGATCCCGAGCATCTCCTTGCCTAAAATTGTACACATTGTCACAAAACATACAGTCGACGGTTGTGTCGTCCGCCAAACGCGATGGTGGAGGAATACAGCTCTCATCTTTGAAGTTGAGCGGACCGATTACGGATGATACTCCTTGAATGGTGCTAATGCCAGCGACATTCGACATTTCAGATGTCATCGTTGCATTAGTTGGTGATTTGAAGAACTGTGCGAATGTTTAATTTTTGAGGAAAACCCGGAAAATCGATTTTCATCTCTCTCACGAACGAATATAAACTTGCAGAAAACCACAACAAAAACACACACGCGTTCATAGCATGCATGCTCGCTGAAGGCTATATAGGGTATTTCTAGTGTGTTCAACGATATGGGTGTTTCTAGTGTGATAGGGTGTTTCTAGTGTGTTCAACACATGCGGGTGTAGATAAAATGCATACTTGTTTGACGTTTATCTACACCCGCATGTGTTGAACACATAGAAACACCCTCTCGTTCGTTTTATACTCCCGCTTCACTTTACTCAATTTTGAGTACATTGGCGTTACTCTTTTCTCCACGGAATTTTACTCAATTCTCGTTTGAAGTGGATCTACTCAAAAATTGAGTTGATCCATTTTTTACGAAAATTTAGTAAAATTTTTGAGAGAGGAAAAGAGATAGCATACAATTGTACTCAAAAATTTAGAAAAGTGCAGCGGAGTGTACGTTATTCTGTCCCTTTTTTCTCACAGAAAAGTTACTCAATTTTCGTAAAAAGTAGATCTACTAAATTTTTGCGTAAATCGACTTTTTACGGAAATTTAGTAACTTTTCCGTGAGAAAAAAAGAACAGTAATACAAATGAAAGAGAGGGTTCACGGAAGAAACAAAGAACCCAAAATTAAGTTCATTTCACCCAACTCTGGGGTTCCGTGCGAAGCCAAATTTGAGTATATACCATACTACTCAAATTTGAGTAACTGTATCCAAAGTTTATGGTGGGTAAATTTAACCTAACGCAATAGAACTTGTAAAAATAAAAAAAATGAACACTTTTTCGCACGGTTAGTTAGCAAATGTTAAATAACATTTAAAATAAAGTGCCTTTCTAGTTATTATAGAAGAAAAACATAAATTTGGTTAATAATTCTATGGATTTTGTTTGTCTCTTAATTTCCGCAATTTCTTACAATAACGGCTAGTTTAGTACCGTAACATATTTATTGTATTTCGGTATTTAAATCTGATATACGTCAATTAATAAAAGTTTGCAAACGCCTTCCATTTTTACTCAAAAGTGAGTTGTCAATGAAGTACTCACCCATTGAGTAATCTTTACCTAATGTGCAGAATCAAATTTACTCCATCTGTCCGGTTCAACAACAGTACTCAATTTTGAGTTTAATAATACTCAATTTTAGGTACTTTGTTTCTTCCGTGTTAATTCGAGTGAGTACACGCTAAGATTAGAATACCTAAAGATCGTTTAAAAAGTACCGATAATCGCATAAAAATGCACATCAAGCATAATTTTTTAAAAGGACGCATGTCACAAACGCAAACGTTTCGAGTTTTCCATTCTATCTTGTCATAGTAACACCCTTAATGTACCGCAAAAAAGTCGCAGTAAACTACCATTTCGAGGGTTAACGCAATCACCAACAATTTCAGCTGACTATAAATGCGTTTGATTTTACCATGCTGCGATAAGATCAACCATGTTGCGGTTGATATCAATATGAGGTCTGTCAAATATACCACAACGATGAAGGTTTTACTATAAACGTATGAATTTGACTGACACATGGTAGTTTAAAGATACATAGTCGTGAAATGTAGTTTTTACTGCAAGATTTTTTCTCGTAGTAACAATTGCCAAATACTATCAAAATTATTCAGTTTGCGCCGAATTTCATATGCATCCAAGTATCTTATGAATATCATAAGGTTCAACTTATGAACGATGCTTTGGAATCAGGCCATTGACAAGCCTATATCAATAGCAGTGATTGACAGTAGACAGGATGTCCTGGGCCCAAATTGATTTGGGCCCGCTGTCAGCTGTCAAATAGAAGTCTTATCATTTGTTTTGGTTGTTTTTTTTTATGTGAAAAACCACAGAAAGCGATCGTTCTGCTTTGTATGATGTGCAAAACGAAAACGAACAACAGCAGACAAAACGTAAATGAGCAACAACAGCCACAACTTACAATGTTGACATTATTTTGACAGCTGAGCTTGCTGAGATGTTATCTACGTGGAAAAGTGGTCCTTGCCATAGGCCTGTTTGGAATGTCATAAGGCTGACTTATGAATGGATTTTGTTTCACACGACGTTTTTCTTGTATGCCTTTAAGCATTCCTGATTACAAGTTTTGATATATACTAGTGGGCAAGTCACTGGACCCATAAACTCAACGTTCAAGGTTCGAATCCAGCTTGTTCCATATTTTTATTTTTTCAATATTGTTGCGACGCCGCTTGAACAGAGCTAAGGCGTGACATCGCATTGAACAGATGTAAGGCGCAGCATGACAGCTGGCGCGCCTTTGGTGGTGGTAGTATTAAGGGAATATTGAAGCAGCTGTTTGGATAAACAAAACATTCAGATATTTGCTATTGTATCAAATTAGACAGTGGAAAAAAAGGTTAATCAAGTGAAGTGCAGTTTTATTTCAAAATTAGTCAGTGAGCAGGATCTAAATCAATACAGCAACTTTTAATATTCTAGCAAGATTCCGTAGGTGAGCACCTGAAATGAAAAAAAATTAATTAGTGTACAATTATACAAAATATTGATCATAACAATATCCCCCACAGTCGCAATAATTTTCGGATAATTTCTCGATAATACCGGAGAAAAACAAAACCCGTAAACGGAAGGGAATTCAGGTCCGTTATCCCAGTTATCCTGTAAGTAGAAATGTATAGAGAATAAGCAGAACGACAGGCTAATTGAAAACTTATAGTGTGCATTAAATAACATCGGCATACGATCCACCAGTAGAGTAGCGGCACCCAATATCGGCTTTAGATCGACTGGGAAATTAGAAGAGGAAATAGTGGAAGCGGAAACCACTTCTTGTGAGTAATAGATTAAGTTATATTGGAAGAAATTGTAAATTAAGTAAATAAATTATAGTTTTAAGCGTTGCTGAAAATCAATCGGCTGCTGTGAAAATTTTGGTTTCCCTTCGGGAACATTCTTAAAAACCCGCATTAATCCACCGATGGTGAGACTGAACCCTTCTTACATTTCACCAGAATAACGAACTCAAATGTGGCCAATAATGTACTGGATAGATATTTTCATTCGAAATCCCAGGAAGATCCAAGAACATTCGATATGTCATACATTCAGTTTATAAAATTAACTATTTGTCAATCCTGAACGTATTGTTCATCGAAGTTATTAACATATTGCCATTAATAGTCTTTAACAACCTGTTTATGTTAGTTATATAAAAGGGGAAATTACATAAATTTTAGAAATTTCATATAATCAGTCCATAGAATGAATTATTAGACAATCCTAAGCGTCAATTTTGATTATCGATATGGATTCAAGATGCTTAATAAGTACATGTTCGTTGAAAATAGTAAATGGAGACTTTGTGTAATTTTCGAATATACTCGTAGCAGTTCAAAACCAGACCACTCGAGCCAATCGATGCTGCTCTAATTCTATACAGTAGCATAGTGTGGCTAGTCCGCTGTATGTGCTATACAACGCTCCAGATACGACACAATAGAATGCAAGCGGCATCGATTGGTGTGATTGGTCTTGTTCGGTTTTGCACTGCAACGAGTATATTGTCATCTCACAATTATGTGCTCTCAGGTATTGTTTTGGTCATATCTCCATGAAGAATTATTCAATCATAATGAAATTTTGACCAGTTATTTGGAAATATCATAGCTTTGATTTGACACCAACAAAACTAAAATCGGTACACAAATAGCTCAGTATGTAATCGGAGACTAAACTGTTTGATTACTATTATAATAGGCCTTCAAGTACTGTTTCGTTCATATCTTCGTAACGAAATGTCCGAATGAAAAAAAAATCAATAGCGTTCTATGGGAATGTTGTAGCTTCCATTTGCCGTCAACAGAACTGAAATCGGTTCACAGATGGCTGAGAAACCGATGTGACATTATTTGTAACGCACACACACACATACACACACACACACACATACACACACACACACACACACACACATACATACACACAGACATGTGCTCAGTTCGTCGAGCTGAGTCGAATGGTATATGACACTCGGCCCTGTGGGCCTCGGATAAAAAGTCGAGTTTTCAAGCGATCTTAATACCCTTCTATTGATGTAAGAAGGGTAAAAAGGGAAGTTAACATAATGAAATTTTGAACACTTATTTGGAAATTTTATAACTTTAATTTGGCGTTAACAAAGCTTCAATCCTGAGCTTCAATTTTGATTATCGATATGGATTCAAGATGCTTAAATAAGTACATATTCGTTGAAAATTGTAAATGGAGACTTTGTGTAATTTTCGAATATACTCGTTGCAGTTGAAAACCAGCCACTCGAACCAATCGATGCTGCTCTAATTCTATACAGTAGCATAGTGTGGCTAGTCCGCTGTATGTGCTATACAACGCTCCAGATACGACACAATAGAATGCAAGCGGCATCGATTGGTGTGATTGGTTTTGTTCGGTTTTGCACTGCAACGAGTATATTGTCATC
>JASCZW010005400.1:0-110000 GCA_034211315.2 Aedes japonicus | reverse complement strand
ATACATACACACAGACATGTGCTCAGTTCGTCGAGCTGAGTCGAATGGTATATGACACTCGGCCCTGTGGGCCTCGGATAAAAAGTCGAGTTTTCAAGCGATCTTAATACCCTTCTATTGATGTAAGAAGGGTAAAAACTTGAACACCCCACAACTTGCTACGGAGTATTGACACGATTTTGTTTTTTTTTTTTTCATTTTCTATTCAGTTGTCAGAATGGCGTCGAAGCAAAAAGAGAAACGTAACGAAATGCTGCACGCGCATAAGCTAAATCGAAATTATCCCCACGCCGACTTGCTAAAATCACTCAATATTGTCAAATCAACCGTCACGAATGTTATAAAAGTATTTGGAGAACGTCTGACGACTGCCATTCAGTTCAAACAAGCGACACGTTTGGACGTGTTTTTCGCTTCTTCGCAATAAAAGTTTCTCCCCGTGTATTCCCCTCGACCGCTTTCTTGAGATTGCTTGTACGGATCGCGATTTGTCACCTGCGCTTGCTCATCTTTTGGTGGTGGCAAGACAAAAGCAAGCGCTGCAAAGTTCTCCAAGTTTTCCAAGTTCGCTGGGTCGAAAAAATCAGCACGTGGTGACATACCGAAACCGCGCAGCTCCAAGCAGCTGCGCGAAGACGACGCCGATCCAGCGGACCCCAACGCTCGACTATTAGCGAGCAACAAATTTTCCGTGCTCCCGGTACAGGAGGTGCCAAAGAAGGTAAGAGTCCCCCCGCTCTTCACCACGTCAAAGGACATCGCTGCTCTTAAGACTGAGCTTGCAGCAATGAAATTTATACCGTTTTTCAAGCTGTGCAGTACCGGTACCAAGATTATGTGATCGACGGAGGCTGACTACCGTGCTGTTGGTGCTCACCTTGTCATCAAGAAACATGAGTTTTACACTCACAACTCACCAGGAAACAAGACGCTGAAGGCGATTCTGCGTGGCCTTCCGGAATTCACTCCGGATGCAATAATTGCTGAGCTGCAAGCGGTGGCTCAGAAAGTGAAGGTGTTCCCGATCAGACGTTAACAACAGGGAAATCATCGGGATCAACTTTATTTGGTCCATCTGGAGAAGAATTCCGTCTCAATGGCGCATCTGTTGCAAATACGGGCCCTTTTCAACGTGATTGTCGAGTGGGACCGGTATCGCCCGAGAGAGCACGACGTGAAGCAGTGTGGCAACTGCCTTGTGTTTGGCCACGGAACTCGAAACTGACACATGAAACCACGTTGCGGTAAGTGTGCCGAAGCACACAACACAATGGATTGTGCACCAATGGATGAAGGAACACCACCAAGTGCGCCAACTGCGGCGCTAATCACGAAGGTAACAACCGAACCTGTACCAAACGTGCGGAGTTTCTGGCGATCCGCAAACAGGCGTCCACTAAGTCCCGGCCTGGGCAACTTCGTCCACCACCTCGACTGGATGAAGAAAATTTCCCGACACTACGGAACCAGGTGCCATATCTGTTGCCGATCCCATTGAATCACCGACAAGCAAACCACCCATCGATTCGCGGCAAAGCCGCCACCGCGTCCACACCGCCTCCTCCAGGCTGGGCCAATCCGGGTTGCAGTACTCCACGCAACCACCGGCCGATGGACAGCTCTACGACTCGGAGCAAATGGAAGACCAAGGAGGAACAGCTCAAAGCCGCCACATCCGTGACGATAAAATTCATTTTCAAATATGGACCATAATCGCACCATCAACATCGTAAATTGGAATACTTGTTCCATCCGGAACAAAACAATCGCGCTTGGTGACTTCCTTAACAGGAAGGCCATCGACATCGCCATCGACATCGCCATCGTCACCGAGACACATCTCAAGCCGGAACTCACCGTTTTCATCCCAGGATACCGGATTGTGCGACTTGATCATAGCGGCTCTAGTGGAGGAGGAGTTGCGATCGCCCTGCGCTACAACATCAACAACCATCTGCTTCCGAGTCTTCGGCTGCAGTCAATCGAAACCATCGGAATCGAGGTCGAAACTGTCATCGGCCCTATCACCATCATCGCGGCTTATTGTCCCAAGCAAGCCAGCACCGCTAACGGAACAAAATTCGCAAGCTCACTCGGAGGCAGGGGCAGTTCATCATCGCTGGCGACCTAAATGCGAAACAAGATACCTGGGGGAACACTCGGCGGAACCAGAACGGAATCATTCCGCTGGAAGACTTCGAAGAGGGACATTACACCATCCTGGGCCCGGATACTCCCACCCGGTTGAGCAGATCCGGGGTCCATTCGACAATCGACATTTTCCTCACCAACATGGGGAACAACATCGCCCAGCCGATCGCACACCAGGAGCTCAGCTCGACCACTATCCAGTGGTGGCCGAAGTTGGCTCCTCGGTCAACCGGCATCGAATCACCCGACCCGGTAGTTCCCATCGCGCCAGTTGGGAGAGGTTCTGACAACACGTTGACGACAACATCGATTTCGACATGCACCTTGATTCGGTTGATGACATGGAACGGAAGCTGCAGAGCACCGAGCAAGCGATCTCCCAGGCCCGGTAACAACAAGTACCGGTGATAGATCAGGTGAGCAACTCTGTACCCATTGATAGACCCACTAAAGAACTGATTCCATTGCGCAACGCCATTCGAAGGCAATACCAGTGAACTGCCAAAAATCACTATAATCGAGTGACGAAAATGATTAAGGCCATAATGGTGGACCTTAAGAATAACAATTTTTCCGACAAGAGCCGCTCTCTCCCAGATTGTGCAAAGCAGTTCTGGAAGTTGACAAAAAATATGAAAACCAAGCCAAGACCCATTCCACGCTGATCCCACTAGACAACAATGGCACTAGAGATCGCTTGATAACTCCTGCAGAAAAGGCTGCTGAGATAAGTCAACACTTCGTCAGCTCCCACAATCTCGGACAAAACATTGTCAGTCCACACGAAGCTGTCAGGAACGCGCTTATTACTAACATCCATATAAGCCCCAACGACTTCACAGAGGAGTTGGAGATCTCAGCCGACGAATTGTTGACTTATATTAAATGATCAAAGAACATGAAGGCCCCAGGTTTCGACAACATTATGAACTTGGAGCTCATGCAATTGAGCCCCCAGTTCTATAACCATCTGGCGTTGATTTTCAACCAATGCCTGCGACTTAGCTACTTCCAATCGTATTGGAAATCGTATTGGAAGTTCCCCTCGTATTGGAAGTTGCGTCGTTCATCAAGAAATACCATAAAGGCGAAGTCACGGTGTTCTGGTCGGATCTGGCGTCGGCCACTACTCGAAGCGATCGTTGGAGGAGATAGAGCGGATGAATATCGATGTGGTACTGAAGTAGGTGAACCCACCCAACGTCCCCCAGCTGCGTCCTATCGAGAATTTCAGGGCCAACCTTATGCGTAAGATCTACTCCAACAATTTTGTCATGAAAACTGAGGAGGAATTGACAAATAAAACAAAGAAAGAACTGCCATGGCGAATATTCTGGTTAACTGCCGGAACGCCGCTTACAAGCGCGGAGAATTTTTTTCCAAGTAAGCTTAAATAATTACTTTCCATGGGAAATTTATCAAAATCAATAATCTGTCTTCTATTTTTTTTTATCACCATTCGAATTTTTTTAATTTTGTTTAAATGCAAAGGTTAAGGGTCCAGTGAAACCAAATCGAGAAGGAAAACACAACAACCAAAGGAAGAGCACGTCAGTTGTACACGAGTTTGTTAACCAAGTTTGATTGCGTCGTAATAGACGATTGAACAAACGTCAAAGCTGATTTCAAGCACCTTCCAGCACAAGAGTTTAATACGACTAAAGGGCGAACACGAAATTATTGCGACACCGAAAATGTCATGCCAATTTTCTTATAATGTTTAGAATCAAACCAAAATTTTAGGGTAGTTTTATACATATATTTACTTCAAAAATCAAAAGAAAAGTTAATCGATGGAGCCTTGAGTGTAAAATTGAACGCATTTTCGCTTGATGCCCTCCATCAAAGTCTTTACAGTGTCATCCGGTACCAGTTTATCAGGTTTTTTTTCATTCTCTTAACATGTCCTTCTCGTATTTGACTGTCTTCTTGCTCTTCCGAAGTTCCCGCTTCATCATTGCTCAGTACTGCTCCACCGGGCGCAGCTCCGGACAGTTTGGCGGATTCATGTCCTTTGGAACAAAATGGACAGAATTGGCCTCATACCACTCCAGGACACTTTTAGAATAGTGGCATGATGCCAAATCTGGCCAAAATAGCGGAGTTTCGTCGTGCTGCTGCAAGAACGGCAAAAGGCGCTTCTCGAGGCACTCAGATTTGTAGATCTCGCCATTTACTGTGCCCTTTGTCACGAAAGGCACACCCCTCAGTCCGCAAGAGCAGATGGCCTGCCAAATGAGATATTTGGAGGCGAACTTCGACATTTTCTTCTTCTTAAATTTGTCGTCTACATAGAACTTGCTCTTGCCGGTGAAAAACTCCAACCCCGGAATTTGCTTAAAATCGGCTTTTATATACGTTTCGTCGTCCATCACACAGCAGCCATATTTTGTCAGCATCTTCTCGTAGAGCTTCCGTGCCCGAGTTTTAGCCGTCGATTGTTGCCGCTCATCGCGGTTTGGGAAGTTCTGTACCTTGTATGTATGTAGTCCAGCTCTCTTCTTTGCATTCTGAACGTAGCTCTGCGACATGCCGATCTTTTTTGCCAAATCACGGCTTGAGATGTTGGGATTTGCTTTAATCATCCGCTTCACCTTTCCCTCCGTGTTTTTGTTCTCCGATCCCTGTTTTCTTCCAGCTTCTATGCCGTGGTCCAACGTCAACCGCTCCTGGAACCGCTTCAACACTCTGGAGACGGTTGAATGGTGAATGTTCAACATTATTCCCAATTGCCGGTGCGACAGGTCAGGAAATTCCAGGTGTTTGGAAAGAATTTGTTCTCTCGACTCGCGAGGAGAAAAACTCTCCAAACTCGACAGTACTGGGCTCAATTTAAAAATATTGGGCAATCGTAAACAGAAACCTCAAGAAAACTCAAACAACAGTTGGAAGTGAAAAACAGTTCAAGGCAAAATGGCGTTCAGCATCAAATAAGGTGGATAGAACAGCGGTACAAAACTTCATGGAATGTGTGAAACGACAGTTTGCATTTGGAAAACCGGAAGCTTAAACAAATAGTTTTCCTGTGTTTGGTAGATGATGAACTTCAAAAGGCAATAAATATTGATCATTTATATAATAAACTAATCAGTGTACACTTAATCATGTTTGACCAATTTTTGACCGTTCCACCGTCTATGATTCCAAGACGAAGTTCTATCCCTAAGAAATAATTCTTAAACTAGTAAATAAATATTAGTAAACGATAGTGGTAGATAGTCTATAGAAATATACATTTTCAATCGAAATGTACGTCATATCGAAGTCTACCTGTATTCATTGTTGCAAATTGAAACGATGAACCTTTTCAATTCGAGAATTCTCAAAATTGCAACATTTTACCCATATCGGAAAACGAAACACTACAAAGATGATCGATCACAACCCACGTCAAGCAGTTGAGTGAGTAGCGTGAGAAAGTTATGCAATTCTTTTTATTTCGTTCGCTCTCCTCCCACTTCTTTGAACCCAATCAACTGGCAAAATCTCACCCTAACTGTCAGTCGCCTCGCCTCCAGGTAAAAATGAGATGCTCAACTTTAATAGGTCTGCGCTTCAGTTAGCTCTCTTCTGTTTGTTTTTTATTCACAGCGATTTGATGTTTTGATCCATAGTTTTCTTCATTCGTTTCCAATACAGCTGTCATGAAACTATGATATGCTGAGCTATTTCTTACATCGCAAACAAACACATGCTAGCGATCGCAGTGAACCGATTAAGCTTAATGAACATTCAATGAGTCAAATGTGTCTATTAAACTTAGACCACCGGCCTGCGTTCTAAGATGCATTCTCAGGATAACACTTGATTGTCTTGAAATCCAACTCTTTCGTTAGCTTCGCACGGGGCAGGTGATTCTGATTCATTTTTCTCGCGGGACAAAGAATCTCTTATTACAAGCCAAGAACATTGAGTCTGTGCAGGAGCAGCCGGCAGCCAACAGCCAACATCGCCGAGAATCGAGTTTAATTTATGTTTGTCTCGCAGGTTTGCCACGGAGCGCCAGCTGCACCTGCCGATGCACAGGCGAGCGTATTCAAATCCGGAGAAAACCACATGTTTACCCAGGAGAGATTCAGTCCATAATCGAGATAGTGACGAATGTGCAGGTGGAATTCACAATTCCAAATATCAACTAACGCATTTCTCCGCGCATATCGGACATTTTTGTACCTTACCAAAAGCCTTCCGAGACCGGAAAATCAGAATGCATCCTTCCTTCATCCTTATCTTCCCTACCATGGCATCTTCTCACGTAAGTCGACCTAAATGGGGCATGCTGCAGAACTTCTCGGGAACGATGCTTCCTTAAAACACAAAAACACAAACAAACTAACAGACAGACACGAGAGGAATGGAGAAGAAAGAAAAAATGTAAGCCCAAGACTCTGGCACCTGTTGCACGCGAGTTCGCATGATAATCAGCTCCCCCCTCTCGCAGAATAAATAACATGTTCCTGGCGCAAACAGCGAAGAATCAAAACACCTTGCCTCGCGCGCAAACACAATGTTTGAGTTTCGCATAATATTCGGGTTTGTTTTGGCGCGAGTTGGAGTCCCACGATTTGTGGATTCAAGTTTCACTTTCTTGGGCCTACGAGGGAACCCATTCTCAGGCATCATCGTCGGCCCACCACTTCGAATGGCGGTTAAGTTTGTCATTGACGATTGTGACGTGTTGCAGCATCTGTACGTAGAGCCTTTCATCAAATTCCAATTTGAATGCCAACTCTCAAACAGTCAGCTTGGTTTGTCGCGATTGCAAATGATGGAAGAGCACCGAAAGGTACGAGGCATATGAAGGTCGAAATTGAAGCCGCTGCTGCAGAGCTGGTGCTGGTGAGGCACGGCACCGTAAATACCACGCATAGTCAGCGGTATTTTCAGAAGAAGCATTATGTCAATCAAGACTACCGAGCTTGGGGTGATGCTGTTGACTGTGAGAGGAGATTTTTGGATTCTTTTTAAAGGTCTTGACGCAACTTTTCTGAGCTTTGTGGGTTTGAATTGCTGTGATTGGATGGAAAAAGTCATCTCTTCACTATTGACTTATGAAACTACGATAATTGGATAATAAGAACTTCGAGTATATAGACAATATAAAGGCAATGTAAATTCTGCTTTTAAAAAAGCTTGTTTAAAATTCGTAGGTGCAGCTATTTGGCAAATTATTTCCTGCTCATGACATCATCATTACATATTTTTTGAAAGTTTGGCTATGAAATCTCATGTATTTATCGGGTGGAAACTAAATTTGCAGAGCGGTTTTATACAAGCTTAGTTTACAAACATTTCAGCGCCAACTTTAGTTTAGGGCGAATCTGCTTTTGTAAACAATGGCTTTCGTATTCATTTTCTCTTGAACAAAAGGTCACAAATACAAATTAAGCACTTTTTAAAGAAGAGAAGCTTTATCTCTATCCGCTGATATACAGGGTGCGGCAGAAAATAATGCGAAAATTTGTTCTATTACTTTTAAATCCCATTTTCAACTAATTCAAGCAATAATATCAACATTTTTGAGAGCAATACTCTTTATGAAGTCCTTTTAAACAAATTTATTCAATATGTCTTCCATTTTTATTGGTAACATCCTCGAGCTGACCCCGGAAGCCAGAGCATGCCTTTCGGACGTAGTCCTCCGACTTTGACTGCCATGTGTGTGTTATGGTTGACTTCAGGGTTTTCACACTAGGGTGGGATGTTTTGCAGAATCGTGCTTCAACATATGCCCAAATCAAATAATCCAACGGACTAAGATCTGAGCTGCTAAGGGGCCACAAATCCTTCGGCCAAAACTTCATGTTATCGTTAAACCATTGTTGGGTTCGATTGGACGTGTGACATGGCGCTCCATCCTACTGTAGGACAACGTTTTGGTACTCGGAGAAGTTGGCCTTCACCCAGGGAAGCACTTGGTCCTTTAAAGTACCGATATACACTACGATATTGATTTTAACTCCAGCATCAATGAAAACAGGAGGCATTTTCAAACCATTGGACGCCACCAAGCCATACATCATGACACCAGCCGGATGTTTGGTTTGAGATTTGAATTTCACTTTTTTTCGGAACGTTCTAAATTTTCTGCGGTGAAATGAACCGGTCCGTGCGGCTGTTGGCCACAGCATCGATGCTGAAAAGCTTTTCGTCGGAGAACAGGATTATCATTTTTTCCTTCTTCAACAAGGAAACCAATCTCTTGGAACGAGTCACTACGGAACTACGGTTCCTTGACCCGCTCCATAATCTAGTAGCGTTTCATTCTGGCTCTGAAAGATGCATGCAGGTCTTCTTTGATGATTCTCCGCATGGATTTCTCCGAAATATTGGCTTCCTTCGCAAGTTTTCTTATGGAACGCACCGGGTTGCGAGCAATTTTCGCACCAGCCGATTTGATCACGTTCGGCGTGCGGGCAAAGCGCGGACGTCCGCTTCCCGGCTTCCACTGCTTAGGACCATCCTGCAAGGACTTTTTTATACGGTAAACTGTTGCCAAATGGCACCTTACCACCTTGGCTTTTTTTCGGCTTCTTCTGGGCGAGCAACAAACTGGTGATCACTTCATTCGCGAACATTTTGGAGAATTTGCAATAAAACAAATAGAAGGTTTGGATGCAGCACTTGAAAGTAAACATAAACAAATACACTTTCGACAGAAATTAGTCACTATTTGCACGAATTAACCCATTACTCAAGTTTGAAAATTTTCGCATTATTTTCTGCCGCACCCTGTATTCAATTTGAAGGAATTGTATTCAATGTCCGATAAATTAGCAGACCAAGTGTTTGTTTACAGAAGCAGATTCGCCCTAATCAAATGTTGGCGCTGATTTCATCAATTATTGGAGGTTCTTTGTTCCAACAAGCTTTTAAAATAGCGGAATAAAGCTTATCTGATAAAAATAATGGGTTTTCACTTTGCTGCACCAAAATTGGCTAAAGGCGTTTTTGGAGGCATTTAGTTTATGTTACCATTGATGATGCATGTTGTTACACAAATATCATTTTGCTTCCACAGATGCAGATAACGTGCCAAATGAGGTATTCCGATGTGAATTTAGACTTTTGATTCCTTTTTGAAACGATTATCTACTTTGAATTTATTTTTTGCTGGGTAAAACTCCTATCCTGGCATTTGTTCAAGGTCAACTGTCAGACATTTGTTTCGTAGTTCACTACAAAGCAACTGTATCTAGTCAACATCGTCGTTTGGAGCTTCCTAGCACGGGTCATGGCAACAGTTTGCTGCCGTTCATCGCGGTTTGGGATGTTTTGAAACTTGTCTGCATGTAATTCAGCTCTTGACATGCCCTGCGGGGCGTAACGTTGCTTAAGTTCTGTCCAGTTAGAACCCGGAATCACTTACTGTGTTGCAGTGGCATGGAAAGTGACCGCTGCAAGAATTCTTCTACAGCGGTTTGTTTACCTAGGCGCCCACTTTTTGTGGTATAAATGGTGTTCTGTGCAGTGAGTCAAAAGTTATTCCAGATGGAAGTCGGAAGGAGAGAAAAAATTCTGTGCACCCACGGTGATAATCCAACGTGGTCCGCAATAAAAATCGCAAAAACGCAAAGTTCGTTACCAAAACTCGAGCTCGGACATTGTACCAGCAGTTTTTGACGAAGTACCAAGGACGCCTGCTCATCGACGATGAAACCTACGTCAAAATGAATTCCGGACAGCTTTCTGGCCAAAAATTCTACATGGCGACGGAACGAAGAGATGTTCCTGCAAAGTTTAAGTTTGCTTTTATGGACACATTTGCCAAAAAAAAAAACTGATGATTTGGCACGGGATATGCAGCTGCGGAGCAAAGTCCAAAGTGTTCGTGACGAATGGACTGTACATGAGAGAATGCCTCAAAAACCGCGTTCTACCTTTCATTAAAGCCCATAAAGGTCCCATGAAGTTTTGGCCAGATTTGGCGAGCTGCCACTACAGCCGGGAAGTCATCCAGTGGTACCGCGATAATAACGTAGATTTCATCGATAAAAACACAAATCCATCCAACTGCCCACATTTCCGGCCCATCGAGAGATTTTGGGCAGTAATGAAGCGGAAGCTTAAGAAAAGTGGAAAAACGGCTTGGGTCGCGACTCAGATGACCAAAATGTGGAACAAATGTTGCAAGGTAGTTGACTCCAGAGGTGTGCAGAAGTGAGTGCAAATTTTCATTAGAAACGAAGAGAAATGATTTGTATTGATATTTTTTCTTAAATTACAGTGAATTATCTTTGTCTTGATGTATCAACCTTATTTGTACGTCAATTCTTCACCGAGATACAGATGATTTTATTGTTCCGGATTCTAAATGGACATAGTTTTAAACGCCAACCATTTTGGGAACATTACGAGTTTTTCCGGATCTTCTATGTGAGAGTACACATTTTGTTCACGCGTCACCACTTGACTCACTTCCATCTTGGGAGCAAAATGTAAAAAATATACTTCAAAAAGGAATAGTGCACAATTTGTAAAATTTCTGCCCAGTAGGAAAATAGTTACAGTTGAACCGTTTCGCGTTTGCCCTTAAAAGGCCCTACGTAATTCAGCTGTTGACGATGGCTGCAGCATCTCGAAGCCTGATTGGGCGGTTGCAATTTGGGTTTCATCGGTTCAGTACGGCTGATTGCTTAAACTTCATCGAAGTGCTGGCGAAACAATAAGGAGCGGTCGAGCCTGAACCTTGACCTTGACTGAAGTCCACTGTTTGAGGGAGCAGACTCCTATCGTGATCGGTGTATCCAGTGCTCGGTGATCGTCGGATGTCAACAACAGATTCAGCCAGTTGTCTTGAAGCTGTCGAGAAGGGCAAGTATCCACATTTCTGGATTCTGGAAGTCCAACGGGAATAGGAGCGAACTGGTGCAACAATCTGTTGGATACCGGGATAGTAGGTAACAGCAAAGCGGACAAGTTAGCTTATCAAGGACGAACAGCACAGTTGGAAACTTACGAGATCCCAGCGGATCCTGGAGTAAGCGGATCTTCATTGAAGTGTGGGAGACCCAATGGTCCCAAGCAAGGGAAGTGAAACTTCAAGAATTACACCATCTACGGCAGCTTGGCCCGATCGACCAAAAAAACAGGAGCACATAAAGGGTGTCCACGATGAAATTGCCACACTATGAAATTGCTCTAACTTTTTAACCGTTGGGTAGAATTTAATGAAAATTTGGGTGGATTTAGTTCATAGTGCATTATTTACATCCTGCAAGTTTTAAAGTCCTGTGATCAAAACTCGTGGAAATGGAGTCGAAAGAGCAGCTCGTGCGTGATAAAATCTTGCGCATTCATCACGAGAACAAGGATCTCTCGCATCGTTCCATCGCTAAAACGTTGGGAATCGCGAATTCCACGGTGTCGCGAGTGATTAAGCGGTTCGAGGAACGGTTGACCACCGATCGGAAGCCCAGAAGTGAAGGAAAAAGTATTCCGTACAACACCAAAAATCACAACCGCGCCCCAATTCAACCGAAATCCGAACGCCTTCGTTCGGGATGTGGCTAAGAAGCTGCACCTAAGCCGAAGTTTTGTCCAGAAGGCCAAAACTAAGGCTGGGCTTCGAACGTTCAAGGTAGAAAAGGCCCCTAATCGCGACGAGAAGCAGAACAAGTCCGCCAAAACCCGTGCCAGGAAGTTGTACCTCAACATGCTGACGAAAGTTGAATGCTGCATCATGGACGACGAAACATATGTGAAGGCCGACTTCAAACAGATCCCCGGCAACCTGTTTTTCACGGCCAAGGATAAGTTCAGCGTTCCGGAGCATGTCCGCACTCAGAAGATGTCCAAATTTGCGAAGAAATTCCTGATTTGGCAAGCCATCTGCACGTGCGGGAAGCGGAGTGCACCTTTCGTGACCCAGGACACGATGAACGGACAGGCGTACATAAAAGAGTGCCTCCAGAAGCGGCTGCTTCCTCTCCTGAAGGCTCATAACGTCCCAACAATCTTCTGGCCGGATTTGGCCTCATGCCACTACTCCAAGGACGTGCTGAAGTGGTATGCGGACAATAAGGTCAATTTCGTGCCGAAAATGTTCAACCCTCCCAACACTCCGGAGCTCCGCCCCATCGAGAAGTACTGGGCGATTATGAAGCAGCACCTTCTTAAACGACCTAAGGTAGTTGATTCACAGGTTGTGCAGAATCTTATGGCCGGGGTTAAGGCCAAGGTGCGGGCATTTGCGTATGGACTATAAATAAAATACGAGTAAAATGGTAAAATGAAGTTTAATAGTTATTTCTCAATCCCTGAAAATTTGATGGCAATCGGATGACAACTCGAATTTTGCGAATCAATTTTGTGTGTGGCAATTTCATCGTGGACACCCTTTACATATACTAGTAGAAGAAGAACGGAATCATTTAGAAATGGAAGGAACAATAAGTGAAATTCTTGGAGTAGGACAAGAGAGAGAAGAGAAAGTGCTATAATAATTTGAAAGAATAGGATTAGAGAAACAAATATGATGTCAATAAGCTATTTTATAGAACATTTTTAAGAAGCGAATGACCAATGGGTTCAAGCCTCTCTAATAAATAAACAAACAAACATACAAACATCTTCGAGGACAACTGAAAACCAGAAATCGAGGCTCACCTTTAATGCACTGCACCTGTTTTGCCAGTTTCGTGCAGAAGGCAACTACTGTGCTCTTCACAACCACCAATCCGATGTTGTCCGCGTAAATCACTGGTTGCCTCAGAGAAATTTCGTTTTCCCGAACGAGGAATAGGGTGACAGCTATAACCGAGCCCTTGTAGGACGCCTGTTTTCTCGATAAAGATTTTGAAGTCGTGATTTCCAACGATGTGGTCGTTTGTGGAGTTAACAGTTAGGGTGAGGGAAAGGGTATAGCCAGTGTTTAACCATTCGCTATAAGATTTTGGACCACAAAAGGTCATATAGATGGGTGAATAGGCCCAGAGGAGGGCAGTTGGTAAAATAATCGGCTTACAGGTTTCTTAATGGTTAGTACAAGACTGTGTGACCGGAGAACGGGTATCTGATTTCGTCTACACCGGCCAAGATTCCCTTCGGTCGGGAGAGAATGAAGGATAGTTCACACATCGTCAATGGTTAGTTGATGGCGAAAGTCTGCGGGTCTGAGCTCAGGATAGCGACATTCAAAGTGTCGTGATCATCATCATAGTGCACTTTGATTTTTTCAGATACAAAGAGGCGGTCAGAAATATTTTCAAGATTATTCTGCATTATTTGGCTTGAATTGTATCAGTCTGTGTCTTAATTGATTCTAAGTTCTCCAAAAAGCCCTGAAGTTGAGATCTTAATGGTACATTTACTCAATGTGGTTTGGTATCTCATCAGTGCCCTAAGTTAATATTGGTTACGATAAAATATTCAACGGTCTCCAAACTTTTCTGGAGCTAAGATCTTGGACTTCTGAGCTACAATAAAGCTTTAACAATGTCCTGAAAATATGTACATGTTCAAAAAGTCCAAGATAGGCTTTTGACAGCATTCATATTACGAAATGATGTCAATAGAACATTTGTAGATCTCCAAAGTATTGTGGAGTTCCGATCTAGTTGATCTACTAGCTTAAAGGAGTCATGAATAATGTCCTGAAAGTTTATATGAGTGTGAAATTGAAGAAGGCCTTCTGACAACATGCCCATCGTAGAATCGTTTGAAGAAGATATTTAATTCTCTTCAAAGAATTTCGACGATAAGATATTAGAGGCTAACAGGCTCAATTAAGTCACAAGCAATATTTTTAAAGTTAATATTAGTTCAGGAAGCTGACGAGAGCCTCTAGACAACACAAAATAAGACATTTAAGACTCTCTAAATTGTTTTGGATTTCAAATGTTGAAGAACTATCGGCTCAATGAAGTCTTGAACAGTGTCCCAAAAATGTTTTGAGTTTGTTAAATTCAAGAGAGTTACTTGGCAAGATATGCACTTAATCTAATCTTTTCAATAAGATATTAAAGGGTGATACGGTCAAAATTTGGTCAAGGGAAAACGCGTGTAAATCGGTGAAATCGTTTATTTAAAAAATCAAATTAAATTTCTTTTTCAAGTTCAATTAGTATAAAATTCAGGAAAAATATTCAGTTAGGCTTCCGCTTTTCCAAATCCGAATTGCCGAGCCTTACGCTTGACCCCTGCCATCAGATTTTGTACAGCCACCTTGTCCACCTTCTTCGCCGCAGAAAGCCAGTTTGCCTTGAACTGCTGCTCGTCCTTAGCAGTTTTTTTGGTCTTCTTTAGGTTCCGCTTGACAATAGCCCAGTATTTCTCAATTGGGCGGAGCTCTGGCGTGTTGGGAGGGTTCTTGTCCTTGGGAACCACCTGCACGTTGTTGGCGGCGTACCACTCCATGGCCTTTTTACCGTAATAGCAAGATGCCAAATCCGGCCAAAACAGTACGGAACAACCGTGTTTCTTCAGGAAAGGCAGCAGACGTTTATTCAAACACTCTTTCACGTAAATTTCTTGGTTGACAGTCCCGGAAGCTATGAAAATGCTGCTTTTCAAGCCACAGCTACAGATGGCTTGCCAAACCAGATATTTCTTTGCGAACTTTGACAGTTTCGTGTGCTTGAAAATATCTGCTACCTTTCCCCTTCCTTTTGCCGTATAAAACTCCTGTCCCGGAAGCTGCTTGTAGTCGGCTTTGACGTAGGTTTCGTCGTCGATTACCACGCAGTCAAACTTCGTCAGCATCGTCGTGTACAGCCTCCGGGATCGCGCTTTGGCCGTCGTATTTTGTTTATCATCGCGATTTGGAGTCACTACCTTCTTGTAAGTCGATAGTCCGGCTCGTTTTTGGCTCGATGCACGGTTGTAGACGATACACCCAGCTTATTTGCGGCATCTCGGAGAGATAGGTTAGGGTTTCGCTTGAAACTACCGGCAACTCTCTTTGTCGTCTCAGCGGCTTCCGGTTTTCGATTTCCCCCGATCCAGACTTCCTGGCTGTCGACAAACGTTCCTCAAACACTTTAATTACATTTGTAACGGTTGATTTGGCAACTTTTAGCGATTTTGCCAACTTTGCGTGCGAGTAGCTCGGATTTTCGCGATGCCCGAGCAAAATTTTGATACGCTGCTCTTCTTGCTTGGACGGCATTTTGACAACTGAAGAGTGAATTCCAAAATCAAAATAAGAGCAACATTCTACACACACACACCTTCAAAATGAGGGGTGTTCAGGTTTTTTAAATGCAAAATTGAAAGAAATACGTCAAGTTGATATTGACCAAATTTTGACCGTATCGCCCTTTAAATGCTGTCCAAATAATTGTGAATGTTATTCCTTGAAGATCTACTGGCTCGTTTCATGAAGAAGTTTATGAGAGTCTTCTGGTATCATGTTTATCATTGAATCGATTGGAAGGGGTTTTTAGAACTATTCAAAGTATTATGGAATTCAAATCTTGCAGTTCTACAGAATCAAACAAATAATGTTCGAAAAGTTTGTATGAGTTTGTGGAGTTCGAGAGAGCCTTCTGATAACATGCACCTCATCGAATGGCTTCAATGAGATAATCAGAGTTTTCCAAACTATCCTGGAGTAAAAAATATAGTGTTAAAAAGGTCAAATGATGCCTTGACCAATGTTCTTAAAGTCTTATAAGTTCAAGAAGTTCATAGTAGCCTTTTTGAAACATACATTGCGTAAGATAATGTTTGCTACACGGTAGCCAATGGTTTAACTAAAATTTCGGGTAAATTTTGTGTAAATATTCGAAATTTGGAATTAAATTTCCATCGAAATATTTAATATTTCATGCCTATTGGCAAAACCTTCCAAAGATGGTATTAGCGTCAAATCGGGCTGTACAAGAAGGCGTGAGGCACAGCGAGCTAGATGAGCGGATCAGGTAAACCAAGCCTTGGAGAGCGTGGGGCGCAACCAAGGATGGAGAGAAGCAGCCATGAACCGGGTGAATTGGCGTCAAATTGTTGACCAGGTTTTATCAATGTAATTGATGGAATGCCAATAAATGTATGTTTTTTCACCATTCCCAAAACAACATACAACTTACTCCACTTGCGAATAATAACAATATGGCGTATGGTAGTTGACAGATAAATAGCCGGGTCTCAGCTAACAACACTGCTTAACCGATATTTCTGCATGATAGGCAGCTGAGGTCAGTTGAAGTTTGGTAAACATTTGTGTTGTCGAGAATCGGTTTAATAATGAAGTTACCCGATATTTCAGTTTCAAGTGATGCTGAGACTCGTCATCGTTCGATTTCTTGCCGAGTTATCAGTTATATATGAAAATATTTTAAAACCAAGATGCTTGCTGAATATGGTGTTAGCAGTTCCGATGGAAACGTTGAGAGTCGCAGTCATTTTCTGGATTGAGCGGTAATTTTAACGCCGAATCCGCTCCCTCACGACCTTGATGGCCCGTGGCGTCCTAGCCGAACACGGCTAACCGGATCTCGCAATATAATTCAAAACAATCATCTCCACTAGAGCAATTACCACATTATCAAAGATACCCCATTCTACGGTACCTATCGAAGCCAAAAAAAAAAACGCTTTGCTAAAAAGGAAATCGCCCATCTTCCAATTCACACCTTCTGTGACCGATAGAGCAAACCAGTCCCCTGCCGAGATCAACTGGTTAGTAGAAGCATAACCACCGCAAACATGTGTCTGCTTATCTTATCACAGCCGACCTTATTATTCAACGCATCGCTTCGTAGGCCAAAAATTCAACTCACTCAACCCGACGCACTAGTTATCTCGGCACCTTCCAGCCCGTCACGATGGACATTCTCAGCGTTCTGAAAACTCGTCTGGAAATAGTCGATGATTCCGTAACTTCCAAGCAGCTCGTCGATCGGTTGGTTGCGCGGGGCCCACAGGAAGAACCATTACACCTAACGGAACTGGACACCTTGGTGAAGCGGCACTATCAGTGGTTGAAGCACCTGCCACGCGTCCGTCCGTTCTACGCCATCAAAAGCAACGATGAGCCGTCGATTGTGGAAACTACGATTCTGCTCGGCTGTGGCTTTGATTGTGCGTCCATGGGGGAGTTGAAACGGGTTCTAGGATTTCGAGTGAACCCGGCGATGATATTTTATGGACAGCCGGCGAAAACGATTGAATCGTTGGAGTTTGCCCGGACGAAGCAGATTCGAACTGTGTTCGATAGTGAGGATGAGTTGCGGAAGATCCACCGACACTACCCGGAGGCGAGTGTTTTGATAAGATTCCGGGTGGAAACTGCGGAGGATCCGATGAATCTGGGGATTAAGTTTGGGTGTGAGGTGGACGATGAAGCTCGTGAGTTACTGGATTTGGCAAAGGAGCTGGGGATCAAGGTGACTGGATGGTGCTTCACGCTCGGTCAGTCATGTTCGAATGCGAGCAATTTCTACACTGCAATTAAGAAGGGTAGGGAGCTGACCGATTACGCGACGACGTTGGGATTCAACTTCAATTCGATCAACTTGGGAGGGGGCTTTTCTGGTGATAAAGATGTCTCCATCGAACGGTACTCGGAACAAATCAACCGAGCTCTGGATGAGTTCTTCCCGGAAGAGCAAGGATTTACCGTGATTGCCGAACCGGGCCGGTATTACAGCGCTGCTCCCGTAACGGCAGTGATTCCTATTCATGGCAAGCGCATGATTCGGAGCAAGCTGGATCCGAAGGAAATCGAGAATGTGTTTTATTACTTTAACGATGGAATTTATGGTACGTTTTACAGTGCTAAATATAGGAACAAGGCAGTGAAGCCGGTGATTTGGAAGCAACGGAACGCGTGTGGGCCGGAGCGAAAAACGACTCTCTATGGACCGACTTGCGATGGCATCGATTTCTTTGCCAAGGATATTCTGCTGCCCGAGTTGAGTGTGTCGGATTTCGTTGTGTTTGAAAATCAAGGAGCATATTCGAGGGTTCACGCGTGTAGATTCAACGGATTCTGTCCACCGCGGGCGGTGATCTTCGTGCGCAGGAGTGTTTGGTGAGAATGGTTAATTTGAGAAGTTGTTTCGTACTTTGCTCATTGAATTTGTCTTTTTTCACAAAGGGAGCTTCTGGAAGAGATGCATGACGGGAACGCCCAGGAAATAATTCAAGCTTCCAAATACCTAGAAGAGAATGCAGACATCGAATGCTTGTGTTTCGAGTAGCAATTTCGTTAGTTTGTCGCTACATTGTCGTCTCCTGAAAACAAACATAAAACAATTGAGCAACATCAAAAGCCAACCAACCATTATCGTTATCACTTCCGTCCGAAATCGTTAAAATTCGCCATCAGTGACAGTACAGCACAAGAACAGCGATAGTGCACAATTGCACACATACACACATGTTATTGTTCTGGAAATTATCATTGCTTTCCGGTGCTCCGACAGACTCGTTTTATGTTTTTCAATTATAAAACTCACAGCAGCATAAATAATAGCTCGCGAATGGCAGAGCTTGACAATTGTAGACTTACAGACACACACATACAACCTGAAAGGGGGTATGGAATAAAAATGAACTTCGTACAATGGGGTGGAAAGAAAGAAATTAATCAAGCTCTGCACTATACTATTGTAGGGCGGTTCAAATGATCGATTCTGCCACTTTCCACTTAATCGAGTTCAAATCATTTTTTTCCCACATTTTCAGCCCACTGGGTTGGGAACTGGAACTGCACTGGCTTTATAAATTACTATTACTGGAGTAGTAGTGTTGGTATACTTCTGGAATTCCTAACGGGAAAACCAAACTTTAGTTCTCATTCTCACAGCTTTTTCGAATGATGTCCAATGGAACAACTTTGTCCACTTTTCCGTTTAGAACCAAGTTAATTGATTACACTGGATTGCAAAACTACCGAAAATCGTACTGTGACCAGAGTTGCAATTCTCCCTCGGTGCCGGCAGGGTGCTTAGTGAAAAGGTACTCCGGAGATTGGCAAACGCAAACTCACCCGAGAGATTTTTGTTTTGTTTCCACTCTCTGCTAGACACCACAAAGTTGAGTGGCACTCAAAGTGTCTGTCGTTTGCACCTCACCACAGAAACAGGCCGGAGCGTGTGATTGATCTCTGAGGAGCACCGAAGAAGGCAGAATTATTTCACCGGGGAGAGTCACCCTGGGTGAAAATATTTACGTGCTAGTTTTGTACCGCATGCAGTTCAATTTGAACATTTTTGCAATGTTACTGATTTCTTAATGTTCTTCGTCTTCTTTCCCCTGGCGTATCCAAAGCATATTGTTTGTCGCAATTACGCTGGTTGTCGAGGCTCTCTGGCAACCTAATATTCTAGATGCACTTGCACAGTTATTAAGCTTTCGAAGCCAATCACACCCTATGCATGAATTTGTATGTTTTGTGGCAAGCACAATGAAATTGTATGCCCAGGGAAGTCGATATTTATTTAAGTCGACTGGACTGTGAATCGAGACCCGCCACTCTTCTGGATTGGTAGTTCCGTGCTTTTACCGACTAGACTATCTGCGGCCCATAATTCGTAATGTTCATCTATGATATTCTGAAAGTACAAAAAGGAACCGGGAGACACGAAAAAAACTTCGGACTGTACTTTCTTGTTCCCGTTTTCCGGCGATTTTTCTTAATTTTTGAATCAAGGTTTCACTCACGTTAGTGCAGTTGTAGTCCTTTTTCGCTCTTTCACTCTTCGTCGTTCACACTGCAGTGAGTGTATGAACGCTCAGGCGGCGAACTGCCAATTCTCTCCGTCTCTCCCGTGCTGTGTCGAACAATCTCTGCTGTGCGTTGTCGGAAAAAATCTCCGTAGAGACTGAGTGAGGTTCGCCAAAGAGAGCAAAAGTGCACCCGAGGTGATTCTCCCCAGAGGAGTACAACCCTGACTGTGACCTCATGCGATTTGCATTTTTCTTTACAAATTGCCATCAACAATTGAAGGTAAGGACTGTATCGTTAATTATGAGTACACCTAAAAATTGCTGCATTTAAATATGTTTTATTTATTTTGCAACTCAAATTCCTTTACATTGTTTGTTGACCATCAAAAAAGCCCATTGCAACAGTATTAAAACAGTATTTTTCGTAGATCTGGCCAGCTCTCGTACCTTCTTCTTGGTGATGTTATCTGCTCCTCTAGCCTTCTTCCGCAGCTTTCCTTTCATCGATGCCCAAAATTTCTCAATGGTCTTTTTTTTGCGGACAATTTGGAATATTCATCGCCTCTTCCACAAATTGGGCATTTTTCTCTAGATACCAGTCCAAGGTGGCACACGCATAGTAGCAGAATGTCAAATCAGGCCAAAATAGTGTCGAACCTTTGTGTTTTCGGATTAGTGGCAGACTTCGTTTCCGCAGGCATTCCTTCCGGGACATTTCGGCGTTTTTAGTTGCGGTAGGGAAAAAGGATGTCGATTTCATACCGCACTGGCAAATTGCTTGCCAAAATAACCCCCTTTTTTCAAATTTTTCGCAAAAAATCGATTTCTCCGAATTTGGGACATTCGTTCTAAACTTCACGGTGCAGAACTGTGCCCCTGGAAGTGCTTTGTAGTCCAATTTGACGTACGTCTCGTCATCCATGATAATGCAAATGTCATTTTTGCTCAAAATGTGTCGTACAGCTTCCGAGCCCGAGTTTTCACGGAATCCGCCTGAATTTGGCTGCGTTTCGGACATTTTTGTTACCGGTACGTCATGAGGAAATTTCGTTCCTTTGCGCGTTGGACCATTCCTATCGTCGTTCTACACTTTTTTGTGCAATCTTTGATCAATACCTCCTTTTTTCCTTCAAAACTTTTGCAAATTTGTTTGTCCAAATTTGGGTTTAACGCACCTGTTTTTCTACCTCGGCCGGATAAGTCTTTCAATGTGTTATGCATAACAAACCGGTTGATCGCATTTAAGACCGCACAGATACTAACGCCTTCTTCTTTTGCTAATTTTTTTAGCAACAATCCCTTTTCAGTGCAGTACTTGGTCACAATCGATTTTCGCTTTTCTTTCGTAGGACCTCGCATTGTCCCGCTTGAAGTAAAACTTTAATTTTTTACGAAGGTTTTCGTTTGTTTACAAAGCAAGCAACACATTGACACTAAACAGCTGTCAATATAAGTCATAGTCTTTTTCATGCAGAACCTCAAAGGTATACTCATAATTAATGATGTAGTCCTTATTGAATATTTTGATATATTTTGAGAACCTCAGAAGCCTCAGCTTAAATGTCAATGCTTCATAAGCATTTTTCTGAAATTTCTTAGACTTAAGTCAACAACATTGCAACAAAAAAGTGTGTCGATCCGGCTTCAGCAGTGAAAAATTATGACCGTCGAAAGGCAGTATATTTGAGAAAGTCCATTAATTATGTCACGTGGTAGGGGGAGAGGGGGTTTTGAATAACGTGACGATCCATACAAAAAAAATTTGACGGTCCATACAAAATATGTGACAAGGTTTGGGGGGGAGGGTAAAAAGTCACATTTTACGTTACGTAATTAATGGACGTTCCCTTTTAGCAAAACAAAAAGTAGTACAGTAAATCCTCCAACATGCGCGGATTCTCTTGATGGTAGTCTCAAATGAAACAGGGATTCCTCAGATAATAAGATAATATCACGTAATCCTTTATCCCTAGTAGCAAACTTGTTGCAAAGCAGTAAAAATTACTTCCATGTGACTCCATTAGGTCACACTTAAGTTACTACAACTAATTATGATGGTTTGGTGTTGCTTGGGATATATAGGAATTGTTTTTCTTCAGCAAAGTTATTCAGTAAATCTAAAGGCCTTAATTTGTTAAATTTAAAACTTGGATGATAAACTTAAAAGTTCAGTACTATCTCACTAAGCGGCGCTAGTGTGCATGTAAAATTGCTTTATAACTTGAACCTCTAGATCCTTAACATATAGCTAGTTGGCATTTTCGACAGAGATGTTTGGTTGATTGAGGCCTTTCGGATGGTGTTAAGATGGTGTTCAGAACTCGTCCGCTTCGTGGCGCTAGTGCACATGTAAACATTTTTGTAATTTCTTTATTTGATATCAAAATAACCATATCTTCCAAATGGTTGACTTGATAATTCGGAATTATTTTACTGCGTGGCGCTGGTCTGCCTATGAACTATGTAAAGAATGTTTACTGCTAGTGCACATAAGTGGCTGATTACCCCAATATGTTCTTCAATTGTACGTTCTTCTGACAACTTCAGGTTAGTTCTTCAGAGAAACTGCGGGTAAATCCTTAAAAGAACTTCGTGGGAGTTCCTTAGAGAATTTCAAAGAAGTTCTTCATGGAACTTCAGGAAAGTTCTTCAGAGAACTTCAGGAAAGTTCTTCAGAGAACTTCAGGAAAGTTCTGCAGAGAACTTTATGGAAGTTTTGAAGAGAACATCAGGAAAAATCTACAGAGAACATAAGGGAAGTTCGGCAGAGAACCTCAAAGAAGTTTTGCAGATGACTTTAGGGAAATTCCGCAGAGAAATGCAAGGAAGCTCTAGTAGAACATAAGGGAAGTTTTGCAGAGAACTTTAAGGAAGTCCTGCATAGAACTAAAGGAAAATAATGCAAGAAACTTCAGGGATGTTCTGCAAGTAACTTCACGGAAGTCCAGGGAAGTTCTACAGATAACTTCGGAGAAATTCCACAGATATCTTCAGAGAAGTTCTGCAGAGAACAAGGAAAGAGAAGTTCCACAGAAAACTACAGGGAAGTTCTGCTGGAACTTTAGGGAAATTCTGCAGAGAACTTATAGAAAGTTCTGCAAAGAACTTCAGAAACGTTCTGCAGGTAACTTCAGAAAAGTTTTGAGAGAACTTCATGGAAATTCTGCAAAGTACTTTAGGGAAGTTCTGCTGAGAACTGTAGGGAAGTTCCGCAGAGAATTTCAGAGAACATCAGGAAAGTAACTTCAGGGAAGTTCTGTAGAGAACTTCAGGGAAGTTCTGCAGAGAATTTCAGGGAAGTTCTGAAGAGAGCTTCAGAGAAGTTCTGTCGAAAACTTCAGGAAAGTTCTACAGAGTACTTCAGGGAAGTTCTGCAGAAAACTCAACGAAAATTCTGCAAGCAACTTCCGGAAAGTTCTGCAGGCATCTTCATGGAAGTTCAGGGAAGTTCCACAGATAACTTCGGGAAAGTTCCGCATATATCTTCAGGGAAATTCTGCAGAGAATATCAGGGAAGTTCCGCAGAGAACTACAAGAAAGTTCTGCAGAGAACACTAGGGAAATTCCGCAGAGAACCTTAGGGAAGTTGCACAAATATGTTTAAGGAAGTTCCGCACTGCAGAGAACTTTATGCAAATTCTGCAGAGAACTTAAGCAAAATTTGGCAAAGTACTTCAGGAAACTACTACAGATAGCTTCAGGGAAAAGTTGCAGGTTACTTCAGGAAAGTTCTGCAGAGATCTTCAGGAAAATTCTAAAGAGATCTACAGAAAAGCTTTGCAGAGAACTGCAGGGAAGCTCCGCAGAGAATTTCAGGTAAGTACCTTAGAGAACATCAGGGAAGCTCCGCAGAGAACTTCAGGGTAGTTCTTTAGAGAACTTCAGGGTAGTTTTGCAAACAACTTCAGAGAAGTTCTGCAAATAACTTTAGGGAAGTTCTGCAGAGAACTTCAGGGAAATTCTGCTGAGAATTTAAGGGATGTTCTGAAGAGAGCTTCAGAGAAGTTCTGTCGAAAACTTCAGGAAAGCTCTACAGAGTACTTCAGGGAAGTTCTGCGGATAACTTCATGGAAGTGCTGCAGCGATCTTAACCAAAATTCTGCATGGTACTTCAGGGAAGTTTTGCACGAAACTTCACGGAAGTTCAGGGAAATTCCACAGATATTTTCAGGGAAGATCCGCAGATATCTTCAGGGAAGTTTTGCAGAGAACATTAGGGAAGCTCTGCAGAGAATTTTATGGAAGTTTTGCAGAGAACTTAAAAAAAGTTCAGCTCGGAACTTCAGGAAAGTTATGCAGGTAACTTCAGGGATGTTCTGCAGGTAACTTCAGGTAACTTCCGCAGAGAAATACAAGGATGTTCTGCAGAGAGCTTTTGGAATACTCTGCAGAGAATTTAAGGACAGTTCTGCAGAGAACATCAGGGAAGATCTGCAGAGAACTTCAGATAGGTTCTGCTGAGAACTGCAGGGAAGTTTTGCAGAGAACTTTAGAGATATTCTCTACAGAGAACATCTGGGAAGTTCTACAGAGAACTTCAGGGAAATTCTGTAGAGAACTTCAGGGAAGTTCTGCTAAGAACTTCAGGGAAGTTCTGCTAAGAACTTCAGAAAGTTCCGCAGAGAATTTCAGGGAAGTTCTGCAGAGAGCTTCTGGGAAGTTCTGCAGAGAACTTCAGGGAAGTTCTACAGAGTTCATTAAGAACTTGCCCTTTGAGTATCTCGAAACACACGTTAATCGGTAATTTTACATGCACACTTGCGCAGCGTTGTGAGGTAATTCTGATGTTTTGAGTCGACCGCCTGGAAGGTCATGATTTCCCGAACAACTTTCGTGAAGACAGTATATTCATAACTAATCTAGATCTCACGATACAGGTAATAAAAAAAGTTGAACTGTACACTGGCACCACCTAGCGGATTTAACATAAACACTACCGTCACATAGTGAGATAATTCTGAACTTTTACCTTATTATTCTGAAGGCCTTGATCTGTTGAAGAACTTTGCTGACTAGATCAACTTTCTATGTGCTATGGATCACGAGATATTCTATGATAGAACCAAGAAGGTCAGACCCCAAATATCACTCCAGACCTTCCTCGAAGGATTCTGGTAAGTCGGGGGGGTTGATAATATTCTGCTGATTTTTTTTACAAAATATAGGGTAGGGAACGGCTTAAGCACCTCGGGACCCTATTCCAAGCACGGGGTAAACGTTAACCTACAACGCTCATTTTTTGCTTCACTAGATGGAGCACCATACTGCAAAAAATGCGCGTTATAGCTTAACGTTAACCCCGTGTTTGGAATAGGGTCCCGGGGTGCTTAAGTCGTTACCTACCCTACTGCCTTTAAACGGTTATAACTTTTTCCAGTGAAGTCGAATTGAAACGATATATTTAGGGAAAGTTGCTCGTTAAAGACTAAAAAAATATAAAAAACGTCTTTTGGGGCATTCATATAAAAGTTGAGGCAGTTATTTAAGTGGTTTTAAAAGAAATATTAATAAATCAATTTTTGATGCCAATTTATATTAAACAAAAATAGAGGTTAAGATAGGAATAATTTCACGCCGGCACAATTATGAAAAATTTCGTATGTAGTCATGCCGAAGAGCTAGTAAGATGAGACCAAAAATCCAGTTTTCCCAAATAAGTTTCAAAGGCACAGTACCCAGGTAACCAATAAGCAGTTCCAAAGCGTCTGAACGGCAGCCTATCAAGCAATTAAGTCGCCGTAAATGCAACATAAATGCCGCTTTTGGCCCAATATACGGCTGTTTAACCGCAATGATACGATTATGCTTCATTGATGATGGTGTTGTTTTGAGAAGGAAATAATTTCTCATCACCATGAGGCTCTAGGAGTAGACAGCACTTTTTTGCTAGAAAAAAGTTGTTAAGAGAAAGTATTGATAGTTCCGTTAGCGCACGGCAGGCGGTGAAAATTGAATAGAAGTAGTTTGAAATTGAGCGGAGGGCATTGTGAGGTAGTATTTCGAAACTTCGGGCTTCATTGATGTTATTTTGCATTCGAAATGCTTATTACCGGCTACAAGCATTCAAATAGCATTTGAAATCCAACTTTATAACAGATAGCATTCAAGATGTTGAAATAATCCTAATATAGTGTATACGAGCGCGATACTAAAACCTGAAATCAAACTTTAAAAGAAGTAAATGAACTGTATTTATTACACTATCTTAGGAACCCTATCACCATCACCACACATTTACTATACTTACCAAGCCTACCTATGTATAAAATATTTACCTAGAGTTAGAAACTCACCACACCTAAACTACATTAGAGATAAAAATGTACCTAGTAATAAACGACAATCGAAATATACAGGAGTTGAAAACGTATAGTCGAAGAGTGCAGACGTCCGCTGTTTTTACGTATCTGACTACCGTATTGGAATACGATAAACTCCATCTTAGGGACTCCGAGCAGACCACCTCCGGAGACACGGCAAGCTAGCATTGGGCTCGTACATAGTGCTTGGAGTATCTGAAATACATATTAGTGGTTGATTTACTGCATATGTTAATGTTTATTGATTACCTGGGTACAGTTCGAGGTTGACAACCAAATGAGCTGAACTTTCGGGAAAACGGTCAGAACGGTATTTGAAATCGATTGAGTGGGTCGATACTTTGAACCACCCTAATCCTTTATACAAAAGAGACAGGACCGCAACGACATAGTTGTGACTGTTCTGTTCCTATTGTCTCCCCCTGCCGGTATTCAACAAACTCTCAATGATAATTTCATAATGTTCGGGTGAGAAATGATAATATGGGATGTTGCAGTTGTTTCCCCAACTCCACCAGCCAGAGATGGTTTGCAACGCAGGGAGGCCTCACAATGTTATTGTCGGTGACATTCTTGCGTACTGGTTATTGTTTCCGACATTGTGACTTAAATTGAAAAAATCGAATCATCGAATAATGAAAATCTAATTTACTTGCGTATTACATGTCATTTACAGTTGGAATGAGTACGATGAAATCTAACAATGAGGGTTGTTTCAAACCAATTATTCCAGTCTTCAACTGTAACGACGAAATATACGGCACATCAATCATTAGCGAAGCACAACGCAGCAGATCCACTAGTATGTATTCTGTCATTGGAAACTATAATTCTCAGGCAGGTTTGAGATTTCATCACCGGGAGTAAATCTTCTGGATGTGATTGGTTGCGAATCGTTGGAGATGTCAATAAAATAAAAATGTTTAACTGTCATGGACAGGAAAACGAAGATTCAATGGAGATACAATGTTGCGTTTAGAGGAAAGGGCATTGGTGTAGCTAATTAAGGATGTGAATTGGTACGCTGCGTAATTTTGCCTTCTTCCACCTCGAGGATTTGAGATGTTGAACCAATAGTGGATTACCAGAGTGCATACTGGGGTTTCCAGAAACTTTGTATTATTTCGAGTGCGAACAGTTCGGTTGACGCTTGAACAGATTCAACACCTTCCTTGCCTTGACCGTATCCGCTGTCTTTGGATCTCTGCCGCTGCCTAGCCACCTGGGTCATGTGGGTCTCTTTGAATGAATTCAGCACCCGAAACATGGAAATTACTAATCTTTCTTCTTATTTTCTAGTTGCAGGTATTCCACTAAACAGTTCACACACTCCAGGATTTACCAGTGATGGAAAATGTATCATACATTTTCCACAAAACTATCACCTACTACGATATGTTGAATACTGCATACTCTCATTTCAGCTGAAAAGTCCCGAAAGTCACGTATAGATGGTACTTGTTTTTGAATTCACCTCATTTGCAAAAATTTGGCAGGAAGAAGAGTTAATACTTCCATGGTATCAGGTAAAAATGACGGATGGGGTGAGACTCTCATGAAAAAAAAAACCCAGCGGGAATGCCTCAAAGAACTATAATTATATTTATAATCAGGTTTCAGTCCATTCATAAAAAGGCGCATTGAAGCTATCTTACTAGCTCGAAATTTTGAATTAAAAGCAGCAGATCTCACCGACCCGTTGCAGCAAAAAATCTAACCAGCCAGTCAAGACCTCCAGAAGCACATAAATAGAGCATGCAAACACACAGATCTAAATCAATATGCGGTTGTTCAATCTGTAAGATGCACTATCAAATCCGAGTCATGCAAATAACTTTAAAATCAAGATGAGTTGATCTGTAAAGATAACTGAATAGCTCATAAGATAAGGGTTAAGATAGCTCATCGAATTTTTCGGTCCACATCGAAGCAGCTTGCTATGAGGTACTCGGTGGTTGCCCACCGATTGCCTGTCGATCTGCCAAATTTGGAAGACGTCTGCATTGAATTATCTCAAATTATATTATTCCGCCCCCTATATCTCAAAACATGTCGTTGAGCAGATTGGAGATAATAAAATCATTGGGTAAGTGTCCAAGTCTCTTCCGGTTGCTACAAAACCGTTGAGCTTGAAAATCAATCAAAGCACAAAGTTGCCAGAAGAAAGGAAAGGCTTCTAGTGACTCTAATTTCACCAAATCCTCCAATGGTAGTCTTAACAACCTTTAAATTGTTTTATGCAGTTATTAGTCTCAGTAGTTGAATAGTTTGTAGAATGTAGTTGTCCAAATTAAATTTTACGAGAAAAAATAGACTGCTTCGAGCATCGGCTGTGGACGGTTGTGTCGATGCTTTGTTGCGCACTATTTTGTTATCGGGTATACAACGTTGTCTATTAACTATTGTTGTTACCTATTGTTCGGTAGCGCGAGGGAGATTTTCATACAAGCAGGAGGACAAAAATGCGTTCATATTTTTTTTCGAGATTTTATTACTTTCATGAAGCTAGTTTGACCAAAGTATATTATAAATGTGCATTTATAAACAATTGACGACCATGTTTTGTAAAGGACTTAACTTTTGTGGAATAATAATGGCCATTAATATCTTAAGAGGTAAAATTTGTCTTCCTGTGGTTTTTTTTTCAGTTTTCAGCAGTCTGATTGATCAAAATGTATTGTCAAAAGAATTTAACAAACATTTCATTACCAGTTTTTGTAAAGTGCTAACATGTCGGCGCGAGTGATCGAGTGACCACAGAATAAAAACAATGCTGCTTCTCGGTGAGATGTGGTCGGTCGCCTGGTTTGGTGGGCCGTTGTGGGGATCATAACTTTTTATGATCCATACTATTGGTTCGCCATACTGGTGGTTGTTGGCCTAATTTTGATTTTTCAGATGTAATACTAAATAGGTTATAGAGTATTTTTCATACATCTATTAACTGAACGTCCGTGCTACATCACAATATTTTCTATTGTGATGTATCCAACTCAATGGGTAAATTGAATTGTGGGTGAATTTGAAAGAAGGAGAACTTGGAGTGGAGCACACGTACCCACTGGTTGGCATTAAATATTGGTTAACGTGCGTTTGCACATTTGTTCGAGTATTTGCTAGGCGACACAAATTTCCAAACCCAAGGTTCTGATGCCGTGCTGCATCGGTGCCCGAACTTTTTATTCATGGATTTGGACAGTTTTCAAATCACAAACTAGCATGCAGTTAAGAGCTTTTAAATTTATCATAACAGCATATTATCGTTAAATCTGTGAATTTGATTCATCAATTTTTTTTTACAATTTTTCCAAGTTGTAGCAATCCCCGTTTCGTGATTTGAAATCGGTGGATTGTGAGTTTCTAGTTGGGTTATTACAGGATGCGGAGGGACTCCTTAGGGAGGCATACATTGAGATTGGCTGAGCGAAGGAGATAAGGGGAGGTGAGCTTTCAGATAGTTTGTTTATAGATCAAATCAATAACAACTCACTAACATTGAAAGGTATCAGTGGGGGTATAGACCACCCAGACAACCACAAGTCGTATAACAGTGTTAAAATAGTATCGTATATTCCTATATTTAAAGTCCAAATCGAATTTGCAAGTATATGGCCTGCACTTTTGCACGGATTGGACTCGAAAAAAATGCGTTACTTTGTTTTGGGTGTAACTTTTAATCGCGTGGGTAATTAGATTAATTAATGAAATTTTGGATTATTCTAGTTTAGAGTAATATGTTTATGTGTGCAAAATTATATTGCGATCTGTCTAGTAGTTTTCCAGATGCATTCGAAACAAGAAGACCTACGCCTGCAAATCTTGGGCGTGGTGATCGATAATCCTGGTTAGTCGCACAGATGGATTGGCAAAAGGCTTGGAATCCACCATTCCACCGTGTGCCGCGTTGTGAATATGTTCCAGGAGACGAAGACCATTGAGCGGTGCGCTGAAGCGGCCGAAAACCGAAAACGGAATACCCAGAGAAGGCGCGGAAGATAAGGCAGTACTTTAAGAATAACCCAAACCTTTCCACCTGAGACGTGGCCAAAAAGGTAAATTCGTTGAAGTGGTTTGTCCAGCAGACCATGAAGCAGGCTGGGCTACGTGTTTTTAAGGTCAGGAAGACGCCCAGGCAGGCGATCTGCGAGTGCGGACGGTACAGCAAGCCTTTCTTTACAACCGGCACCATAAACGGGCAGATTTATCGAGAGGAATGCTTGCAGAAGCGCTTGCTGCCCTTTCTTCGCTCTCACCGTGGTCCCACGCTGTTCTGGCCAGATCTCGCTTCGTGCCATTACGCCAAGCCTGTAATGGATTGGTGCAAAGCGAAGAGCGTTAATGTGGTCCCGAAGGAGGCGAACCCGCCAAATTCACCAGAACTTCGTCCGATCGAAAAGTTTTGGGCGATAATGAAGAAGAAGTTGAAGAAAAGCGGAAAAAAATTTAAAACCGATGAAGCTTTGAAGAAAAACTGGGAGAAATTGTGTAAGGAAGCTGGACAAAGCCTCGCCCAAGATCTCATGAGCAGTGTTAAGAGAAATGTACGAGCAGCTTGGGGGAGGAAATTCAATAAATAAATTATGCCAAAACATAGTGAATATATAGTTATTTAATTCCTGAAATTTTGAGAAGCATTCGATTTAAAATTAATTTTTGGTGATCATTTTTGTGTGTGTAATTATTTTCGAGTCTAGTCTTTATAATAAACATTTGACTAAGTTTACATCAATCAGTTGCGTGTCGTTGTCCACCGGTTTTTGACAAGGCTGCACTTGTTCCAATCGATCAATGCCGCCTCTATACTAACTCAGGTTTATTCAAAATAATAATAATAACAATAACATTCATTACATATTGATACGTAGTCATACTTCAACTTTGCGTACAACCCCATTGGGCTGTCCCTTCTTGTTTTTCAACAAGTTCTAACCGTACAAACAAGTAAACAAAAGAATGATGACAGTCAAACGCACAGCATTCTATGATGAACACATGGAAACCATTACAAATACACGCGTACAACGCAAATGTACGTGGATAGCTTCTTTTCGATACATTCCTCATTTCCATTGTATCAGGTGAAGATGGTGGATGTGATGAGGAAGATTCTCAGACAAAGAAAACTGCAGGAATGCCTCAAAGGACTGTCATCATATAAAAAATCAGGCTTCATTCCATCCGGAAATCCCACAGCGAAGCTGTCTTACAAGCTCGATTTGTTGAATTAGAAGCAGCAGGTTATGGGTGTCATTCAGAAGCACCCAAACAGTCACAAATCAGCCCACGGAGTTTTAGTTGTTTTGCAATATTTAATACTTCTTCATGCTCATAAATAGAGCATGCAAACAACTTAAGAAAGACATAAGTTTTAAATTTACATGACTTTAAATCGCATTTTGTAATATTTAGGGTTCGGGACGGGTTTAAAGCAGTTTATTCAGCATCTGGGACATTTGATGAAGCTGTATGTAACATATGAATAGAACTGCCAACACTTAGACGTTAATCCCTTTACTTACCTCTTATCTATAGCAACATACCTTCAGAAACGAGCATTAGACTCAAAAAATGTCATAGCAAAGGAATAAAGTTCCCAATGCAGGGACTTATAAAAAGCATGTGGATTGCTTTCCGATCATGAAAATGTTTTCTTCAGCTCCGTAATCTGTACATCAACTAACAATATTGTGTGAGTGCTATTCCGTGCAACGACGTTCATTGTGCGAAATGAAATAGGCCAGTTCACGATTTGCTGCAAACATCAATTTCCTCAACCCGCTCAGTTTACCCATCCGTTCGCGAGAACAATCAACCATAACATGGCGATTGCTGTGCTCACAAACTCGTCTACTAGCAGGTTATGAGACAAACTTGAACGACCAAACATTCAGTTTGTCATTGATCTTTAGATTGGCACTGTGTATTTACTATTTCATTTACTCTCACGGAAATGTTACACAAAGTAACTGTGACGACAAACGGGATGCTTCCTTTAAAAACAAACAAATGTAAGAGACAGCTTCATGTTACAATACCGGTGCGCTATAGCCATGGTTAACAAAGAAGAGAGGAAAAATGGGCTCTCTCAAAAGCAACAGTGATGCCATGGCTGCTGCTCAACGGCGGAGTATTATTTATCATTGAGTAATATTGGACAGCTCCGAAACATATGTTTTTATTGCATACGATAGTGTCAGATGATGGACAATATAATCATACGCATAAATCACCCTCGCCTGACTGAAAAAAAACCTAAAATAAATAGTGATTTCAGATCATTTATATATGAAATATATTTAACTCAATGTTCAACATCACATTCTGCACTTTTGATTGTTATTTTTGTATTCTCCCCAGCGCGGAAGTAACGATCTTTGATGAAGTTTTTTTCCCAGAAGCAGATAATAATTATCTGTAAATTATTTATCATCTCCATGCGAAGCGCTAGGAGCGGACAGTAATTTTATTGCTAGAACAAATAGACATGAAGAGAAAGTGTATCGATAGATCCGTAAGGGAACGGCAGGCTTTTGAAATTGAATAGATGTAAGTTTGAAAACGAGCGGAGGGCATTTGAACGGTAGTATACGATCAGGCACATAATCCTTTGTCATGCTACCCTATGCAGGATAGGCAAGGGGGGAAATCCCCTTGACTGACAAAAGGTTATGCAACCGATCGTGCTCTTATACTACCTATTGCTTGTTTCTAGTTCTAGCGATTTGTCCGTCTCCTAATACTGCCTAGCACGGGTGAGAAATTATCTCCCGCTGTTGGGTTTATTTTTAGCATGCACCGCCTATTTCACACATTTGCTCTTCTCGTCATCTATAACTTATAGATCTCGGAGAGAACGACGGTGAGTGGTGCAAATACTGATCCCCACCAGTATGAATTAATGGATTCCCCCATTAATGGCTTTCTACACTTTTGATTGTTATTTTTGTATTCTCCCAGCGCGGAAGTAACGATCTTTGATGAAGTTTTTTCCAGAAGCAGATAATTTATCATCTCCATGCGAAGCGCTAGGAGCGGACAGTAATTTTAATAAATTATTTTATTTTATTATTTTATTTATTAAATAAAATTACTGTCCGCTCCTAGCGCTTCGCATGGAGATGATAAATTATCTGCTTCTGGGAAAAAAAAACTTCATCACATTCTGGTCACGGTGTATTTATAAAACACGTTTACTTTAAAAAACTCGGCATCGGCGAGACACCCACCTTTTGAAAGTATAGGTTTTCCCCTATCATGTGAGCATACAACATAAATATTTCATCGGGAGGTCTAGAACAATTTTCAAAGAGATTTGTGAACCTTTTGTATTTATTTTATTATTTACTGTAACACATAATGAACGGCCATCATCAGTCTCTTATCCATGTTTTTTTTTAAATTTATTCTTGTAAATATGATCAACGCCAGCAAACCTACACTAATGATTTGTATTCATTCAATTCAAACAATAGAACTAATTAAAAACAAATTAATAACTAAAAAAAAACAATAAACATAATTTACACCAAAAACGAATAACGATTCATCAAAAATTACAAAACAAAGTATTTAAATGAGAAAATGGTGCTTGTTGCATAGCTATAAGTGAAAACTATTAAATAGAACTACAGCTCGGAGCAATTGCGTACTGTACTTATCAGATGTCTCTGGAACTTTGACTTTGGCCCAAGTAATTGCAAAATCAAAATGCACTGCTTCACTGGCTTGTTCACCAAACCTTCTCAATACAGAGCATGATTCCTTGCCAAACTCGGGTACATGGAACCTCAAAATATGGAATTTAGATGAATTGGGTAGTTTAGCTTCTACCCTACTTTTAGCAAACTCGTTGATTTTAATAGAGTATCCTGGAAGCAATTCTTTCTGGAAGCACGCTTCAAATACGTCTTGAAACCGGTCAAGAACCTGAAATAATAAGCAGTGAAGGGGAGATAATGAAAAAAGAACTGTAAAATAATTCACTAACTGTTCTTAGTCATCCAATTGTTCCTTCTGCTGGTATTCTTCAGTAACTTGTGACAGTCTCTGCCAGTGAACCCGTAGTTACTATGTCTTTGGCAGTTACTCACATTAACCCACCGTTGAGCGATTACTTCATCTTCTGCCTGGATTCGTTTGAATACTGCATTAACCAGACCAAGAGTAATGTGGAGAGTAGGCGGGGGACATAACATTACTGTTTTGGTATCCGAAGAGCCGCATAATAAAGGCTCATTCACGCAGTTGTAGAACCGATTTGCTCTTTTCTCATCTGCGCCTTCTTCCTTCCATTTGTTAAACGAATCGTTCAATGACCCCAATATCCGAGCATCACGAGCCTCCATTTGAAGATTAGATTTTGGAGAAATACAGTAGGGACAGGGAAAACTAGAGCTGTGTCCCATAATTCCCAGCAGAATATTAAAAATCTTCAAGTCCCCTGCAATAATTGCCTCAATCTTTTGAAGTTCTTAGATATACCAAACTTGCGCTATGTTTTGGTACTTTTCCGGAATATCTGGGATTAGAGCAAGGAGAAAAATCGTTTTTCACTCCAGTCTCCTTTTTAGAAAATCGCTTTCGTTCGAATGGTTAACGTGATTTTAAAAAACCTTCCACCCTTGTCAATCCCAATTTTGATGGTTGTTTGTTCCTTAAGCAAACCACGCTCCTGGGTGATAATGTTAACCATTTCATGTATATCGTTACAATAAACCACTGATTTCAAGGATACTCCCGACACGTTTTCACATTTATCGACCTGGACGTCAAACGGCAAAAACACAACTGTAAACAAATGTTCAAAACGTTGGTTTAACTCCGTTAAGCCTTGGCGTACGTTTGCGGCAACAGCAATATCCATGCCCCGAATGATACTGCTGAGTTTGATTGTATTTCTTGTACTCAAATTGCACTCATTTTTTGATTAAAAATAAATCATCAACTGTTACCGAGGGTTTTTTCCGGTTAGGATCGAGATTCAAAATACAATTCGTTGGACGGCCATGTAAATTGGAGAGAATAATACTTCCATCGTCCTCTTTTTGGAGGTTTTTTCAAATATTTTGCTACTGCTGACTCACCACCATATTATTATTGTCCTGCAATACTCGTAACACATTATTGTGTCGTGTTGCAGCAGTACAATGGTGAACTTTGCCTTGTCTTAAGGGAAAAGAGTAATTATTAATCGTTTAAGATGTTATTATTTAACCACAGGAAACAGCTTAATATGGTTTGAAACTTTTATTTACTTTTAGTTATTATACAAAAAAAGCAAGGTTAATTTGCAGGGCAGTAAGGGGCAAGCGTGCCATCATAAGCATTTTATTTTCTAACTGTCGTATAGTTTTCCTTATATGTTTTACGGATACACCGATCAAAATTCTATGCGAATAAATGCTGAAATTAAATATTCTTTCATGCTGCTTCATCACTTAATAAACATTAGATAGTTTGAATAAGTTTGGAAATGATATTCAAATTGGTAAGAGTTGATAATTTTTCACGCTACATAAAATTGGTTATAAAAATTAGATAACAGATAATTCTGCACAAAAGTTTGTACACCATATCTAAAACTATAACCAAATTTTACTGAAATGTATCAATAAATCGATCTGATGATATACTACAGAAACATTATCTGTAGTATATCAACAGATCGGTTTATTGATACTTATGAGTAGAATTTCTGGTGGCACCCTTGCCCTTTCTCCACTATATCTTACCAATTTCAGAAAAACAGGACGAGCAATGCTTTATTACGCGTGCTTTTTTGGCGTTTTCCTTTGATGCTGGTCTTCCTCGCTTCGATCTTGAAGTATGACGGTTCTGTAATGTTATCCGTGCGGCTATGCAGATTTCACATGCACATTTTTTGAGTTTCTTGTGCTTATTTGAAAGTTATACTTATACTGATAAATCAGCAGTTTCTCTTCTCCAAATAGTGCGAAAGAACATCGACTGCAGATGTGCGTTGGATAGTACCATTTTTTTATTCTAAGGTATGGTAAATAAAGCTTCTCAATTATTTCCGTAGCCGCATCTGACAAACTTCGCAAATTATTCTTTTTCAGACTTAACACACGTACACTTTTTTACGATTTTCTTCATGAGTACAGAATACCATATTTATGAAATTTTTTGACAAAGGCAAACACTAGCTGACAGTTGTAAACCTATGAACATACGCAGCCTACTGAACTAATTACTACTAGTTTGCGTTGGCGTGAAGAGTAACCATGGCAACTGGATCAACAATCAACTTAAATGGTCGTGCTGAAGTCAGCATTCAGTGTGTTTAAGCTCTATTTGCACTGCGTGATCCATTTGTAGTAATTTGCCTTTTCTAGTAAAAAAAAATATAAAAGTCACACAAATATTAAAAAAAAACATGTTCTAGATCCCCCGATGAAATATCTATGTTGTATGCTCAAATGAAAGAGAAAAGCCTATACTTTCAAATGATGGGTGTTTTGTCGATGCTGATTTTTTCTAATTAAAGCTGTTCTACGAAAAACACCGTGTGGTAACAAGTCTAGATGTGAGAAGGAACTGATGAAAACATTCCCTCCAGTACACGCAAACAAATGCAATATTTGAGCGAACTTCTTCAGCAGGTAGGAAACTGATGGTTCTCTAGATGATGTATTTTAAAACTTCAAAATGATAGTAATAAATTGGAATTCAATCATGATTTGTACATCAAACATTAGTCCAATAGATAGAGCTTTGGTTCATACACTCAGTAGCAAAAAAAAAGCCGAGCAAAATTTTGTTGGCAAAAAACTCCATGTTCAACCTCCTGTAAATTTGTCAATTATCCTTATTTTTGGCTGAAAATTTCACAACATTATACAAAATGTATAGATTTTATGTGGTCAAAATTTCATGTTGATAGAATTTATAAATTTGAAGTTATCATAACATATGTGAAAAAAGTCATTTTTGGACATACCAATTTCAAAAACCCGTATTTTTGTGAAAAATTTAGGTAGCATATTACAAATTTCTCCATAGCTTATAAAAGTACAGAAAATAATGTGGACAAAATTTGAACGGTTTCCATCAAGTGGTTTGGACTACAGCTGGCGCCAAAGTTGACTTACCAACATGAAGCATTTCTTTTCACCCGATGCTGAACTTGCTGAAATATCGGTGCAAAAAAGCCGAGGTGAATTTTATTAATAATACTGTATAACACTGTATACGTAGTTTTCACAAACCAATTCATACTGAATGCCATATTTGAAAAGTTCTTCGTGGGTTACACTAGTTATTTGGGATATTTCACGCGAAACAAATCATGTGTATTAATAAGATGAATTCACCTCGGCTTTTTTTTTTGCACCGATATTTCAGCAAGTTCAGCATCGGGTGAAAAAGGGAAATGCTCATGTTGGTACGTCAACTTTGACGCCTGCTGTAGTCGAAACCACTTGATGAAAACCGTTCAAATTTTGTCCACATTATTTTCTGTACTTTTATAAGCTATGGAGAAATTTGTAATATGCTACCTAAATTTTTCACAGAAATACGGAGTTTTGTAATGGCTATGTCCAAAAATGACTTTTTTCACATATTTTATGATAACTCCAAATTCATAAATTCTATCAACATGAAATTTTGGTCAACATAAGGTCTATATATTTTGTATAATGTTGTGAAATTTTCAGCCAAAAATATGGATAATTGACAAATTTACAGGAGGTTGAACAACGGGGTTCTTAGAAGCAAAATTTTGCTCGGCTTTTTTTTTGTTACTGAGTGTATAATTAAAAGTAAAATAATTTGAATGTTGGAGTTTTAGGCCTAATTCCTAACAAACGATTTAAACAGTCACCCCTGATTTAGCCGTTCCATACCTATTACAAAATAAGGATTGAAATCAATGAAATTGTAAAGAACTCATGTGATCTGTGAACACGTCTTAACCAGACCCTAATATTGAAGGGATGCATGCTTGAGATCCGAACTTTTATCGAGTGACATTCATCGACATGGACAGCTATCAGGTTGTATTTTCAACCAATTCAACAGAACAGTTTAATCTGAATTGGGGACAGGAATCAGGAATTCATTTACTCCACCACGGATTACGCCAGGCACTAGTTTACAATTGAACCACTAGTTTACAAATTCCCGATCCAATCCGTTCTTCATCCCACCCCCCAAATCCAATCCAAGCCCCTCCACCGTGGATCGCATTTCAATGCATGACCTTCTTTGCAGCACTTCTGAACGCTGGAAACCAGGACAAATCACGCTTGTTAGACAGATCACAATCAGATCTTGTTCCGAGCACAACATTCCTAGGGGAATTCGTGCTCGCCATGCGATAAATGGCAGTTGTTCAATTCATCCGAAAAACATGTGCTCGGTATTGATCGCGAGGCGGGCAGTTTGGCAGATCCCGAAAACCCGCTGCTCTCCCGCAGGGCCGTTGATGGTGTTTTGTCTATCTCTGCATCATCGACATCGGCATTTGTACGCAGATAATTCCACAACCGCTAACAACACTACAGCAGCATCGAGAAAAGACGCAGCATCATTCAGTCTGTCGCTCTGCGGCTTGGAGTGAGAACAAATGTAGACCAACACGGTGATGATGATGGGGCATCAGTTGTCTTTCCAGCGAGTTGGTCTTTTGTTGCTAGCCTTTTGCTGCGTAAAACGAGCTTCAAGTCAAAGCTCGGTTCGCGGTTCCAACAAGGCACTGGAAATGAGTTTTGCTTTCGACATCACCGCAGGTTACAACCCTTCTCCGCAACTGGGTAATCAGAAAATTTCCCCTTGTTGTGCAGTGTTTGCAAACACATACGCATGCCGAAGCAATTCTCTAAATTACTCTGAAATCTGGTTTTTCGCTAGCATGTGCGACTAAACCGGAGCACGTCCACGTAATTATAGCACTTTTCTGCGAGGAATTAAGTATTATGTTTTAGTTGCGCTGTTGCAGATACGTATCGACACCGTTCACCGAAAGGACGATTAAATTTCGACGGTAGAGTTTTCGTTTGAACTGCAGAGGTAATTCCGTTGATCGTTTTAATTTGTTTTACTTTGCTGTTGGAAAAACAATATTTCAACTAACAATCATCACTCCAATCTAAACCGTCAACCTCATTTCGTTTAATGACAACCCACGCCACAATCATAAAATAGCACCTTTACCACAAAGCCTAGCCCGCGCGTGAAATAATTGATTTACTAGAAAATCTACTTCCCATACAATTTCGCGACCCATAACGAAGTGAATTCCCGATGACCAACAACAACGGGTCTAATTTTGCGTCCGCTAAACGGACGTGACTCCCAATACTTGTACCCATTTTTCATACCATTTCCACGACAGTTAACCACCTGTTTTCTAGCAAATTACACCCAAGCAAGCGTTGGAAAAAAAATGCATCACCTTAGAAACGGTACGTCGCTCAACTAATTCGTCGCACAGACCAGTTTCGTTCACCGTCATCGTCGTTGCACAATCACATTTCACAGCTCATTTGCATCCCAAGAAGTTGTATTTATGCAGCATATTTCCCAAGACAAGCGAAAATTGAGCCAGCGCCGTGTGACCATGAACCGTCAAATCGCGGTGTTTGCACTAATCGGCTGTAATTGACACCCAGATGGATGATTGTATCGAGGAGTTGGATAACACAAATTGCTTGACGTTCCGAGGCGGGCTTCCACTACAGCGACAGCGAAAACAAAAGCGAGGCAAGCAACGATCCACCGAAAAGTGTGATCGGACCTGACCCAGCGAGCGGAGCGAAACGGAATGCAGCTCTCTTCTTCGCTAAGGACTGGTAGCTCACGAGCACAGCGCGAGCGGGGCGAGATTCGTTTTATCGAGATTGATCCATCATCAATAAAAGCCGTGACCGCCGCCTGATGGAAAGGTGATTTATGATAAACGAATGGAGCGAACTATTGTTTCCAGTTGTGATTTGTGGGACGAGGCAGATGAAAAATAGGGGCTCCCAGTAGGGTTCCGTGAATATATTCATGGTAAAAGCTTGTATTTTGGAGTGGCGACGGCGAAAAAAAAACGAACTGTGCCCATTAGCCAATATTGTTTGTATGACTGATTGGTGAGCAAATTGCAGCGCGTTTGACTGTTCGGGATGGCGGTGTCACTAAAAAGGTTGCGGCATGAGTAGATTGACAGGTTGGTTGAAAGCAAGAGGCCAATTTCGTTTGTTTGAAGAAATGGAAAATTTTCTTTGAATTTTACCCGAAAAATTTCGTTTCACAAATATACTCCACTCAGTGCGGCTTGTTAGAGATATTTTCTATTTGATTGCCGAGATTTGGAAATTCGATCATGAGTGTTCGTAATTACTTTTAATATTGATTTAAAAGAATACTTAAAGATTGTATCCGGCATTCGACCAAAGGTTTGAATCAAGATAAAGTTAAGCTATTATTCTCGTAAGACAGTATTATGAAAAATTGAGGTTGTGTGAAGACACGACCGCATGGTTGATGTAGACGACTTCAGACCATTTGTTGCATTCACATGTTGAATACCTGAAAATGTTCTATTATTTACTCTTAAGTATAATTTAATGGAGGTGAACAAATTTATTTGTAATGATTTGGTGCTGCGAATTTATCCGGAGGGCGATAATTGTATCGTTTTAAGTTGGCCCGAATGGTTTAGTGACTTTTAGATGTTCTAAAGTCTGTCCACGTTACATTTCGGACACCAAAATAATAGCAGCAAAAAACACATAATTAAACAAAACCGATTGTTTACTACACAATAATAGAGTTAAATCTACATAAGATGTTAATGCTTCTTTCGCGAACTTTCTGTGGTACATTCGCCATCAGGTTCCGTACGGTATTCTCAGATACGCCCGCCGTGACAATTCTCCATCTTCTCTTGAAAGGCTTTGTGCACAAATTACGTAACGCAAAAAACGGGATTTTGGACTTACTCCCCCCTCACTATGTAACAATGAGATAAACTTGACCAGACTCCTCCCCTTTAATTACGTAACCCTCGTGGACCCCCCTCCCCCCCATTTTTCAATTGTGACAAAAACCTCACAAAAACTGTTATTGTTGTTGTTTTTATGTTTCATTCTCGTTTGGGTAACCCGAAATTAGGATAAACTGCAAAAATTAGTCAACTAATTTCATTTAAGTAACTTAAAGCTATATTAGAGATTACAAAAACATTGCACTCATTGTACTGCATTTATTCAGGTTACTGGATGTTCTTATAACTTTAACAAGTAAAAGTTTAACAAGTTTACTCAAATGTCTTTAAATTATTTAAAGTACCACAAAAGAAGTTCAAAGTTTTATTCATATAACTTCAGGGGGTTAGTTACTCTGCCACGTTGTGTTTGTGTTTTTGTGTTTCAACTCATCTGTCAATACTAAAATCAAAAACTTATGGTTATTGGCAACCATGGACCTTTTTGACGATTAATTCACGCACACTTATGCATCATCTAATTCACATGAGTGCAAGCAAAAGGGAAACAAATAGTGAGAAGGCAAAAAATCGATTCGTGTAAGTGATGCCAGGAATGAATTTATTTTTCATGTGGTGGCGAGTGTGTTTGAAGTGTGGCGGATTGTGTTTTTTGCGGTGATAACACAAACAATATATTTCTCACCAATTGGTGATATAAATCGTCATGAGATACCTTTCGTTGAGTAGATCACATTTAAATAGTACGTCTCCATTCATCGAAATTTTAGCATTTGGTCGGAAATCAAAAGATAGACTTAATCCATTTTTCTTAAATTTTCAGATTTCTTGCACCACTTGGCCATTAATGTGTTACTAGAAATTAGAAGAAAAATTAGCATTTTCCATTTAATTCCAACTACTTTTGCTTATCTTGACATATACGCGTATTTCGTCTGCACTATGCAGACTTCTTCAGTGTCTCGTACTAAAAACTCGACTTAGATAAGCAAAGGTAGTTGGAATTAAATGGAAAATACTTATTTTTCTTCTAATTGCTAGTTACAGGTATTCCACTAAACAGCTCAAACCCTCTAGGATTCATAAATGTGTTTCTGCTATGGCCACTCTCATAAGAAACATAAGCGATTGGCCATCAAAGGAACCAGAATTTAAAACTATGGCGATAATTTGTGCAATGTTCCAGTCATGGCAAACGTGATTTGGAATACAAAAACAAAGTTTTGGCTCAGTTTTGATATTTGTCCTTCAAAATATGGATTTAAAGCTTTCATTTGACGTATTGAAAGTGGGGTTTTCTCAGATTTTTTAAACATTCTTCTTAACTAGTTTAAATTAACCCTTTTCTACTTGCTACTTACTACTTTGCTTGGCACACAGGAAATTTTAATAATGCAAATTAGTTATTCACTTTTGATTTTGTTACGTAACGATTTTATTAACACCCCCCCCCCCCCTCCCCCATATGTCACAATAAATAACGGTTGCTCTACCCCCCCCCCCCCCTTCATGCGTTACGTAATTTGTGCACAAAGCCAAATCATCGGTACCATTTGCTTTCTTCTTGGTTTCCGCTCAACTAGAGCCCAGTACTTCTCTATTGGGCAAAGTTAGGGACAGTTTGATTGATTGGCTGTTTTGGCACGTATTTGACCTCTTTTACCTTATCCCAGGACGGATTTCACATAGTGGCAAGAGGCCAAAACAGAGCTTGAGAGTCGTGGCTTCTGATGAACGGTAGCAACACATGCCCATGCCGGCCCGCCATGCCTTATCATAGCTCCCTGTGACGATGAGCTATTCGACATCTTGAGGATAATGTCGACATAGCCATAGTGGCTTTCTTGCAGGCGTAGTTGACGTGGCTGGTAAATTACAACTTATCGTCGATCATGACCCCCAAGTACCTCAAAGACCTCTTCGATTCTATTGTGCAGTTACCAGGATCAAACCTTGTGGGACTCCTGTGGTGATCTGAACACGTTTTGGGCCTTCCTCTGTATCGTACACTAGCACGCGGCTCTGGAAATAACTTCACAGAATCTTGTTCAAGTATCCTGGAACGTGGAGGCGTTGGAGCAAGTCGGCAATAGCCACGCAACTGGCGCTATTGAACGCATTTCTCACGTCCAGGATGACCACTGCACAGTAGCGGACAATTCGCCTGTTGCGCTAAATTGCCACTTTGGCCGTCTTGATGACATACAGGGGATAGATAAAATGATCGGGACAGGCAATTTTTTGATCAACTTTGCAGTGCTCTAACTTCATGAAATATTATCCAATTTCAATTGTCCAAGAAGCATTCGACGGGAAATTCAATGTAATTTTATGGCTTGGTAACAAAATTGGCCATGGTCACCGGATACCGGAGTTGTTTCGGGTTTCCGGAGGGGCTGTTTTACATGTTGACTTTGCGATGAATTTTCGTACAAGATGACGTTGTCAAACATTTTTTTTCAGTAAACACACGAAAAAAAAAAACATTTCCCAAGCGAATGAAAGGTCGATCACAGGAATCGGCCTTAAATTGACCGAGATATGGCCATTTCCGTGAAACAGGTTCTGATGAAGGGTCCTGGATGCGGGCAGTTCTTTATTTTACTCAAAACATGCTACGTCACAGCTTTTTTTTTCTTGTTTTTATTCTTGTTTTTTACCACAAAGCTTATTATAAACGAAAAGTGCATCTTTGGCAATATTGGCCCCTCCCGGAACCACCGGAACGACCCCGACCTGTAGTAGGGGCCAATTACGATTTTACTCGAAAGCATGCCGTGCAGCAGCTCTATCTTCATGACTTTTCACAAGTATGATTTTTATACACTTGAGAAGGCTATTGGCTACATTGGCCACTCCTTGGACCGCCAGAACGATCCCGGGGGAACCTGAAGTAGGCGCCAATTACGATTTTACTCGAAAGCATGCCGTGCAGCAGCTCTATCTTCATGATTTTTCATAAATATGATTTTTATACACTTGAGAAGGACATTGGCTACATTGGTCACTCAATGAACCACCGGAACGACACCGGGGGAACCTGTAGTAGAGGCCAATCATGATTTTACTCGAAAGTATGCCGTGCAGCAGCTCTATCTTCATGATTTTTCACAAGAATGATTTTTATACACTTGAGAAGGCTATTAGTTACGTTGGCCACTCCATGGGACCGCCGGAATGATCACTGGGGAACCTGATAGTAGAGATGTTCAATTGCATCGATTTTATACTCTGAAAGGCATTGGTCGCGTACTGAGCAGCTCTATCTTCATGATTTTTCATAAATATGATTATTTATACACTTGAGAAAGCGACATTGGCTACATTAGCCACTCCCTGGACCACCGGAAAGACCCCGGAGGAACCTGTATTGGGGGACAATTAAGATTTTACTTCAATGCTTTCGAGTAAAATCGTAATTGGCCCCTACTACAGGTTCCCCCGGGATCGTTCCGGTGGTCCATGGAGTTGCCAATGTAGCCAATGTCCTTCTCAAGTGTATAAAAATCATATTTATGAAAAATCATGAAGATAGAGCTGCTGCACGGCATGCTTTCGAGTAAAATCGTAATTGGCCCCTACTACAGGTTCCCCCGGGATCGTTCCGGTAGTCCATGGAGTGGCCAATGTAGCCAATGTCCTTCTCAAGTGTATAAAAATCATATTTATGAAAAATCATGAAGATAGAGCTGCTGCACGGCATGCTTTGGAGTAAAATCGTAATTGGCACCTACTACAGGTTCCCCCGGGATCGTTCCGGCGGTCCATGGAGTGGCCAAAATTATCAAAGATCCACTTTACGTTTATAATAAGCTTTGTGGTAAAAAACAAGAAAAAAAGCTGTGACATAGCATGTTTTGAATAAAATAAAGAACTGCCCGCATCCAGGACCCTTCATCAGAACCTGTTTAACGGAAATGGCCATATCTCGGTCAATTTAAGGCCGATTCCTGTGATCGACCTTTCATTCGCTTGGGAAATGTTTTTTTTTTAGTGTGTTTACTGAAAAAAAATGTTTGACAACGTCATCTTGTACAAAAATTCATCGCAAAGTCAACATGTAAAACAGCCCCTCCGGAAACCCGAAACAACTCCGGTATCCGGTGACCATGGCCAATTTTGTTACCAAGCCATAAAATTACATTGAATTTCCCGTCGAATGCTTCTTGGACAATTGAAATCGGATAATATTTCATGAAGTTAGAGCACTGCAAAGTTGATCAAAAATTTGCCTGTCCCGATCATTTTGTCTATCCCCTGTACATAATAGCATCTACCGCTGACTTCCGTTTACGGAAGCTAAACTGGTTTTTTGACAGACCGCCTATACCCTCCGTGTATTTTGCCAGGTTGTTGAGATTAACCGTCTCGAGCACTTTACTCGCTGTTTTCAACTATGGATTTCCCTGTCCTCGGTAGCAATACTAGAGTCTGGATTTTCCTGGCGTCCGGGAAGACGCCCTCGTTCAAACCTATTTGCATCACTGTCCTGAACATTCCGGGTGCCAGTAAAATAGCCGTCTTGATAGCCAGGATCGGTATACCGTCAGGTCCTGGCGCTCTGTTTATCTTCAGCGATTTGCCTATCGTGATGAATTCCTCGTTTGTGACGGTCGCTTCATCCGTTTCGTCCGCGGTGCCATTTTCGTGGGGCAATTCTGCCGTTATGGGAGGCCACAGCCTCTGGTCACGACTCAAAAAGAGTACCCTAATGATGACCTGTAAAAGCTCTGGTGATTGCTCGGTTGTAGCTGTCGTGCCCTTGGTTTTGTCCATTACCACCCAATGGGCGTCACCCTATGGGTTCGCGTTGGCTTTCGAACAAAGACCCTCGAAGCAGGCTCGCCTACTCGTCTTTATGTATTTCTCAAGAGCACTCTTAGCGGTGGCTAGCAACACGCGGAGCTCCGTTCTTTCATGATCCGATCGCGCTCTTTGCATCCTCCTTCTAGCTCGGTGGCAAGTTCTCCAGAGGTCGGCGATCGTCTCTGTCTACCAGTAAATCGGCAACCTTCCATCCCTAGGTTTGACCTTTCTGGGCATGGTTGCGTCGCACACTCGTGTGAGAATTGATACGAGTTGATCCCCACGAGGATTTTGGGTATCGCTCATTATCTATTCCCGCTCTAGCGCTTCTTTTAATACATCATTATCGAAGTACGACTGCAACTGGCAGTTGAATTGTTGCCACTTGTGCTCCAAGTGGACCCTTTCGCAGCCGTATGGCTGTTGTGGCCACTTTGACCCCACACTGGGCCTTAATGACCATGCAGATTTCACCAGCTTCCGTGATCTCGTCCATGTTTTTACATTGGAGAGGCACCAAAGTGGACACGTACCTTCACTCCCGCTCCTAGGTCATGTTCGGTCAGCTTTCTATACGCTGGGCCCTTCAGCTTCGTGTCCTTCTTATGCTCTAGAATCATTTCCCTCGTGCGAGTACGGCAGATACTCCACACGTCGGCGCCCAGATCTACGAGCTTAGCGTCACTGCGCATCGCCTTAAGGACCTCAGAGTACTTAGACTCTTCTGTCTTCACGATGAAGGGCTCACCGCGGTTACGATTTTGAGTCAGACTTCGATACGCTTTTGTATGCTTGCAGGCGGATTCCCTGACCTTTTCCGCTGCAACTGGTCTTGCCAATTCCCTGGCACTTTGGTCGGCTAGGAGCTTAGCTTCCAGCTCGTCCCTCTCGCGACATCTCGGTAATGTATGGGCCTGTATAATTGAGCAACAGCCGGTATCGGAGGTAACTTAAACAGCGCGAGATATCTACAGTTTCTGGAAAAAGAGATTCAGTCCTGCTGGAGATTGTTTCGCTTGCTGTAAGACAGCGGTTGGTGTTTCAGCAGGACGAAGCTCCATCGTATTCCTCAAACGACGTTTCCTGAACAGCAATTACTGATAACCGTCGATCGGGCGGAACGGACCGATTGCTTGGCCTCCTAGAAGCCAAGACTTGACACCGATAGGGGTTCATTAATGAAGAGGTGTATTCGGTGGCAAATGACACACATGAACAGCTGATTCAGCAAACTTTTCTCGCGGTTCAAACAGTTCAAAATATTTTAAACACCATTGACCTTGCAGAAGCAACGCGAAAAAAAATTTATTCTGTATTCAGAAAAAGGGGGTCATATTAAGCAACTACTGAAATAAAACTATGAAAGAAACAAATGTTATGGCTCTAATTTATTCAATCTTTCGAACACATCTCAACATGTCGAGATTGTTGCAGTATGGCTAAATACGACTGTACTGTAGGAACCGAGAATAACAAATAAACGTTACATAAGAGATTTGAGCTAACTGCACGTAATTTCTAAACAACCCAAGTACGATGGACTCAAATTCGTCGGAAGTATGGCTACCCAAAAATGAGTCAAGATAGTTTGTAGTAGTAAGATGACAAACAGTCAAAATCGGCTTGAATTCCATCGTTGTTTACTAGTTATCAACGTGTTACTCCTAACCATCTTCACTCACTTTTGGGTAGCCATACTTCCGACGAATTTGAGTCCATCGTTCTCAAATTTGGGTTGTTTAGAAATAGCGTGTGGGGTAAGGCATTACCGGTTTGACTTTGAAGATACCAACATGGTGCATTCGATGAAGTTGTAGCAGAGGTACTGATGCACGCTGTGGACCTCAGCAGGTCCCGTTAGGTAACAAGTTTCATCGAGAGAACTATAATAAATCGGAACATGCCAAACTTCATGATTTTTCATGAATGGCCTACTTTGGCAAAAATCTGTATATGCTAAAGGGTTCTCCCGGGACATCTGGGTTGGCCCACAATGGTCAATACGGCCATTGATCCATTTAAAGGCTAAAAGTAGACTAATCATGAAATTTGAGCATATTTCGGCAAAAAATTGTACTTTTACCCTCGTTAACGGTTCCCCCGGGGCATCCAGATTGACCCTGGATGACCACTATAGTCACTGTGCTATTTCTAAGCTACACAGATAAAAAAAAACATTGCATTATCTGCGTTATTTAATGCATATAAAAGGAATGCTAGAATTGGCAGAAAAAAATGGGATATTTCATGTAAATTTAAGCCAGATAACGCCTGAATCTAGCCTGTTGTATGAAAGATTGCCAACATTGTTTTACGGCGCATGAAAGTTTGCAAACAATTGCGTTGTTTACGCCTACTTTGGCTTGGAATTAAAAGAGGGTAAATTATACGCGCTTGTTTAAATTACATTTTTTTTTGTGTAGAAGATGGCTGGTAAATCTAGCTAGTAAAATTTTTTTTTGAAGAATCTCTACTTCTATATACAAAAAGTCGTTAATTCAACTTCGGGGTCTTTCTAAGCTCAATCGGTAAAGGCGCAGCTTCAAAGCCACACCATGCTGGAGGTGGCTGAGTTCAATTCCCGGTCTCGTCTAAGAATTTTTTGTTAGAGGAAATTTCTCGACTTCCTCGACTTCATACCCTATATTGTTCTTGCAACACAATCATACATGTGCAAAAATTGTACCTGTCATCGAAAGCTCCCAATTACTAACTGTGGAAGTACAACACTAAGTTAAGGGCAAGCAATAAGCTGTGAAAGCAATACGCTTGAAACGCTAAGAAAGACGTGGTGAGGATGCAGATTCAGTAGAATTTTAGCAATTCGCAGTAGTAATGTGAATGTAGATGTGAATGTAGATTACAATAAGGTCTTCTTGGAATTTTACAGCTAACTGTTGCTGTCGCTGTTACTTCGACTGCATTTTCGAAACAACTAGTAATTTCACTATAAAGCTAAAGCAGTTTAAAAAAAGCACGCCTAGGCCGTTTTATCCGAAATTGCATTGAAATTTACTCAACAACTTTTTTAAATTAATGCAATTTTACCGTTTTCTACCGCCATTCAATTTCAAACAATGTGTCCTGGGACACCGTCTATCATGTACGAAAATTAAGTAATCTTTTTTTTCGAATAACTAGGAAAATTTAAATTAACACTTCACTTGATCATTTAAAAAAAACTGAATAACTTTTTTAAGCTACCACTAGTAAACGCGAGTGAATTCCGTTAAACTCCACAACAGAAAGCTAATATTTTGACAGATAGGTATATTTTGTCTGCGACTTACAGATTTCTTCAGTGTCGAGTGCTTGACTCGAGACGAAAGAGGTCTATCTGTCATGAGATAAGTTGATAGTTAAAAAAAAATGTTTCAGTTTCTTATTTTTTAAGAAAAAGTGATCAAGTGAAGTGTTAATTTAAAATGTCCTAGTTTCCCAATTCTACTAATACGCTCGCCACAGTTTTTTTAGGTGTTTATTAAAAAAAAGTGAAGGGAAATATTTCCTCCTTAATTCTAAATTTTGCTGCCCTGTGGAGTAAAAATATTGAAGTTTTCATTAAAGGGTGTTGCGATTAAAATTTGGTCTACTTAAACTAGACGCATTTCCTTCCATCGTGCATTAAAAATTTTTGCACACCCCTCATTTTGAAGATGTGTGCGTGTAGAGTCATGCCTTCATTTTGATTTTAAGATAAGCACTTCAGTTATCAAAATGTCGATCGTCGACGCATCAAAATTGCCCACGTGCGTGTCGCAAATATAAACTACTCTTGGCAATTTGCATTCGGTAAAAAAGGAGCTCAGTTGAATATTTCTCCTGCATTCTGTATCAACTGAACTTGAAAAAGAAAAAGAATTTCACTTGTTAATAAAAATTTTGATCGACTCACGCACATTACTGTTTGCCCAAATTTTGATCGGAACACCCTTTAGTCTAACGCATATCCTTCAATATTTATTGTATTTTTGAATCGAGCAAAATCTTGTTCAGCCAAATCCTAATAATATCTTATTTGATGATATTGCTTTTCGAAGCTGTGGGAGACTCATTTACTAATTAATTTTAAGGTAGATTTCTTATGTGAAAAACTACGCATCTCAGTTGTGACAAAACACATCTGGTCATTTTCGTAATCTGTAAATATCCCATAACACTTAACGTATGCTGCTATCCATCACAAGCAACGCAACAAGTAATCGCTCGGAGCAATCCTCGTAAGATTCCCACAGTAATGCGATCCATTTCCATATGTGTCGCACAAATGGGTTTTCTCGCAGGATGTCCTTTTCATAGCTTTGTAGTATCCTTATCGTTTTTTTTTTTCTCTTCTTTCTTGTCTGATGGTGTGAACTAACATGTTCCTTTTGCACGCATCTGCAGCCTTAGGCTACCCGAATCGGCGAGACTGGGGAAAAAGGACCTTCCAAAGATAAGCACAGCACGTACATCCAAAGGAAATCGGTGTCATTTGCGCTGTCCTTAAAAAGTATAACCATTTGAGGTTTGTCAACTGTCGAACAAGCTATAGAGAGAGAGAAAAAATCACTTCTCTGAAACGGGGTACAAATAGACTGCCAGGCAATCAGCGCTTAATATTTTCGGTCAGTTAATGAAAATAGCATTTTCCAATTACGGCACATGAATCGAGTTCTGTGCCAGACGAATGACGGAAAATTCACATCCGATTGAGTTTAGCCGGAGGCGGACATAATTATGTTTTATTTCATTCACATATATTCCGGAAAACAGAAAGGGCCATACGGGGCAGGCTTGGGGCTGATTGGGTTCAGCTTTCATTTTTTTCACGTGCGTCCCAATTAAAAAGTTGTCCCGAGTATAATAAGTCTTATTTCTAGGAAGGCCGATGATGCACTCGGCACTAAATAGTATTGCTCGTCTATCGTCATGCAGCCGGCAGCCAGCAGAGCGTCAGTAAAGCGCCACATAAAGCGGAATTATCTTCATAACGACCGCAATGACAAATTATTTTTATGAGATTTATATTTTCGTTCTCGTTTCTCGTGTTTTTTTTTTTGTTCTTCTATTCGAATGAAAATGACAAACGCAGAATTGGCCTCGTCCGCCGCGGAGGCGGCTGTAGAAGCGTGCAGGACGTTTATTTGGGGCTGCCAGCGAATCCATCATGAAGCCAAGTCGTCGTGGCTTAGGTATAGCTTGAAGAGGGATGAGCTGGCGCGAACGTAAAAGCTGATGATGACATGATGAGACGGCATGTGACGGAGTGCGTCGTGTGGAGTGCCATAAGTACCCAGCCATCCGGAATCCCTTATTACGACGATAAAGGACTAGCGGAGAGTGAATGAGCAAGCTCATGGTGAATGTTTTCTTTTTTTGCCGTGGCGTTCTCTTTCTGGTAAACCCGTGGTTGACATTTCAAAGTCGCCGTGATTATAATGTAATGCGAAATGGTTTGCCGATGACGACCGCTGGTTCGCTTTGGGGTGACGTTTAATCCTTTTCAACGAGACGAGGAGAGATGGCCGATGAGGGTAGGAAGATCCGCCCCGAGGAAATACAAGCTTGCTGTTGAAATGATTCGAGAAAATTGAACGCCATTTTCAACCGTCGAAACGGACAGATGTCATACCGCCAGTAGACATTTCCTAGAATATAACTGTTACCGATTTCAATGAATGAGAATAATTCTAGGAGTAAACTTGATAATCAAGTGCAGTAGACTAGATTATTAACACTCTGAATCCAAAACCCCAAAAGACATTATGTAGCTAGAGGCTGAATGTGATGTTATTACATAACCTACAACTGGCTGTAACTTCTTTCTCACTGAACAGAAATTAACCAAATCTTTGGCAGTTTCTTTTTGAAGTGTATTGATTATATCCTCGAGCAGTTGTGTGGATTGTTGCGACCAAGATGGAAGTGAGTCAACTAAAGGGTGACACGTTCAAAAATTGGTCAACCATGATTAAGTGCACACTGATAAGTTTACTATATGATTGATTTAACTTTATTTCTTTTTGAAGTTCATCGTTTACAAAACGCAGGAAAATTGTTTGATAATGCTTCCGCTTTTCCAAATGCAAACTGTCGGGCTTGACCTTTCACAACTTCCATTTTCACCGTGTCCAATATATACTCATACAAAATAAAACTTTATTTATTTCAAATCGATAATCCAGATTTTATTGATAACTTTACCCATTAAATTGAAATTTAATACTGATGAACTACAGCATATGTTTTGGAATAAAACCGCCTTCAATTTTTTTGACCAGCTCCAGACGTTTTTCGAAACCGTCACAGGCACGACTTCCATCGGCATTTCGTCCCAAATTCGTTTGATTACGGTTATGAATTGGTTCATATTAGACACATTGTGGTCATTTACTTTCACCAGGATGAATGACCATACGAGATAATCCAAGGGATTCAGATCTGGTGAACAGGGAGAACATTCATTCTTGTCCAAAAAGTCGGTCAAATTTTCTCAGCACCAGCCCTGAACGAGATTTGCAGTATGCGATGGCGCTCCGTCCTGCTGAAACACAAAGTGATCATCGTACAAGAGGTGTTTGGAGATGATCACTTTGTGTTTCATATGGCTTGACAACTTTCTCCAAAACTTCCGTTTTATAATATACCGCATTCACTTTAACGTCTTTTTCGATGAAAACCAGTGGTAATTTGCCTCGCTTGCTTTCCCCCCCCCCCCCCCCAAACCATCACGGACGCAGATAAACACCGAATGAAAACAATCGGACATAACCTAAAAGCGTTTGTATAAACGTAGTGCAAAACTACACCAACATATACGTGAAGCATGTGTATGAGAATATATTGGACACGGTGTAAGTGCAACAAACAAGATTATTAACAATCCTTAAAAAAAAGCCTAGCACGAGTTCAGACAGACAGTGATGAAATCGAGGTAGTAGACGAATTCGTGTATCTGGGCTCATTAGTGACCGCCGATAATGACACCAGCAGAGAAATACAAAGGCGCATTAGTGCTGGCAATCGTACCTACTTTGGACTCCGAAGGACGCTAAGATCGAACCACAAAGTTGACCGTCTACAAGACATTAATTAGACCGGTAGTTCTCTACGGCCACGAAACATGGACATTGCAAGTGGAGGACCAACGCGTCTTTGGACGCGTCTTTGATCGAGTTGGAGTCTTTGATCGAAAGGTGCGGCGTACCATCTACGGTGGAGTGCAGATGGAAGACGGAATGTGGAGGAGGCGAATTCCAGTTGTTGGGAGAACCTCCCATCGTACACATCGCAAAAATCGGTCGACTACGATGGGCTGGGCATAGTCGCTAGAATGTCGGACGACAGCCCTGTGAAAATGGTTCTCGAAAACGAACCGACAGGTACAAGAAGAAGAGGCGCTCAACGGGCAAGGTGGATCGATCAAGTAGAAGGTGACCTGTGGACCCTCCGCTGACAGCGAGGCTGGTGAGGTACAGCCATGGACCGATTACAATGGAAACAACTAATGTGTCTGCTTAGTCTAATTGGTAAGGTAAGTAAGGTATACAAAGCCTCAAAAAACGTGTTGTAGCTAATGGACGAATGTGACGTTATTGCAAAACTTACAACTGGCTGGGACTTCTTTCCCACTGGAGAGAAATTAACCAAGTTTTGCGCAGTTCTTCTTTGAAGTATATTGCTTGCAACATCACGCAATTGTGTGGATTGTTGCGGCAAAGATGGAAGTGAGTCAAGTGCAGACGCGTGAGAGAAATCTGTACGCTCACATGGAGAGCTGTTCCGTTGTGTTTTGGAGAAAATTTCAACCGTATACATTAATAAAAATGAATTTTTGTCTGTCTGTTTGTCTGTCTGTTTGTTTGACCCTTATGGCTCGGAAACTTTTTTTATGCAGGTGTTTTTGCGGCCGAGAAAGGTTTTTAGGGTGTTTCGAGACCCCTCGCCCTCTGAAAGGATGGGCTCCCATACAAATGGCACACAAATTTCTGCATAACTCGAGAACTAATCAAGCAAATGAAACCAAATTTGGCATGTGGTGGTTTTTGGAGGCCTGGCTATTTTTTATGGTGGTTCGAGACCCCTCTACCTCTGGAAGGGGGTGGGCTCGCAAACAAAAGCAACAGAAATTTCTGCATTACTCGAGAGCTACTCAAGCAAATGAAGTCAAATTTGGTATGTTGGGGTTTTTGGAGGCAGGATTTTTTTCCTATGGTGATTCAAGACCCCTCTTCCTCAGGAAAGGGAGGCTTTCATAGAAATCAAGCAGACTCGAGAACTAAGCAAGCAAATGGAACCAAATTTGATAAGTTGGAATTTTTAGAGCTAACGATTTTTTCTATGATAGTTTGAAACCCCCTCGCTTTTCTGGAAGGGAAAACTCTCATACAAACGAAACACAATTATCTCACGCAAATGGATCCTAATTCTGCACGTGGAGGTTTGTAGGTAGAATTAATTCTATGAGGGTTCGATACCCCTTCCGCTCTGGATGGGAGGAGAGGCGAAAGGGGCTCCCATATCAATGAAACACAAATTTCATCCAAACAACATCAGAAATACCAACATATCCCACAGCAATCCAAGTATTAGAATAAATGAAAAAAAAATCAATAATGTTTCAGGTGTCAAAAAGTAAGTGAAAAATAATTATCGGCACCTAGGATTCACTGAACAAGAAACGATTTATCAGCTACTCATGCTCACCGAAAATCATAAATCGATGTTACTTTTCTCGCGTATAACAGTCTCTCGCTTCTCACATGCTTGTCTGTTTAGCCAAGCGGGTTAAAAAGGACGCTTCTCTTCTCAAGTAGGCGAAAATTTCGGTCTCTGCAAAAAATGAACTCTATTATAGAAGTTTTGTTTATTTTCCTTTATTATCGAGATTTTCAGCCCTGGGCTGGTTCATCTCCCGTCGAAGTCACTCAAATACCTTTTTTATGTATTTTCGTAACTTGTCCGGGGGTGAGATTTGAACTCGTCACTTTGGCGTGAGAGGTAAACATGTTAACCACCACGCCGGAGTCGCACATTAGAAAACAAAAATATTTTCCGAAAAACAACAATTAACGCCAGTTCTATAGCGTAGCAACGCCAGCACCAGGTTCAGCTAGCCTAAAGCTTGCTTCAGATAGAATTGGAACAAAAACAATTGCCTGTATTTCAGTTATTTATTATTGAATTCAAGATCTTTTTTTATACAAATGTAGCGTTTTCTTCATACTTTTAAGAAAAAATACGGATAAAACTATTCGTCACGGTTTCGAAGGAATTCTCTAACTTTTCCTGTAACATGGCTCGCTATCCGGCGCACACCTTCTTCGTCCATCGTTTTAGCTATCTTATTCCACCAGGTCTTCATGTGATTGATGTCTTTGACAACCTTTCCCTTTGCCTTGAGTCTCCTCTTCATGATTGCCCAGTATTTCTCAATAGGGCGGAACTGGGGGCAGTTGGGTGGGTTAAGGTTTTTCGGAACAACCTGGACCCCTTTCTCTGCAAACCATTCTTGAACGACTTTGCTGTGATGACAGCTTGCCAAATCTGGCCAAAACATTACGGGATGGTCGTGGGATCGAACGAACGGCAAAATTCGTTTTTGGAATCACTCTTTTTGGTATAGTTCCGACGTCATTGTCTTATTTGTAACGAAAACTTTCGTTTTTTTTTTTTGCCACAGCTGCAAATGCCCTGCCAAATCATGAATTTTCGTGCAAATTTGTCGGCAAAAACAAGTTTTTGCAACATTTGGCTGGAGCATCCCTCCGAGCCGTTGCCAAGTAAAATTTTTGACCTGGGATTTGCCCGAAGTCAGCCTTGACATAGGTTTCATCGTCCATCAGAAGACACCCGTCGAACTTGGTCAGCACCTGGTCGTATAGCTTCCGAGCACGGATTTTGGCCACGCTATTCTGTTTTATGGTCCGATTTGGCTGTTTGCTAGCTCGATACGACTTGATTCCTTCCCGGAGTCGAGTTCTCCTCACGGTACTATGGGCAGCACCGAATTTTCTGGCCAAATCACGGTCCAACAGATTGGGATTCCTCTTATCGTCTTCAAAATCTTACCACGCAGTTTCCGGTCGACAGTTCCACTCCGACGATTGGCTTGAGGCTTCCGAATCGTCGTCAATGTTTCCTTATACCGTTTGATTGTTATCATTTTTTTTTTATCGCCATACGGTATTTCTGGGCAATTTCAGCTGTTTAGCTAGCCTAGATGCAGACAACAATGGATTTTCCAAATAACTGTGCACAATTTTTTCCCTTCTTTCGGCTTCCATGTTCATTGTTTACAAAGAACAGTCGATTTGCGGAATGTCAAAAATACATACGTGAAGCTGACAAAATTCTCGACACGTGGGCGCCAAGAACTTCCAAATCCGTCCACCAGAAGCGCCACAATATGAGCAAAAGTTTGTTCCAATTCTAAATGAAGCAAGCCTTAAAGGGCGTCCTTAGTTAAATTGCACCACTTTAAACTCGTCCTCAACCAAGTCTCTCAACCAATTGTCATGAGATATTCAAGGAATAAAATACAATGTATAATCCTTGTTTGACTATTTTTATTCCACTGTATTTCTTTACCAAATCCTTAAATTTCTTCTTTATATCACGCCTAAGATTTTGAACAACGCTTTCAACCATGACTTCAGCATTTCCTCTTCTGTAGTGACATCTTTAGGATGCTTTCGAAGTTCGTGCTTCATTATAGTCCAATATTTTCAATTGGGCGCAACTCTGGACAGTTTGGAGAATTAAGATCCTTCGGCACGAAATTGACACCATTCGTCTTGTACAACTCCAGAACATCCTTGGAGTAGTGACAAGAGACTGGCTCCGGCCAAAAAATTGTAGATACGTTGTGTGTTTTGAGAAACGGAAGCAGTCGTTTTTTCAGGCGTTCAGTCATGTATACATACTGGTTGCCGGGAATTTGTTTAGCTTACGCGCACTTGCTTTAGCTGTCCTATTCTGTTTTTCATTGCGGTTTGGAGCTTTCTGAACTTTGAATGAACGGAGCCCAGCTCGTTTCTCGGCTATCTGCACGAAACTTTTGGTCAAGTGCAACTTTTTCGCGACATCCCGAACGGAACAGTTGGGTTTGTGTTTAAAGGCAGCAACCACTCGCTTGTGATCCTTCACACAGTACGGAACACTTTTTCTACCACTCACCTTCTTTCAATCGACAGTTAAACGTTCTCCGAAATGTTATAGCTTATTGAAAATGATGCAATTTAACTGTGGACACCCTTTACAATAAATAGAGGAATCTAGGCATATTTTTTTGGTTAATCACTTTTGCGGATGCTGCTAATCTTTTGATGGCCATTCAAGTTTGTGTTTATTTCACGAACCAAATGATTAAGCAGAAAACCGCGAGACACTAAGACCATATTCGTGATTTGGCCACATATTCCCGGATATTCCCGGTAACCAAGGATGGTTCCAATTAACTTACTTACTTATGTCTCCTGTCCATCCCTAGGGTTGCATAGGGCCAACGTAAAAGACTTCCATCCTGGGTGGTTGATCGCTTTAGCCTTGACCTGGTTCCAAGTTAGATTTCGATCGACTTCCTTTATTTCCATATTGAGATTCCAACGCCACAAGCCCCTGGGTCTGCCTCTGCTGCGATGTCCTGCTGGCTTCAAATCCAACGCTTGTTTGCAGATTTCGTTTCCGCTCCACGTAGTGTGTGGTCGACCCACCTCCACTTTCGGTCTTGAATTTCCACTGGTATCGGTTTCTGTTGGCATGATGGAGCTCAGCATTTGAGATCCAATTGTAAGGCCACCAGACACGAATTACATACCGCAGGCATCGGTTGATGACGCACCACGTCTCGCTGGCATATAACAGCACAGATTTCACGTTTGAGTTGACAATTCGGATATTGGTGCTGTTAGGTATAGTTAGATAACCCGATGCAGAACTCACCAGGCGATTGTATCCCAATGCCACTCAGATTGCCATAGCATCGATCTCTCTGTTCTCGTATCGTACAATTATAAGATGTGTGCTCATGATAACAGCCACTGAGAGAGACTGTGGTGGTAGATATTCGGCAGCAGATTGATCTGCCTAATAAAGCACATTCGTAGATAACGATAAGAGAGTTATCTCCCGCATTCCGGTTGTATCGGTCGAATTAAAATATACAATCCGCTTCTGCCCATAAATTCGGTGTTTAAACAGTGAAATAAATAGATCTTTCAAACGAGTCCGAAATAGACCTTATTAATTCGCGAGTGATCCGTAAGTGGCTACTGGCCAGTGCATTTAAATAGAACAGGTGCGTTGACTACGTCGGTCTTGGTTCCGCCGTCTGACGCAATCTGACTGCCAAGATATTGGAAGCTATCGACTTTCTCCACTGCTTGCCCCGCTAGCGTACAGTTGGTCCGTGTTGACGTCCAACGATTTTGTCTTGTTGACGTTGATGGTGAGATGCCTCACACCGGTAACTACCCGTATGAGGTCTAACAAGGCTCCGTTATGCAGGACTCTGCTTTTCGATGGGGTTGACGATTTTATCCGGGACTCCTTTGTGTCCCAGGGCGCCCCACGAATGTTCGTGGTTGAGTCTGTCGAAAGTTTTTTCGTAGTCAATGAATACCAAATAGAGAGCCTCTTGGAATTCATTGACCTTCTTAGGGACGTTCGTTGGCTTCTATCGGTGATTCATTTACGTTTCCTGATTCGATTGAGTGCTAGTGCTCGAAGCTTCCAATACGATCACTTGGTGATTGTGTGGTGCCGCGTTAAAAGCAAAAATGAATCAGAAGCCGAAAAGCACTAGATATAGTGGGAAAAACAGAACATATGCAGCAACCAAACGCCAAGTGTTAATATAAAGTTACATGTGTTCCTTTGGACCAGTATTTTCTGTTTTTGGTAGATACTTTTAATGGCACAGGTTACTTAGTACACCAAAAAGTTCAAATGGTGGCAAAAAATGCCAAACATGTTTTTGCAATTGTATCCTGAAAAATCCGCAAGATTCAGAAAAGGCAATTTTGACCAACGTGATCCACAATGCTTTATATGGTATAAACGAAGCCGTGCAAGTTGTCAGAACACAGATTCCTCGAAACAAATTTATCGCTATGTTGTTAATGCCTTGACAGTCGAAGCAACCGTTGGGTCTTTGTTCAACCTTAAATATTTAATATGGGTGCGACAATATCACAGAATGCCACAACGCTATTAGCCACTGTGTGAATTTCCCTGTCAAGAGTTCTATTTTTATTTTCACTCGTCATCACACTCCGGTCTCCCTCTCATCAAGTTTGCCCTTCTTTGTGACATAAACAAAGCAAGTGTGTGCGAGTGACATTTGCTTCATTGCTGTATTGCTGAGTCAATTGCAAGGCTTTTATTCCAATCATTTCAATCTGTTAAAATGGCTGAATGGTTATAGTCCATGGCCATGATACTGGTGGTCACGGTTCGAATTTCAACAGCTCATCAATGATCGTTAATTTTGTGAGCTATTGAACTTTCGGACTCCAATGTCACACTTAACAAAAAATACACAACACAAATGCACACGCAGACATTGAATTTTTCAAAGCGAATTAATGTGTTTGTTTTTTTTGAACACGACCAAGCATTTTTTCTCCAAGTTACGTTTCATTACGAGAAATGAAACAAAATTATGCGAAATTCTTTTGCAATCTTGCCATTTTATTTTCAGTGTAGGGTACGGCATTGCCAAGCCGGATGCAGTGGATTCCCTGTCCGGTACAGAAGATCTTTCACAAGTCACACAAAACAAAAATTGATGCATTCTTGTTGAAATAGAAAACAGGCAAATGCATGTTCAACGAACGATAATGTTTAACGATACGGATGTTCAACCCCCTTCAATTGAAATCTCAATATCTATTTTTCCCAGACGGCACATAGGGTAGGTAACGACTTAAGCACCCCGAGACCCTATTCCAAGCCCGGGGTTAACGTTAACCTACAACGCTCATTTTTTGCAGTATGGCGCTTCACTAGATGGAGCACCATACTGCAAAAAATGAGCGTTGTAGGTTAACGTTTACCTCGTGCTTGGAATAGGGTCTCGGGGTGCTTAAGTCGTTACCTACCCTACTTAACAAAACTGTTATCACTGTCATTCCAACTAAAAGACAATGAATGGTTTTGTGCAAATGAATGCTATCATTTCTCGTCTCCACTCACACCATACTAAATTCCACTTTCAAGTTATTTAAAGAAAAAACAACAGATGAGTCGAGGATCATAAACGGTGATTAGCCATTTTAACAGATGTTCCTTGGCTTTATGAAGATCGCCCAATGTCCATTTAAGTTTGTGTCTATATCATTACCCTAAACCTAAGTCATTTAATGGCTGGACGCACATCAAAATGGCTCTTACAAACGAAAAACGAACATAAAATTTACCTTTTATTGTCGACCGGTTTCGGGATCGTTGTTGCCCATCTACAGGATGATGTCCAACTGGAAGGAAATTGAACATCGTCCTATAGATGGACAGTATCGAGCCCGAAATCGGTCAACAATAAGAGGTACATTCTATGTTCCATTTTTCGTTTGTAAGAACCAAAAGCTATTCACTGCACTTGAAAGTAAAAACCTTGAAATCTTGAGCTATTCTTCGTCATTCATCATATTTTGGACAATCCGTTGGCTAACCTGAGTGGAAATTTTGTTCCACCATCCCTTCATCTCTACTGCATCCTGAGTTACCTTTTCACTCGTCTTCAACTTCTGTTTGGCTACTGCCAATTATTCCTAAGTTGGGCAGAATTGAGGGTGTGTGGGTGAATTGATGTCCTGTTCGGAGAAATCCACCTTGATGTCTCGATACTACCAGTGCACTGGCAGTGGCTGGATGGTCACGAAGAAAATGAATACATTTTTTGGTTCAGAAAGTACTAGCACACCGGTCCCAAGCTCTGTCCCATGGTTAATGATTCGACTCTAATAACGTAACTCACACCAATAAGCCCTCAAATAATCGGTCAAAAGGACAAACCGAATCAAACCCAAAACAGAGATACTAGTACCGAAAGGTACAGAAAAGCGCGAGAGTGTATTGAAAGGTGTAAACTGCAGCGTGTACTTCGGAATTAGAGGTTCTTCAACAGTAAACCAATTTCAAATCGCTAGTTTCATAGTGATTGTTGATACCACTATACCACTATAGAACGTATCCGCTGTAGTGGCAGCTTTCCAAACCAGGCCAACGCTTTATAGGGACATTTTAAGCCACAATAAAAGGAAAAACACGTTTTTGTGGCAATCCTGATCGTACATTGTGGAATTCATAGTTTTGTTTGACACAAAAACCTGGGCTTTTTGTCCGCACCCTCAAATATCTTAGAGCTATGTCCATTTAGAATCTGGAATAATAAAGTCGTCTGAATCTCGGTAACGGATTGACGTAAAAATAAGTTTAATACATCAAAACAAAAGTAATTCACTGTACTTTAAGGAAAATATATCAATACGAATCATTTCTCTTCGTTTCTAATGAAAATTTGATCCAAATTTGCTTTCTTCTTTATTCCTCCCATCAAACGCTGCACACCTCCGGAGTCAACTTCCTTGGCACATTTGTTCCACATTTTGGTCATCTGAGTCCCATCCCAAGCCGTTTTTTCACTTCTCTTAAGCTTCCGCTTCATCATTGCCCAAAATCTCTCGATGGGCCGGAACTGCGGGCAGTTGGGTGGATTTATGTTTTATCGATGAAATCTACGTTATTATCGCGGTACCACTGGATGACTTTCTGGCTGTAGTGGCAACTTACCAAATCTAGCCAAAACTTCACGGGACCATTATGGGCTTTAATGAAAGCTAGTACGCGGTTTTTGAGGCATTCTTCTTTGTAGAGCTTTTAGTCCATCGTCTTAGTCGTCACGAACATTTTGGTATTTGCTCCGCAGATGCATATCCCTTGCCAAATCATCAGTTTTTTGGCAAATTTGTCCATAAAGGCAAACTTAAACATCGCAAGAACATCTCCTCGTGCCGCTGCCATGTAGAATTTTTGGCCAGGAAGCTGTACGAAATCCATTTTGACGTAGGTTTCATCGTCGATGAGCAGGCATCCTTGGTACTTCTTCAAAGCCTGCTGGTACAATTTCCAAGCTCGAGTTTTGGTGACGAAACTTTGCTTCAGCGTTCTGTTTGGTTGCTTGCTGGCTCGATAAGAACGATGTCCTGCTCGCAAACGAATTCTTTGAACGGTACTTCGAGCAGCAGCGAATTTTTGTGTGATTTCATTATCGGATAGTCCAGGGTTTGCTCTGACAGTTCTCGACACGTTCTGGTTCAGCTTGCGGTCGTATGTTCCACTACGATGCTTATCTTGGGGTACTCGATCCACGGTCTTTCGCTCCATGAAACGTTTGAGAACATCATACACGGTTGATTTGGCGATTTTCAACGATTTTACGATTATTATTGCGGACCACGTTAGATTATCAACGTCGGTGTGCAGAATTTTTGCTCTTCTCTCGGCTTTCATCTGGAAAAACACCGTGATTTATACCACAGAAAGTGAGCACCTAGGTTAACAAACCGCTGTAAAAGAATTCTAACACACAATAAGTGATACCGGATTCTAACAGGACAGAACTTTACCAGATTATGAGAATTATGTGAATTTATCGAAAAAAACGAATTCAAATTTGCTAAGGACATCACCTCAAGCACCTCAAGCAGTGGCTTAATAGAACTTTTGTCCGGGATTTTGGGCCATTTTCACGTGCGTTTCGTGGTTCACGAGGATGCATCCTGCGTACTTCGTAAAAATTTCACCTTTTGGCCACTAGATTCTGCTGCAGTGTCCTGTTTGGTTGCTTGCTGGCTCGAAAAGATCTAAGTCGTTCTCGCAGACGCTTTGACCCTGGATTAGCTCTAATTGTTCTCAACACCATCAAATGCATCTTCCGATCCTTAGTTCAACTATGATGCTTACGCTAAACCTGCCGATCGATAGTATTCCACTCACGGGAATGTTTGAGTATGCTGCACACCGTCGATTTAGGAAATTTCAACGACTTCACAAGTTTTGAACCTGACCAGGGTGAGTGTTAGAATTGGGTGTCCAAAATTAATTTTCGATTCGCAGTTTCCATCAAGTATAATTTCTTTAAAACAAATTGAATCGTGACGAACTTTTTAGGCTTTCATTTCAAAACAAACTGCTGTCAAAACATTTCAGAACCAACCACTATTAGCGTGGAAGTAAAATTAACAAATTGTGCCGATAATCAAAGACTCAAGATTTAATTTCATTTTTAGATAATCGGTCCATGTAATTTGAGAAATAACATATAGCTCTAAAATTCCTAGATTTGCCCCTACCCCCTCTTTCAGGGGTCCGTCCAACGGCTTTGTAGGTCCGTGTAGATCGCAGTTTCATGTGAGCATTAGAATCATTTCCATGGTTTGGACATTTTGTGTTCATATATTAACGAGAGCTTGCGTTATCTGCTTTAAGGTTGTATGGAGGGTGATTCCAGGTAGTGTATATGTGTTACTGCTGTATATCAGAGGGTCTTTTTCTATTATTCACCCACACTTGTGAGTGGTCCCAACAGCCGCCTTACTGATGGTGTAAATCGGTCCTCAAACTCGATGTTCTAACACATTTGTGTATTCTGCTGGAATAAACCACCCACATTTGTGAGTGGCCCCTTCAGCATCCCTTCTGGTGGTTTAAATCCGTTTTCGAACTCGATGTTTTAACATACTTTTGTATTCTGCTGAAATAAACCACTCACACTTGTGTGTAGCACCAACAGCATCCTTACTGTCGGTTTAAATCGGTGCCAAAATGTGAATAGCTTTAATGTGCATCTCTGTACAGAGAATAAACCGGGAACATAGTTAAATATCGTAGTGCTGATGTCAGTTAAATCCAGCACACCGTTTACCAAAACGGATCCTGCTGCAAGCCCAACCATTTTATCCAACATCCCAGTGATTTCTCGTGGAAGTGCAGAGGTGTTCTCGGCTTCCAACAAAGCGAGTATCACGTCAACATATTCCTACCCATTCCCTACTTGACCTGCATTCGGGCGAGGCCGGCGCCGGTATTGCCTTAAGATCACCAGTTTTTACACATTGAGGATGTATGCTAGTCCCATGCATCATACTTTGATTCTTTGTGTAATAACAGCTGTTCTGGCAATAACGGAGTAGCAACCTCGGGCGGTCAATCATGCTCATACTCATATATTAACGAGAGCTTGCGTTTGTTATTCTGGAATAGTATTACTCTTCCTAAGGACTGTTAATACAAATAATTTCAAATGTAGTTCTTAATTTCATTTTACAACAAAATAAATCAGCATTCCCACAGAACAACATACAATTTCCAATTCAACATTCATTTCACGTGAAACATGTTGCACCCAAACAAGCCATTGCGTTAAAATTTTGATCTATGCTCGCCCATAATGACTCTATCGTCCGACAATATTGAACAACTAACGAAGTTTTAATTGTTGCCTTATGTTGCCCGGGGGAGGAAGAAAAAAGCCCTTAAACCCCAACCGCATCCCGCATAATGACATTCAATTAGATGTAGCTCCTCATGCTGACCGACCAGCAGGCCACCGAGTGAGGCTGGGAAAAAAATCAGTCAACTCCTCCTAATAACAGTCATTCGCTGAAAGCAAGACGGCCGGTTTCTTCTCCCAGCCCGCCAAACCGCACCTCTTCACATCTCCACAACTGGTCGAGCCTAGGGTTAGTACCTTTTTCTCCCGACAGCTCGTGGAAAAGCAAGGAAGAAAAAAAAAATCGTCCGCCCCTAAATCTATGCCCTTTTGCTGCCCGTCCGTGGATGTTTTCGTTTCATTATTCGAAACATTTCGGGAGGAATTTAATTTTCGAAACGCAAGACCCAAACCAGCGCTGGTGCGACCAAGCTAAGTCAAAGTGAATGATATCTATCCTCTAATACCTACAAATTATAATTCATAAATCTCATTCTGCGCTTGATTATTAGTTTGGTAGCGTGGTATTCTTTTTTACGGGCGGAGTCGGTTTCTTCTTCTTATTTTATGCTCTGTCGAGGGAAATCCGACCTGGTGAGGTGAGTGCGTGTCAAGAAACTAAGACATAAAAGCAGGCAAACAAAGCCTAAATCACAACAGAAATCCAAACCGAGAGGTCAGCCGTTTGGATAATTTATGATCGTTTGACCACGCCACCAACAATGTGGAACTAATTGTTAAAACAGCGAACAGTCCTGGTTTCGGTTCTGGGAGGAACGTGCTCCGGAATTGATACATGTGATTTTGGAAGACAAAAAAGAAAAACGGCGCGGCAGTTGAATGAGAATGAATTCTTTCCGGCCTTGGATTTCGGAGGGTAAAACGGAATGCTTTTAACAGAACAAACTGCAAAACGCAAATTGGCATAAATATATTGAAATTCGTCAGAAGCAGATAATTTCCTATCAACATGAGAGCCTCTAGGAGTGGACAGTAATTTTTGGCTAGAAAGAAGAAATGAAGAGAAAGTATTGACAGTTCCGTTAGAGTACGGCAGGCTGTGAAATTGAAAGATGCAAGTTGAGAACGAGCGGAAGGGCATTTGAACGGTTTTGTTCTTATTCGAAAAATGTAAGTTTTTTTATTTTTTTTATCCTATTATTAGATTGACCATTTTCACGTTAGGGTGGTATGAAAAATTTATTTTTTTATATAATAGATTTAAGAAAAATTATAATAACTTTTGAACCACATGGCCTATTTTAACAATAAGTACAATAAGTACGCAAAAGAAAGGTAAAGCCTGTCCACGTTAAATTTCGAATACTAAAATAATAGCAGCAAAAACATTTACACACCATTTGCTTTCTTATTAGTTTCGAAGAGTTTCCGCGTAACGAGAGCCCAGTACTTCTTTATTGGGCAAAGTTCAGGACAGATTGGTGGATTGGCTGTTTTAGGCACGTATTTGACTTTTTGTACCTTGTACCATTGCCGGACGGATTTCGCGTAGTGACAAGAGGCCAAAACAGAGCTAGAGAGTCGTGGCTTCTAATGAAGGGTAGCAATCCCTTTCGAAGACATTCTTTCTCGTACACATCCTTATCGATAGTGCCGGTAGAGACGAAACATTTAAATGTTCGACCACAACTACATAAGTTTCTTTGCATTGCGGTCGATTGCAGAATGATATGTAAAATGTAAACTGAATGAAGAGGCAAAATTTTCAAACCTCAAATGTCAAATATCTGAGCGACGGGAACTAATTAATCTGGTCCAATTAAAATTTTTGCTATGAAAAAATTAGCATAAAAAAACGATTTACCTAGCGCAAAAATTGATAGATCAGACGTGTACAATAATAGTTCGCCGGAACTCATCCTTTCTCCATACATACGTGTATTTTCGTGCCAAACACGCATGGAAAAACTTAACAGCGGGGGAAAAAATTCATCTCGCTAAAGTTGACTCGACAGTCTGTGTTTGTTTTGTGTAGCTACCGGTATATCGCTCATCGCATATCTGGCCGAATGCCCACATGGTTTGTCTCAATTTTTCCCTTTTCCTACAGACGTTTGACAGAGGAACTGAATTGCAAGGGAGTCCCCTTTCTCATCTCCAGAATTGAACAATGAGATGCGACAAAGATAATGATAATATAAAACGAAGATAAAGCACCTAACGGGTGGCAATTAAAATTTTGGAATTTTTTCGAGGCCTCTATGCTCAACAACAAACGAGCTCAGAGAGAAATAAGAGTGTGTATGCATTAGCTCTTTCTCTCCTCTTTCTGCTAGTATTTTCTGTTTTGTTTATGCTTGCTCAGTTTGCTCAAATGCCATTGAAACAAGAAGTATTTCGCGAGGCGTTGTACAGTTCTACGAACTGCACAGAAATCTCGGCAAAACGTATACGGTACAACATTTTAAAAGCGAAAATGTTGCGACTTCGACTGTTTACCATATCCTAAGATCCCCAACAACTGTTCGCAAGCAAGGTAGTGGAAGACCAGCCAAAATTATGGACGCAAAAGGACTTCGTTCTCTTTCTCGTGCCTTCAACAACAAGGATTCACTGAGCCAACGGGATGCCGCAAAAAAGTTCAACTGTTCTCACCAGTACATCTGCCAAACATTGAAAAGAGTGCCGGAATAAAGTGCCGAAAGCAGACACGAGCCCCGGAATATACTGATGCACAGATTTCAACGCTGAAATCCCAATGCCGTTGGTTGATTAAAAATTATTCCGGAAAAAGTTTTGTTTTGGACGACGAAAGCTACTTCCCTCTTTCGAAGACGCAGATTCCCGGAAACGATCGATACTATTCAACGGATAGTTCTACTACACCGATGAACATAAAATATAAGTTTAAACATAAGTTTGAACAGAAAGTGATGCTGTACATTGCCATTTCGAGAAAGGCATTTCTAAGCCATGGTTCAAGCCCTCTGGTTTGGCAATCAATCAAGATGTGTACCAGAACGAATGTTTGAAGAAAATTTTGATCCCGTTTCTACAAAAACATCATGCTGATGGACAAAACGTGTTTTGGCCGGATAAAGCGTCATCGCATTACGCCATAAAAACACAATCGTTCCTGAATACCCATTCGATCCCATTTGTACCCAAAAACCACAACCCGACAAATCTGCCTCAGTGTCGCCCAATCGAAGATTTCTTCGGGGTTTTGAGTTCCTTGGTGTACAAAAATAACTGGAGAGCCACGAATTGCAAGAGATGCATTCGCAAAGTTGACATGGAGGCCGTACAACGCTCCTGTTCCGACATCAAACGGAAGCTTCGCCGAACATCCGATTACGGACCGTTTTCAAATGTTCACTAATTTTTTTTCAACAATGGACAATGTATCTTTTATTTGAATAAATCAGATCTTCTTCAACTATGTTTGTCTTTTTTTGAAAGCTTGGGAAAGAAATTCCAAAATTTTAGTTGCCACCCGTTAGAAGCAGCTGTATTATCATGAGAAAATACAAGGGGTGCTTTATTGGCCTCAAAGAACGAATAGCCTCTACAATTTTACCGAATTATCAAGGGTTGAACGTTCGGTAATCCGATTTACCGGTTTTGTGACTGTGACGTTACAGTTTGATGATGTGAGACCGAGTCGCTTATGACCGAGTGTGCTCTTTACGTCCATGATCTTGATCTCAATAACTGATAAATACCTTGAACAGGTGTTCACGCAAACAAGAAGCTTGCCTGTACTGCAACTGTGTACTGCCAAAAAGTATACTTGTAATACCTGCCACGGTCCATCCGGCAGTTTACGGCTTGAAAGGGGAATCGATGGGTTTTTATTCGATATCAACAGGTTTCGCCAAGGGTTAGTCGCTAAGAATAATGTGCCAGCCACGATATCTTACACACTAGACGAACATGTTTCCTAACACTGGCACTTCGATTTTCAATTTATACCAGGATGTGTGGCACACTGAGGCACACTTTTGACAGTTGAGCTTAAAGAAATATGAAACCAGCAACCTTGTCAATATACATTGCCTGGTTGCCAGGCTCAGCAGAAAATAACAATTTGGACTGACATCACATCGGTACCTTCGGCACATTATGCGAACTCCCAGAAAATTGCCACACTTGTTGACACACTCAAAATAAATAGCACAGGAGAAAAGTGTGCTGAGCGATCCACCCCTTGGGTTTCGCCCTCTCAAAGATCATGGTTGTCACCTTGTCGTAGGTGAGAGGGCTAATCTCATGCAAAATGCCGCTTGGGAGACCAAAAACATGATCAGCAGTGATAGTATCAAAATCTGCTTTCTTTATATTGCCACGTCGTAGTACGTTTATTTCAAGGCACTGAAAGAGGTGTGATACTGGCGGGTTCAGCCGCAATTCACTCTTACACGAAGCTAGTAACAAGCTACATATTAATAATTTAGAGAATCGACTAAAAGGTCAGTTTTCATTTGCTTGACACTTGACTGTTTGTTCTCAAACTGTTATCGATTAGACGTCAAACACACCTGTACAGTTGGCATCATTAATAATCTTATTGTTTGCTTCATTAGGGAACGTCCATTAATTACGTCACTCAAAAAGTGACTTTTTATATTTTTCGATACCCATGTGCATAATTGAAACAATCATACATTTCAAGTTGATTTAACTATTGTATGTTAGCATCAACTTCTCTAAAATATCGATGATTTAACTATACAATGGTTATGTCGAAACAAAATATTGTTAATATTTTGACATTTGGCTTACAGTGCCAGTGAATTCAACCATGATTATAGTTGAACCAACTGAATAACAATAGTTGGTTTGAATGTGCTTGGGCTCAGTTCAATTGTTTTTTTTTCTGAATGAGATTTGCGGTTCTGGAATCGTTTGAATGAGAATGCAAATAAATTTATAACATAATTTGGGATTGATTTATGACCGATTTTGTTTATTGTTCCAATAATAGTACTGTTTTCAAATGATTGATTAAATCTATGGTACATGTTTATGTATAGTAGAACACCGCCACTTGTTTAGAACGTCAATTCACCCTTTTCTGTCAGCTTATAAAGGTGAGAGCAGGAGAGCCTCTACTTCTTCACGCTCTACGATCTTAGGAGCTGAATCATCTTAGCCATTTGCTAAAAAAATCAAAACTTCTAGGTACAATTATCGAATTATAATGAAAAATTACTCACAATTGAAAACCTCCATTGCTAATAACTTGAATGATTTATTTAAAAATTCATCAAGTTGCGAATTTATAGCAAATAATGGGACTTCACAAACTTAGTACGAACTTCCTCGTTGGACGCCATGATAAACTTGAAAGTGAACTGAATTCTACCAACCAGTTGTTGTTTTTATTTTTTTTGTAAAGATGCCTCAAGCATACACATTGGTTGGAATAAGAACATTTTTGTTTTGATTTAACTTTATGACAGATGTGTAAAAATAATGGCTCTTTTAACTATGATGCTTGGTTGATTCAATTCAAAAATTGCTTTGATCTGAACATATTTTGTGGTTGAAACAAAATTGTGTTTATTATACACTGATAGGCAAAATAAAGTGCCTACCTCATCGTTTTTTCAATTTCTCTCATTTACTTGGTTCAAATTAAAGTAAACACACTGTATTTTTTTACTTATCTTATTTTTAATATTCTTTTTAAGTTTCACTTATGGAATATTGAAAAAACAGGAGTTTTACTTAAAGAAAAAACAAAGCAATTTGTGTTGAAAAAAACACAGTGGCAAAATAAAGTGCCCACTTCATTTAGGCTACAGAAAACATAAATTAAAGTAAAATAAAAGCATTTCAATAATTGATGTGTCCTCCTTTGACCTTCAGGATATCCTGAAGGCGCTTCGACATGCTCTCGACCAGGTTCTTTAGGTGCTGTGGATCTAGCTCTTCCCAGGCGCGCTCCAGGGCTTCAAAATAGTTATTTTTATTGGTAACACCAGTTTTGTCAACCCTGGCATCGAAAATCGCCCGCAAATTCTCGATGGGATTGAGGTCCGGGCTTTGTGGAGGCCATTCCAGCGGTTTGATCCGACAAGACCGGAAGAAAGACTTGGTCTTCTTGGCAGTATGCTTCGGGTCGTTGTCCTGCTGGAATACGAACTTCTCTTCAAGGCCCGTCTGGATCAGCGAAACCTCCAGATTTTCTCGCAGGATGTTGATGTAAGAATCTGCCGTCATTATCCCGTCGATTTTCACAATGCTTCCCACTCCACCCCACGAAAAACACCCCCAGACCATCACATTTCCTCCTCCATGCTTCATCGTGCCTTGAATGTGGCGCTCCTGAAGCTCTCTCCCGATCTGCACCAAACACGAACCCGCCGCTTTCGGTTAAACAGCTCGAATTTTGATTCGTCCGTCCAGAGAACCGTTTTCCAGAACTCTAGGGGCTTATCAGCATGCTCCTTAGCAAACTTAAGCCGTTTGGCTTTGTTTACCTTGCTGATAAATGGGCGCTTCCGGGCAAGTTTGCTATTCAACCCCTGTGCTACGAGACGGCGACGAACAGTTCGACCGGAAACTGATAACTGAAGGGTTTCCTGGATCTCGCGGACAGTTACCTTCGGGTTCTTCTTGACTTCGCGCATGATCTTGGTGTCCGTTCTCGCATCCGTTTTCCGCTTCCTGCCTCTGCCAGGGCGATCCACCACTGATCCAAACGTTTTAAGCTTCAGAAGAATTTTGTCAACCGCTGCCTTACTGATACTGTACTTCTTAGCAACAGCCCGGTGCGATTCTCCGTTTTGCACATCACGAACGACCAATTTTCGGATACACAAGGGAATTGCTTTCGAAAGCACTGCGTTCTCCATTTTTTTCAATTGAATCAAATGCGATCACGTACACAAATGCACCAGGTTGAGCCGTTTGTTTCAAAACATGTCAACATTTAAAAACATAAACAATCGAGGGGTCTTCCAATGCAAACTTATCGAAAACATATCGATTTTAGAAGTGGGCACTTTATTTTGTCACTGTTTTTTTTTTCAACACAAATTGATTTTTTTTCTTTAAGTAAAACTCCTTTTTTCAGTATTCCATGAGTGAAACTTAAAAAAAATATAAAAAATAAAATAAGGAAAAAACTACACTGTGTTTAATTTAATTTGAACCGAGTAAATGAGAGAAATTGAAGAAACGATGAGGTGGGCACTTTATTTTGCCTATCAGTGTAGGTATCAACAATCGAGATTGTTGTTTCAATCCCCCGTCATTTCTTTCCGTGTACCTTTGCTCTTGACAGATACGCGTTTTTCTTCTACAATGTGCAAAGTTCTTCAGTGTCTCGTACTAATTGTAGACGAAATACGCGTATCTGTCAAGATAAGCAAATGTAGTTGGAATTAAATGGAAAATACTAATTTTTCTTCTAATTTCTAGTTACGATATTCCACTAAGCAGCTCACACCCTCTAGGACTAACAACATGTTATTTAGCTATAGAGCAGAACTTTCGAATTGAACAAGGGTCATCGTAAAGTGTTTTTTTTTGTTCGGGCCTAGAACTACTGTGTCCACTGAGTTGATCTTCTGTGGTATCGTAAAGTGTTACTCAGGACAGATGCTGAAAAGGAATTAAAGGCTAAGGTTTTGTTAAAGGAGAAGAACGCGTAGGGTCCGCTTAGGGAGGCCAGTGGCCTTGAGGCCATAGAACAATTCTTCTCTAAAACGGTTAAATTTGCTTTTATAGTTTCTTTAATTAAAGTAAGCCCTCTTGGGGGTCGACGAAAACAATTAATCTGAGAATGAAAATTTAATCTTTCATTTTGTATTTTTCCAACTATGAAAACCCAAACAGATACAACTTTATATGGAGGTGGCGTGGGAATTGTGAGAGATGAGAGAGATAGAGAAAGAGAGAAAGAGAGAAAAGAGAGAGAGAGAGAGAGAGAGATAAAGAGAAAGAGATAAAGAGAGGAAGAGAGAAAGAGAGGGGCAGATAATTTGTTTTATACCCACAACTAAATGTATTACTACACACATTTACAATTTCAATCGCAATTTCAATCTCAATTTTAATCTCAATTTAAATCTCAATTTCAATCTCAATTTCAATCTCAATTTCAATCTCAATTTTAATCTCAATTTCAATCTCAATTTCAATCTCAATTTCAATCTCAATTCAGTAAGCGAGATAAAGTGCTATTACCAATTATTGCCAGGCTTTTGGTTCAAATGTCAAAAGTTCAAACATAGGCAAAAGGAGCATAAACTAATCTTTCTAGCATCTATGCTCCCAACGATTGAGTACGAATTATCACACTGTTTAACTCTACATGGAAGCGTTTGGTACGGGAGGTCCACGCTTTCTTGCTTCCCTTAATTCAGAGTAGTAGAGCGATTTTAGATCTTCCTGGAATCGCTCTATTTCTTGGAATCCTCTCTGCGGCACATACTACGCAGTTGGCCTGGCCGATGACAAGAGAAATGATGTATTCAAGAAACCATCGTTTCACGAACTTTTCTACGTGTTTACTCACGTTCGGCCACCAGAAATACTCTCGCATGATATGCTTCATAACCGCACAACCAATGTGACCAGAGTGTGCTTCCGCCAAGGCTTTCGGTCGAAGGCGATATGGTAGCACTGTTCTTTCTTCCTTAAAGACAATGGCACCGAAGTAACACCAGACCTTGCACTTTCCAAAAGCCAGAGCCAATCTTACCGAAATAAGCTCTTCGTCGGGTTCTGACGCAAGCTCCATGATTTTTTAAGTGATGTGAATACAACCCCCGTCTAATGAATACAGTAGATGCTTCTCATTATCCTCGCCAAATGATTCGTCCTTCTGTGTCCTAGAGATGAGACGAGACAGCGCGTCTGCTATGTTCAAATGGCTAGGGGTACGCTTGACCACAAAGTCGGAAGACTGCAGTCACAGCGCCCACGATTCGGCCCGAGATACAGCACGTCCACGCCTTGTATCCGTTGCCGAAGATCCCTAGTAGCACACTTGTTGCCATTCGGTTGAGATAACATAAATATGATTTGCTAAGTTGTAATCAAGTTACTACAACTAATTATGACCGTAGTGTGCAAGTTTGGGTAAACTCGTTTGCCTCGGAATCCGTAAGGAATTGCGAAGAACTTACTTGTCAAGTTGTAGGCCACCCTTCTACTGCCCAAACCATAGCAAGAGCCACTTAATGGGTTTGAGGGTACTTCTTTCGGAATCTGAATCTGAAATAATTCTGGGTGTTCCTTCCTCGTTGAACTGGATAAGCCCTGCGCCCAGATCGATAGGAGAGGCATCCACGTATAATTCCGATGCATCCTTGAGGTTGAAATATCCCAACCGGGAAATAGATTTCAGCGCTTCTAATTTCAAAAACAGGAACTCATCCTCGTCCGCCTCTTGCTAGTATTCTCAGCTTTATGGTTCATTCCGCTCGCTTAAGTATGAACATCTTGGCGAAGTTCATCAAGCCTAAAAAGCTTTTGACTTCCAATTGCGTGTCCGGTCTGCGAAATTCTCTGATGGCTTGTAGTTTTTCGTCTTAAACGCGCATGCCATCGTGTGACAATCGCGAAATTCTAATATCCACTTTATTTTTTGCTGCTCAGCAAAGATGCTCTTTTGCATCTTGACTAAATTTTAAAATTTTACGGATGTTTCGGAACTTCCGAAAGACCATGCAATGGTCACTCAGAACCATATTTTGTTCTTCACATCGCTTTACCTCTTACATTCTATTTACGAATGGTTTAAAAAAACATATTGTTTTAAGACGATACTACTGAATTTACCATTTTATGGAATGTTCCGGATAGTCCAGTGGACCATAAAATGGTCATATGTCGATAGTCTGACATAAAGGGTGTTTCGACCAAAATTTGGTCGACTTAAACTTGATGCATTGACTTTCATCGTGTGTTAAAAAATTTAGCGCACCCTTCATTTTGAAGATGTGTGCGTGTAGCGGCATGCCTCAATTTTGATTTTGAGATTAGCAACTCATTTGTCAAAATGTCGTCGAAGGAAGAGAAGCAACGCGTCAGAATTTTGAACGTGCATGGCGAAAATCCAAACTACTCCAAGTTGGCTGAATTGTTGGCTGTGGCTAAATCAACTGTTACCAACGTATTAAAAGTGTTCGGTGAACGTTTGTCGACAGCCAGGAATGCTGGATCCGGGGGAAATTGAAAGCCGGAGGCCACAGCGACGAGAAAAAGAGTTGCCCGCTGTTTCGAGCGGAACCCCAACCTCTCCGTCCGAGATGTCGCAAAGAAGCTGGGAGTGGCGCCTTCAACCGTGGATACAGCTAAAAAACGAGCTGGACTGTCGACTTACAAGAAAGTGGTGACTCCAAATCGCGACTCCAGATAGCACGATCGCGAAAGTTCTGCACGACGATGCTGACGAAGTTTGATTGCGTGGTACAGGACGATGAAACTTACGTCAAGGCAGGCCTTAAACAGCTTCCTGAACAGGAATTTTATACGGCAACCGGACGGGGAAAGAAAGTTGCAGATATTTTCAAGCACATTAAACTGTCAAAGTTCGCGAAAAAATATCTGTAATGACAGGCCATCTGTACCTGTGGCTTGAAGAGCAACATTTACATTGCGACCGGAACCGTCAACCAGGAAATTTATCTGAGTGAGTGCCTACAAAAACCTTAACTGCCATTCCTGAAGCGACACAATTGTGCCGTTCTATTTTGGCCAGATTTGGCATCTTGCCATTACGCACCTTGTTGTCCTTGCAGATGGTAACCGTCCTCAGCTCAAGAAAATCATTTTCAAGGACCTGTTCCTCACCGCTTTCAAATTTTTTTGGATATTGTTCAATAGTTGAGTTGAACTCCTTCAAAGGGCGCAGCAATGCTCGGTGCAGTAGTCAGAACTGGATCGTTAAGATCAAAGCGCTTAGCGATCTGTTTCATGCGGTTTACAATGCACAGCAGATCGAGTAAAAAGCCTCCATTCTTGTATCATCGAGAGATCCGGAGCTGAGCATTGCTCCTGCTGCTACACCGATGTATATTTTCGACTTCTTACGAAGATGTTTCTCGAAATCTGAAACCCCTAAATCCGTCAGGTGTTTTAGGCAATCATCCTCATAAAAATTGGCAAGCAGCACCATCCGCGAGACTTCAGCTGATTGCAGGATTGCATTTCCAGGAATTCCGTAGCTTTTGACTGGAATATACGATTCACTTTGTTGATAGGAGGCAATACTTAGTTTACAAAGTGGATAAGTGGCTGCGTCATCGGCTCCTTATGACGACAACAATCAAACCGTTGGATTAGAACGCAAAAACCAACACGAGCTCCGAAAACCGTTCCATATTCCATTTTAAAACTGACTCGAACGATAGCCATCTGGTGGTAAACGGATGCAAAACTTTGTTATCTGGAATTGTTTGGGTCATTCAGGACTGCGGACAAGTAACTTGCTTAAAGAGCCAAAAAGTGGCAAATATATTCAAAAATTATCAAATCAGGACAGTCACGTTTCAGCAGCTTCTTGAAGGACCGGCCAGAACCCATCATAACGAAACCATCTTTTCCTTCACAAAATTTAAAAAATAATTGAACAAAAAAAACACCATTCCAGAATATTTAAAGATAAAAATTAAATATATGACATTATGGAATTCATGCGCACAATTTTTTTTAGATTTCAACAACAAATAAGAATTCTAATCAAGAACTATTTCAAGAATAATCGTAAGATTTTGTGTAGTTCTTAACAGGTGTCCTCCAGGGATTCCTTTAAAATCACAAATCGTTAAAAGATCAGGGATTCTTCCAAATATTTTATCACAAGAAAGTTAAAAAAAAAACTGGTGATTCTATGCCAGAAGAAGCTCCCAGAAGAAAGAATCCCTGGAAGAATACATACAAACGTCTGAAGAATAAATATAAAAACGGCAGAAAGAATATTTACAGCAATGTCTGAAAATCTTTGAGAAATTTAATAAAATTTTCTTCAATAATTATCTCATAAAAAAATATCGAGACATCAATAAGGGGGCACACATACAAATTGACTTTTAGATTGTGATCTGTCACGGTAGTGTCAGTGTCAATTTTTTTATTTGGCTTTGTGAGTCCAGAACAGCACACTGAAAGTAGTTTTGATAAAAAGTTGGATCCTAAACTGTACTCATATTTTTAATTTGAGGTTTTTGAGCGGACAAGCAATTGCCAAAAATCATAAAAATCTTGGTTTTTCTCAAAAATCTTTAATCTTTACATACAGATATCTGTACAAAAAAAAAGGAAAAAATCTGTGTCAATCTAGATAAATCTGTGCATGTTGCAACCCTGGTTGTGAGCGAAAAACAGTTCAAGCCAAATTGGCGTTCTGCGACGAATAAAGTGGACAAGGAGACTGTACAAAATCTTATGGCAGGTGTTAAACGAAAGACCCGGCAATTCGGATTCGGTAAAAAGGTAGCTTAGCTGAATCTTTCTCCTGTATTCTGTATTTACTGAAAAAATATAAACACGAAAAAGAAAAAGAATTTGACTTATTAATAAAAACATTTATCGACTCACACACATTACTGGTTGATCAAATTTTGATCGGAACACCCTTTAATACGAAAGTTTGAATAGCATATTTGTTTTCAGCGGCCCACAGCTATTTGAAAACACGTAACCCTAGCTATTGTAAAATCCATTATTAGACTTTTTCCCGCCACTTTATAGCAGGGAATCACTGTGCAGCGTTAATGGACCATCTTCAGTGTTCACAGCTTGTTACGTAGATTTAGCTAAATTATGCACTAAGTGCATGAAGTCTTCATGACGACGATCAACGCTACGGAGCCCATGTCAACATACAGTCGGAAATCATACCTAAATCTAGACACCGAATTGAGTCCTTTTGGACACAAACTATAATTTTGACTTGACATCCGGTCATTCCCTTGTTTTAAGAAATTTGTATTTTAGAGTAGCAGGGTTATTTGAAAATATTTCAGCTGTCAATTTTAAGTGAAAATGTATTTTAAATTTCCAAATTGGAACACAGCCCAATTACTTCACCAACTGGGGCAAAACAATAAATTTCATTTTTGACGGGCTGGGCTTCAAAACTGTTCAGCCCGAATATTTTCCAACTTTCGATTGGAACGTGATTAATTCACTTCAAAAATTGTTAAAACCAAACCTGGGACAAAAATGCGTAGAACGGCACAGCCAGCGTGAGGCTACCAGCTACCGGTTACAACCATGCCCATATGCTGCGGCTTGCTACTGCGGAGCAAGTTGCATTTGTCCAAGGGAATGTCTGCTTGCCACAACTCTTCATAGGAAACGCACGGAATGTTGATATTACGTTGCCGCTATGCTACTCCGGGTTTTTTTTTCGCGCTGTGATTTTTATTTTACTTTTTTTTTGTTGTTGATTTTTTTCCCCCCGATTTCTCGTTTGCTGGATTGTGCGTTGTTGCGGCTTGGTCATGGGGGGAAACTTGAAACAATATCAAATGAATGCGCGGTAAGCAGATGGTAAACCAATTTGCCCCGCAGTAATCACTGGCCGACTGCGTGTTGTAAATGCTGATAATTGATTTTCGATCAACAGGTTAATCGGCGCCAATTGCGAAATCACATTACGCGGTGAAATAATGCTGCGATGCGAAATTTCTGTAATTTCACATAATTGAATTCGACCGGACTGGTGGGTTGCATTATTGCTAGACAAGAGAGTAAAATGTCGTCAACCGTGAGATGTTTCTTCTTTTTGGTGTTGTTTTGAGCACAAGATTACCCCCTAGTCGAGCATATTTCATAAAGTACCCAAAACAGATAATAAAAAACAAATCAAAAGCATTCCGGACCCTACTCAAATTTCGTCGCAATGTAATCTGTTTTGCCTTCTGCATTTGTCTGTTCAAATTTTCGTCAACAAAAATCCTGTGGGTACAACTTTAGTCCCATGTTTTACCATTTTCGTTCGGTATTATCCTTCTACCGGGCCGGCAGGGGTGAGTGTCGTTCCCCTTCGGGTTATTTGGATGCAATTTGTTGCTATGATTACCGATTCGTTGTTACACACGCACAGGGCACATTAAAACCACCGCACTGTCGAACCCCTGCTTCATCCATGGCTAATGCTGATGGGTTGGGATCTCTCGTATGACTCGCAATGTTGAACGTAACAATAATGTCGCGAAATGTAGTGGAAGAGGAGGGGTGCACGGCAGAGGTTAGGAATTATATTTTTCGATTTTTCTTTTCCGGGATCGGGGGAAAGGTGTGCGTCATGTGAATTTTGACAATAAATAAGCTATTTCGGTTGATTGCATGGCTGGCTGGCACATGTGTCCCTGTCCGCATGGCAATAAATATTAACCTGCCGTCGCCCACCGTGGGATGGTTTCCTAGCAGGAGCCACAAACTCGTTGGCTCGTTGCTCTGGGTGATGAGGACTTTACAGCCGAGGGTTGCGTGGTGGGCTGGCTGAATGTTGTCGACACTGGAAAGCGGTGAATTTCCATCATAATAAAAGTGATGCGACGAGGGGTTGGCTTGGATCGAGCGAGCTGTGTGCCAAAGAGCTGAGCGCTATCTAATGATCAACAGATGTTTGGATTTAAACATTTGTTCAAGAGTGCACTGTATTATTGTATAATTATCACGTATCAGCATTGCGAATCGCGTGTACAAGAGGACGTAAGTTGCTAACTAACAATTAAGGATTTATGTCAGAGAGATGATTTTCATCTGGAATTTTTCAGAAGTCATATATTTGAATGGTTGGATGAAGTTTTCCCAAGTCCGATCAAGTGAATTTCAACCGAGTTTTTTATCTGCTGAATGCTCGGTAGTATGTTCGGTTCAAAACATAACAAACGAGTTCTCGTTAAATTTTTATTCGCTCATAAATTGTCAAATTTACCGAAAAACGCGGTTGACAAAAATAAATCCTATCAGCAACGACTGCACGTCACAACGTTACGTTTGGTTTCAAATAGTTTGAAATGTATGCATGGCATCAACCATGAAAATAAACGTTCACTGTTTAGAGTACGGTACGACGGGAGAAAACTTGTGAAGTTGTAGTTTTTAAAGAAATGTTTTACCAATTGTAAATTGTGTGCTAAGTTGGAAATGGTCAAAGTTGTACAATCTACTTAGTGATGGAATCGAATTGTGCTGCTGCTGTCGGAGGTAAGACCTTCTCTGCTAGATTATGGAGCGAATTAGGATGTTCTCATCAGAATAATGAGGAAAATTAAAGTAGTAATCCCAACGATCAGGGAATCCTTTAACAATTCAAATCACAGAATTCCGTATAAGGACATTTTTAAAAGACAAGCCAATATCCGATCCTGCCCACTACAGAGTCAATGAGGTTCCATCACTAATGGAACCGCCACCTTAGTTTTGGGCTGACCAATTATATCCTTAAACGGGGAAATCGAGAAAATTTCCAAACCGAAAATATCCTGGACCGGCGCTAGTTAAACTTTTACTTTCAACCACAACAGAATTGACTAGGAACTCCCCCACAATCAGCCAGGCAACCCACTACTATTTCATGGCATCTTCTCAAGCATCAAAGGCCAATATTTTTTTTGTAAATTCAAAAAGAAGTCCCTTGTACCTGTATACCGCGGCGAGGCTCAAACTTTTGAAGAAACAAAAAATAAAAACTACTTTAAAATACAGTAACAAAATAAAAACTTTGAATCCATCATCATCATCGAGGCGAAAAATATAGTTTGTTTGTGCCCCATGGCAAATATAAAACATTTAACAATAAACCATACAAAAATATCCGTTGTAACAACATCGTCAAGATACAAAATTAGTCAAGAGTAAAAAGTTAACAAAGGCTGTTCAAAAGGCAGCTTTGATGTGTGAAATACATTGTCTCTTAAAATCTGTTAGTGTTGCTGCACGTTTGATGTGTATAGGCATCGAATTGAAAACATTTATACCTTTAAAAAACAACAAATTTTGCGAAGCTCCGTACAAAAAATAAGGTGTTCTAACATCATCCGCGTTTCTAGTGTTATATCTATGAATATTACTTCCTCTTTCAATTCGATTACACAAATATCAAGGCAGCAAACCGTTTATTACTTTAAAAATGAACACCATTGTAAAATACACCACTATCTGCTTCACCGATAGCCACTCTAGGGCATCTAACAAAAACGAGGAGGAAGTGAACCTGTTACATCTCAAGATCAAACGCATTGTCTTATTTTGCAAACGCTGTAATCTCGATATTTGTGTTTGATTAGCTGAAAACAAAATGGAAGGGCAAAATTCAATGTGAGGAGAGATGATAGATCTGTACAATTATTTTTACTAAGGCTTGCTTCATTTAGAATTGGAACAAACTTTTGCTCATATTGTGGCGCTCCTGGTGGACGGATTTGGAAGTTCTTGGCGCCCACGTGTCGGGAATTTTGTCAGCTTCACGTATGTATTTTTGACATTCCGCAAATCGACTGTACTTTGTAAACAATCAACATGGAAGCCGAAAGAAGGGAACAAATTGTGCACAGTTATTTGGAAAATCCATTGTGGTCTGCATCTAGGCTAGCTAAACAGCTGAAATTGCCCAGAAATACCGTATGACGCGTTATCAAACGGTATAAGGAAACATTGATGACGATTCGGAAGCCTCAAGCCAATCGTCGGAGTGGAACTGTCGACCGGAAACTGCGTGGTAAGATTTTGAAGACGATTAAGAGGAATCCCAACTGTCGGACCGTGATTTGGCCAGAAAATTCGGCGCTGCCCTTAGTACCGTGAGGAGAACTCGACTCCGGGAAGGAATCAAGTAGTATCTGATGGACGATGAAATCTATGTCAAGACTGACTTCGGGCAAATCCCAGGTCAAAAATTTTACTTGGCAACGGCTCGGGGGGATGTTCCAGCCAAATTTAAATTTGTTTTTGCCGACAAATTTGCACGAAAATTCATGATTTGGCAGGGCATTTGCAGCTGTGGCAAAAAAGCGAAAGTTTACGTTACAAATAAGACAATGACGTCGGAACTATACCAAAAAGAGTGTCTCCAAAAACGAATTTTGCCGTTCATTCGATTCCACGACCATCCCGTAATGTTTTGGCCAGATTTGGCAAGCTGTCATTACAGCAAAGTCGTTCAAGAATGGTATGCAGAGAAAGGGGTCCAGGTTGTTCCGAAAAACCTCAACCCACCCAACTGCCCCCAGTTCCGCCCTATTGAGAAATACTGGGCAATCATGAAGAGGAGACTCAAGGCAAAGGGAAAGGTTGTCAAAGACATCAATCAGATGAAGACCTGTTGGAATAAGATAGCTAAAACGATGGACGAAGAAGGTGTGCGCCGCCTAATGAGCCGTGTTACAGGAAAAATTCGAGAATTCCTTCGAACCCGTGACGAATAATTTTATCCGTATTTTTTCTTAAAAGTATGAAGAAAACGCTACATTTGTATAAAAAACCCGCATTAATCCACCGATGGTGAGACTGAACCCTTCTTACATTTCATCAGAATTACGAACTCAAATGTGGCCAATATTGTACTGGATACATATTTTCATCAGAAATTCCAGGAAGATCCAAGAATATTCGATATGTCATACATTCAGTTTTTAGAATGAACTATTTGTCAATCCTGGACGGATTGTTCATCGATGTGATTAAAATATTACCATTATTAACCTTTAATGACCTGTTTATGTTATTTATATAGAAGGGGAAATTACATGAATATTAGAAATTTCATACAATTAGTCCATAGAATGCATTATTAGACAATCCTAAGTGTCAAGTATGATTATCGATATGGATTCAAGATGCTTAATAAGTACATATTCGTTGAAAATAGTAAATGGAGACTGTGTAATTTTCGAATATACTCGTTGCAGTTCAAAACCAGACCACTCGAGCCAATCGATGCTGCTCTAATTCTATACAGTCACATAGTGTGGCTAGTCCGCTGTATGTGCTATACAACGCTCCAGATGCGACACAATAGAATGCAAGCGGCATCGATTGGTGTGATTGGTCTTGTTCGGTTTTGCACTGCAACGAGTATATTGTCATCTCACAATTATGTGCTCTCAGGTATTGTTTTGGTCATATCTCCATGAAGGATTATCCAATCATAATGAAATTTTGATCAGTTATTTGGAGATACCATAGCTTTGATTTGGCACCAACAAAACTAAAATCGGTACACAAATAGCTCAGTATGTAACCGGAGACTAAACTGTTTGATTACTATTATAATAGGCCTTCAAGTACGGTTTCGTTCATATCTTCGTAACGAAATGTCCGAATGAAAAAAAAATCAATAGCGTTCTATGGGAATGTTGTAGCTTCCATTTGCCGTCAACAGAACTGAAATCGGTTCACAGATGGCTGAGAAACCGATGTGACATTATTTGTAACGCACACACACACATACACACACACACACACACATACACACACACACACACACATACATACACACAGACATGTGCTCAGTTCGTCGAGCTGAGTCGAATGGTATATGACACTCGGCCCTGTGGGCCTCGGATAAAAAGTCGAGTTTTCAAGCGATCTTAATACCCTTCTATTGATGTAAGAAGGGTAAAAAGGAAGTTAACATAATGAAATTTTGAACACTTATTTGGAAATTTTATAACTTTAATTTAGCGTTAACAAAGCTTCAATCCTGAGCTTCAATTTTGATTATCGATATGGATTCAAGATGCTTAAATAAGTACATATTCGTTGAAAATAGTAAATGGAGACTTTGTGTAATTTTCGAATATACTCGTTGCAGTTGAAAACCAGCCACTCGAGCCAATCGATGCTGCTCTAATTCTATACAGTAGCATAGTGTGGCTAGTCCGCTGTATGTGCTATACAACGCTCCAGATACGACACAATAGAATGCAAGCGGCATCGATTGGTGTGATTGGTCTTGTTCGGTTTTGCACTGCAACGAGTATATTGTCATCTCACAATTATGTGCTCTCAGGTATTGTTTTGGTCATATCTCCATGAAGAATTATCCAATCATAATGAAATTTTGACCAGTTATTTGGAAATATCATAGCTTTGATTTGACACCAACAAAACTAAAATCGGTACACAAATAGCTCAGTATGTAACCGGAGACTAAACTGTTTGATTACTATTATAATAGGCCTTCAAGTACTGTTTCGTTCATATCTTCGTAACGAAATGTCCGAATGAAAAAAAAAATCAATAGCGTTCTATGGGAATGTTGTAGCTTCCATTTGCCGTCAACAGAACTGAAATCGGTTCACAGATGGCTGAGAAACCGATGTGACATTATTTGTAACGCACACACACACATACACACACACACACACACACACACACACACACACACACACACACACACACACACACACACATACATACACACAGACATGTGCTCAGTTCGTCGAGCTGAGTCGAATGGTATATGACACTCGGCCCTGTGGGCCTCGGATAAAAAGTCGAGTTTTCAAGCGATCTTAATACCCTTCTATTGATGTAAGAAGGGTAAAAAGATCTTGAATTCAATAATAAATAACTGAAATACAGGCAATTGTTTTTGTTCCAATTCTATCTGAAGCAAGCTTTAGCAATAGTTAAATCGTTTTTCAATCGGCAGAGAATACCATACTTCTTGGCTATTTTCTTGTCTTGACATCGTCAATGTGCGAGTCAAATTTTAATCTATCATCAATAATCACGCCAAGATATTCAATCTTTCGAAAGCGATCAATTGTCTCATCAGCAATTTTAACAGAGACGTCTTCGATAACTCGATTCCGCGAAATTACCATGAATTTAGTTTCACTTATATTCAATTTCAACTGTTTGTACTTTAACCATCTACTAAGAAAACGTAAATCTGCATTCAAATGTGAAACGGCCTCCTCGAGGCTTTTAGCTGCAATGAATAACACGGTATCATCAGAAAAAAGATTAATATCACAAAATTGCAAGACTCGTCGAATGTCATTAATATATAGAATGAATAAAATGGGCCCTAATACACTCCCTTGTGGTACGCCAAGGCTGTTTTCCACAGGGCTCGAAACAGAATCATTAAAAGCCGTCCGTTGAGTTCTTTCAGACAAATAGCTTTCGGACCATCTGTATGCAAAACCCGATGATCCAAAGCGCTTGATTGTATCTAAGAACAAGGACCGAGAAATCGTTTCAAAAAACAGCAACAATCGTATCTTTACGCTATACATTTTCTTTCCATTTTGCTTACACTAAATTTAACGCTGCTTCACATGAATGACCTTTTGATGATTATTACTATTTAAATACGTTAACAGCTGGCCTTTGACAACAAATTCCAAAATTTTCTCTAAAGTGTGCAACATGTTAAAAGGACGAAACTCTTCGGCATTAACGTAGACAAAGGTGCGCGTGAAAGGCTGTCACCTAATTTCAGATGACCACGTGGTGAATGGTGTACAGAGTTTTGATATGCAGGCCCGTTAAATATGACGGGCGCTTTAGCAACGTTAATTTTGGCGATTATTTTGTCGCGCACTATGAAATTAATGGAATCAAAGTGGGTGAGATCTTTCTGATTATCTATCTATATAAATAAAAATGAGTTGGGGTTTCCTTTGTCACGATTTAACTCGCGAGCGGAAGGACCGTTTGGCAAGATTTTTGCTTTGTTGGATACGTCTTGGACACCGGAAAGTTCTTATGATGGTTTGAAACCCCTCCCTTTTCTGAAAAGGGGGGCTCCCAGTGAAGCACAAATTTCTGCATAACTCGAGAACTGATCAAGCAAAGGAACCCAAATTTAGCATGCGGAAGTTTTTGGAGGCAAGCAATGTTTCTATGGTAGTCAGAGACCGCTCCCCTCTCTAAAAAAGGGAGGCTCTCGCACAAATGAAACAGAAGTTTCTGCATATCTCAAGAACTAATCAAGCAAATGGAACCAAATTTGGCATGTGGGGTTTTCTGGAGGAGAAAAATGTTTTTCTGGTGGTTTGAGACCCCTCCCCTCTCCGAGAAGGGGTGTTGTTATACAAATGAAACTGTAATTTCTTCATAACTCTAGATCTAATAAAGCAAATGGAACCAAATTTGGCATCCGGGATTTTTAAAGGCAATAAATGGTTCAACGATAGTTCGAGACCCCTCCTCTCTCTCTGTTAGGTGCTCCCATACAAATAAATCAAAAGCTTCTACATAACTCGAGAGCTAATCAAGAAAATGAAGCCAAATTTGGCAGGTAGAGGTTTTTGAAGGCAAGAAATGTTTCTAAGGTAAATCGTGACCCCTCCTCCCTCTGTAAGAAGGGGGCTCTCACACAAATGAAACACAAATTTGTGCATAACTCGAGAACTAATCAAGCATATGGAACCCAATTTGGCATGTGGAGGTTTTTGGAGGAGATAAATGTTTCTATGGAAGTTTGAGTCTCCTCCGCCATCTGGAAGGGGGCGGGAGGGGGGTTTCCATGCAAATGAAACACAAATTTCTGAATAACTCGAGAACTTATCAGGTTAATGGAACCAAATTTGGCATATGGAGGTTTTCGAAGGCAAGAAATATGTCTAAGTTGACTCGAATCCCTCCCTTCTCTGTAAGGAGGGCTCATATGCAGATGAAACACAAATTTCTGAATAACACGAGAACTTATTAAGTTAATGGTACCAAATTTGGCATGTGGAGGTTTTTGAAGGCAAGCAATGTTTCTATTGTGGTTTGAAACTCCTCCGCTCACTGGAAGAGGGGTCTCTTATACAAATAAAACACGAATTTCAGTTTAACTCGAGATCAAATCTAGCAAATGGAACCAAATTTGGCATGTGGAGGTTTTTGGAGGGTAGATTTCTATATACATAAAAAATGAATTTCTGTCTGTCTGTCTGCCTGTCAGACCCTTATAGACTCGGAAATTTCTGAACCGACCAACGTGAAAATTTATATGAAGGGGTTTTTGGGGCTGGGGAAGGTTCTTATGATTGTTTGAAACCCCTACTCTCTCAGGGGGGGGCTCTGATACATATGAGACACCAATTTCTTCATAACTCGAGAACTAATCAAGCAAATCGAGTCAAATTTGGCTTGTGGGGGGTTTTAAAGGCAAGAATGTTTCTATGGTGGTTCAAGACAAACTCCCCTTTTTGAAAGGGCGGGGGTTGAAACAAATGAAACTCAAATTTTTATTATAATCTAAGAGCCCCGTGTGATGGTTCGTGAACTAATCAAGCAAATGGAACCAAATTTGGCATGTAAGGGGGTTTTTAAGGCAATCATTGTATGGTGGTTTGGGGTGGTTTCTCTGGAAGGGACAAATAAAACATAAATTTCTACCGAAAATGAGAATTATCCAAGATACTTAATCACAAAACGTGTATTTCTCGGGTAAGAAGCATGTTTTGATAGAAGTTTGAACCCCTGCTGATTCAAGAAAAAAAACTATAAAAGTGCCAGTTACATTAAATTTTCCTTCATTTAGTTGCAAGCGTAGCAGCGCAGCGTGTTCAGCTAGTAACTATATAAAAATAACCTCATTTAAAACAATACTAAATACGTGCCTGGTTTGGAAATTTAAAACTTCCAAATCTTTGTCCAAATGGTATCGGTAATATTTACATGCGGGGCTTATTGTATGTGAAAGAAACCTCGAAATGGGCGTGACTCTCCAGACATTCTGAAATGGGTTACTGGATCTGCACTAGAGTTATCATTTTCTAGCTCTCGGATCAAAGCTGCTGCCAATGGTCACTTGAGGGAATGTTGTCAACAGATTTCTTCCATAATGCTTAGTCTTTTGCAATGGAAAACACTTAGATGATTTTGTGAACAGTGGAAAGATAGCCCACCAAGGCCCAAGAGGCTAATGAGCATTTTCAAATTGTTCTACTTGTTTTGTGTGAGTATTTATGAGTAAATGTAGGTGTGTGAAGTTATGTGTTAATATAGTTGTGAATATGTGTGAATATAATATGTATGAATCTATGTGTGGCCCGAACTTGCCTCGTAAACCATTTCTAGTTACAGATATTCCACTAAGCAGCTCAACCTCTCAAGGATTCTTACACTTTGTTGGGCTACCCATTACAAGGTTCACAAAATCTTCTAAGTGTTTTTCATTGAAAAAGACTTAGCATGTTATCGCAGTTTTGATTTGACACGGATTTCGGAGTTAGAACGGTTTTTTAACACGGATTTCGGAATGAATGCGATTTTTACACGGATTGTAAAAAACCGCGTTTATTCCAGAATTTGTGCAAAAAAAGCCGTGCAAAAGAACCATGGAAAAGAACCTTAGGCTTTGTGCACAAATTACGTAACGCATGAAGGGGGGGGGGGAGGGGGGTTGAGCAACCGTTACTTATTGTGACATATGGGGGAGGGGGGGTTTTAAAATCGTTACGTAACGAAATAACCAATTTGAAAAAAAAAATTAAAAGTGAATAACCAATTTGCATCAATTAAATTTCTTGTGTGCCAAGCAAAGTAGCAAATAGCAAGTAGAAAAGCCTGTTGAGGTGGCGGATTCATCCGTGTCTTGACCTACCCCGCAGTGGGATGTTAGGCAATCGTAACGTCTTTGGTTCCAGTACTACTTTACCCATGCCCTTTCGCTCAATGTTCAAGACTTCTATTCTATTTCATACCTACCGTAGACTGAAGAAACTTTCAACACTTTCTCTTCATATCTTTCATTCTAGCAAGCATTACTGTCCACTCTTGGTGCCTCATGGTGATGAGCGAACATCTCCTTCCACATCAAGTAGAAAAGGGTTAATTTATACTAGTTGAGAACTACGCTTAAAAATTCTGGGAAATACGTCAAATGAAAGGTTTCAATCTATATTTTGAAGAAGAACTTTCAAAACTGAGCCAAAATTTGTTTTTGTATTATTAATGACGTTTGCCATAACTGGTACACTGCAACAATTATCGCCATCGTTTTAAATTTTGGTTCTTTTCATGGCCAATCGCATGTGTTTCTTATAGGAGTGGCCATAATAAAAACACATGGTGCATCTGAAATTTTAAGAAAAATTGATTAAGTCTATCTTTTGATTTCCGACCAAATTCTAAGCTTCGATAAATGGAAACATACACTGAAAATTATTTTTTGTAAATTAGTTTTCACTCGTTTCGTAAACATGGATTATGCACATAGAACAAATGTCTCGTAAATTCTATGAAACATTCATTTTGCTTGTCTTCTAACAAAACGCTATCATTACACCTTTTTTGTACAATGCACAACATTAATTTCGTGAAGAGCAGAATAACTCCTCGTGGTTGAGTTTTTTTTTAAATATATTTTGAGCCGATAAAGTAGAACTGTCAGTCGTTCATGCAACCAGCCAAGAACCGTTTCTTTTTTATTGGTAACAAATTACTCGTAGATTTGTTTTCGTAGAATGAACTTATGTTCTTTTTGTGTCAACAAATGCTTTGTGCTTTTGATAGTTGCACATGTGGCTTTTTATACGAAGGAAGCTTCGTAGAGAGTACAAATCAGTTTCGTGGCAGAAATCTTCGAATAGATTTGTTAGTCCTGCCTTCGATCGTAATATAAACGAAAATTATTTTCAGTGTACTATTTAAATGTGATCTACTAAACGAAACGTATTTCATGATGATTTGCATCACCAATTGGCGCAATTTTCCATATATCGTACATCTACACGCTGAGAAATATATTGTTCTGTATGGATTTGTTGACTCACGGCTTACCCATAATATTTATTTATTCAAACAACACCGATTTAATTTTTGAACCAACAACAATTTTGTTTTGTTTCTAAAAGCGCTGCAAAAGAGGTTTCTGTTGAAAACAAAAAGCATTTTTTGATTCGACCACACCGGTTGAATTGAAAAAAAAAAATGTTTTTTTTTTATATTAGAACCATTGAAATAATAAGAAATTTTGTTGAATTTTTTGTTGATTGGTGATTCTACCAAATTATTTTGTTGAATCAATAATGGTTTCTGTTAAAAATATTAATTGACTAACAATATTGGATTCGATAAGAGATTATGTTGTTTCAAATATATGATTGCATTAAACTAAAACAATGCACTGCCCGGATCAAAAGGAAAACTCTGAATAGTACCCATACAAAAAAATATAATTAATAATAATTAGTAATAGGTCAATATTATGCATTGCATAAAATACTGTTGATTTAAGTGATATGAATAACACTTTTTTTGTGATACTTTAAATAATTTTTAAAGACATTTGAATAAACTTGTTGAACTAATGTTTGTAACAGTTTTATGAACATTAATTAGCCTGAATAAATGCTGTACAATGAGTGCAATGGTTTTCGTAACCTTTATATCAGCTTTAGGATACTGAAATGAAATTAATTGGATGATGTTTGCTATCTTTACAAATTTCAAATATATTAGAATTAAACATAAATACTCCATTTTAAGTACTTTGTTTCTTCCGTGTATGTTTTCACAGTGGGACCATGTTGGATTCAATTGGAATTCGTTTCGACAACTGAGTGTTTTTATTTGGAAAAATACATATATCGACAGAGATTTCTCATTAAGGCCTAACTGCTAAACGTAAACAATGGCTTTTTCCGCAAATTTCTAGCCATTTAAAAGTCGCCCATTCAATCTACCACAGTCATTTCGACGAGAAAAAGTTCACCTATCCGATGGAATTGGAGGCTTACATGGGTAGCCTTTGTGCCACAAGAAACTTAATCTCTGTCGATATGAATGCAGTTAGTTTTGATGCATATCATTGCGACTAGTTTCGACATTCAAGAGATTTTTGACCATCTTCCTGGGTGGATAAGATTTCACATGTTCTTGTTGATCCTCCGTATTATGATGTTGCGATTCAGCGGCTTGATGATCATTTAGAGCCGATGCGTAACCGAAATTATGAACGTAATTTATTTCGCCAAATAGTTCAAGAGGCCGATGATAAGTTGAATTTTGGTTGTTCAGCGACGCCTTGAAGCTGTCAATGCAGCGGAACTAAGGAGTTTCCTCGGACTATGTTTACTATGTTTACGTTGGAAGATTAATTCCCTAATTGGCTTCCAAACCCGATCCACTTTGTAGTCTGTTGAGTAAAAGTACGAAGCATTTGTTCCCGCAGAAATAACATTCGTATGTTTGTACGAAAACAATACAAATAACAACGAACATTTTGTCACAAATCAATAAGGAACGTCTTTCTGGTGGTTCCATGACCGACTACAGGTCTACTATATCGATCATTGAAAAACAGCGCAATTATTTGGAGTTGTCCAGCGTTTATTTTTAAAGTTTCTGACATGGGATTCGAACCTGTATTTTTAGGAAGAGCTTTCACTGAATCCGTGGTTGATCTCACTAGGCCATGGTAACTCGCGAGAAGATGCTTGATGAATGAGCATGGAGCTAGAACTCTCGACAGCACTTTAATTTTTATTTTGGGATAGATAAATTATTCCCACCCATCCAAGGAAACGCCATTTTGCATGAATACGATAAAAACAAAGCGCAGCGATTGGGTGGTCTTCACGAAATTCATTTCGTCCATTTTACAAAAAGGAGTAATGATAGCATTTCACCAGATAAAAAGTATTATGAATGTCTCATTTAATATACGAGACATTTGTTCTATGTACAAAATCCATGTTTGCAAAACGAGTGAAAGCTAATTTACGAAAACATATTTTCAGTTTATCATTGACAAATAATTTATATGTTTCAGAGCGAAAAAAATCTAGCCGCATCAAATAATCTTTGGATATTTTTAACACTAAATCGAATAACCATAGCATGTAGCGATTCGAATTGATTACCAGCAAAAAGCATCATCCACGGTCAAACCCTTTAAGAAGAAACAAATTCTGCCATTCGCCGGAAACTAAACAAAAAACCAACCAATGCTCATCCTTCCTTCCATTGATTTCGCGAGAATGGCTCGGTATGGCAAGCATATGTGCAACATCGAAGGCGCATACAGAATCCAAAGAATCAACCGATAGGAATAAACGCAAACTTCAAAGGCCTCCCCGCGACCAAAGGAGAATCGTTATCGCATGCACCGTGCGCGCTCAGCTGACGGCAATTATGCCCTTTATGTCGGCTACCGGAATTTTATGCTCGGCTTATCCCCTTAGCATTCCCAGTGCTACCATATGTGCCTATGTTTACGCACGTTGTGCGAATGCTCAGCGAGTGCTAACCTACCGTGACCGTTCCCGGCGACGAAGGGCCAAACGTCGGTCGCTTCAGGTTTCGTTGAAAGCGGGCAATCAAATGTGCATTGATGTACTGAAAGCAATTGATCCTTTAGTGGATCATTGTTATTATAATTGTTGCCAACCCGTTCATTTTTGCGGCTTCCTTTGCATTGGAGCAGTGATTTCAGGCTGCCTGTGATGCGGAAAAAAACGTTTGGTTTTTGTTTGTTAAAGGCGCGTGAAAAACTAGGTACCGAACAGGTGCGGAAGTAGTTGCAAATGGCAAAGAAAAAAAAAACAAACTGCAAAAACCCGGTTCATGCTTTTACGTTAAGTGTAAGCTTTCCATAAACGCAAATACAGCTCGACTGAAAACATGGATGGGGGTTGAGCAGGGCTGAAAACAAGTTGGAGTATTTTTTTCCTATGGTTCGCGCGTTTCGATTAGGCGGAGAACCACCCTATGCCGAATTTATTCCTCTTTAAATGCATGCATTTTTCGCATGCATTTGCACTCTTTATCCCCATGGAGAGGAGCTCAAATCCGCTGTTGTAGAACTTTTTGCTTTCAAAGCGAATTTTGATATGGAGTGTTCAGTTGTTTTTTTGTTTCCATGCCACCGACTGTTGTCGATTACTGAATAGCAGTTTTGTCATCTTCGTCATCAGTTTGTAAGGTGCATTCATATTTGAACAACGGGCAGCCACATGCGGGTTGCGACTTGCTGGCATGTGGGGTTCAAAATAATTAATTCGGTTTGAAAAAATCAAAACCGGAGGTACATGATCAAAGTAAGACTGAATAAAAAGTCACATGCTGCATCTTACTCAGTGTAAATGCACCTTTACATAGCATGGGTACAACTTCAAACGAGCAATCATAGCATCAATATGGAAACATGTTTTTGCAACTAAGTGAATCCTAGGTTTTACTGCAACAGACTGTATTGTCATCCCATGTGGGACAACTGGTTTGACAACGAGTGTACACGATGGACCTGATTTGACAAAATTAACTCTTCCTCAGTGCCACTTCACGGTGTAAACAAATGAGTAGCGGCCAAGCTTTTTATAATTGAATTCATATCAGCTATTCGATATGAAAAAACTAAATTTTCGCCCGGTCGATCTAGACACATAAAGTAAATAAATTAATCGATGTTCACGGAAACAAATCCGTTTCTGTTTTCATGAACAAAAAATCACGATACTAACTCTCTTCTTATGTTATGAATTCGTGACTCTTATTCATGGTTTCATGATTGAAATGACAGATACGAGTCATGAACTTAGGAAGTATTGTTTTACCTCTAATCTTAAATTGTGTTATTAGCTTCATTAATCAAGAGTCTTTTCAAGAATAACTATAGCGTAGACATCCACCAAGTCTCGAGTACTTTTTCAAAAGGACGTAAGTCACAAATGTAAACGAACGTGTTATTCATGGCATGTTATTAAAAATCATGTATGTATGCCCATATTTATTGAACTTTTGATGGATTATTTCTGAATGTTTTTATTAACTTTTTACAAAACGGTGTAAAATCACTTTTGCACTTTTGGGAATAATGTAGATACGCCGCTTGTGTTGAAAAGTAACTTGCACGCAGTTGATCATTGTTATACCGCTTGAATGCCCCTTAACGATGCGTTTTTTAAAGTCTTTATACTACAAGGTTACAAATTTAGAGTATTTTTAGCAAAAATTGTAACATGTCCGGATTTTAAATAGGAATAAAAATAAACTCAAAAAAAAGTTCAATGCTGATTTTCTCATTTCCGTCCAAATTGTTACTTACGTCCATTTGAAAAAGTACACACATGAAGAAGTACTATACAACACAGCACTCTTCATCAACATTAGGTTCGAATCTTGAAGGTGGAATTATTTTTGTTTTAACTCAGAGTCGATAAAGTAGATTTGTTAGATTCATGGATAAAGTTTTCAGTATCAGGAATTCAGCTCATGGTTTTGACCCGATTTATTCATGATTTCATTGCCGCGGGAAAATAGTTCATGATATCATGAATATTGTTCATGGTGTATATTCTTAACACGAAAACACAACATATTCATGAAATCAACCTGTTTTTCTCGTTTAGAAGAATACATTTTTTCCCGTGTTGTGATGGAAAGGACTGTACATGACTAGTCTACGAGTAATGTATGCATTAAAAAATTGGCAAGTTTCTTCGATATTTTATGAGATTTTTCTGCCACTTGGTGGCGCAGTTAAAAACCTTCTTTAATAAACCTCACTACCACCTGCAACCCAGGAGCGAATAAACCGCCACCCCGAGGCACTTCGTATCGTTGGACAGATGCAACAGATCTGGCAATTACGAGATCATCTCCTTGCTGGACGAAGCGGAGAGCATCGATAGGAAGCCTGGAGAGCCTGATGCAATCGGACAAACCGTCAAAAGTATCTCCAGTCCATGGACATCGTCATGTTGAAGTAAAGGTCCGGGCCGGGCGTTTCGGAGCAACAGGCTTCCAAAAACAGCGCAAATGACAATGGTCAAGGAGATTTTCCCGGCGAAGCGCGGAATGGTGGTGATGATGGACGAAGAGACATATCAGACTCAGGACGGCATCGACTGGCAGGTGACGGAATAATCCATGTCGCCACTAAAGGTGCCGCCTCACGGTGCTTGAAATCCATGTTTTAGTTCACTCTAATACAGTCAAAGAGATTCGAGAAACGGTTTTTAAAATATATGAGCTATGAAGTGATAATAACTATTTCGTAGAAATCTTTGGCGTAACGATATTACTTTTGTTTTACGGTGTACAGGCGATTGAATTTCGTTGTGGTCGCATATATTCAGTTTTGAGCTTTTAAAATACATATTCTGGAAGTAATCATGAGCACATTTGGTATACCGATAAAGAGAAACGTTTAACTTTCTGCGTTACCTACACAGATAAAAAGAAACATTGAATTTTCTGCGTTTCTAATGCACATAAAGGGAATGCTAGATTTGGCAGAAAATAATGGGATATTTTATGTAAATTTAAGCCAGAAAACGCCTCAATCAAGCCTGTTGTATGAAAGATTGCAAACATTGTTGTATGGCGCATCAAGAACTACAACCAATTGCGTTGTTAACGCCTCCTTTGGCTTGGAATTAAACGAGCGGAAATTTTACGCGCTAGTTAAAATCAATTATTTTTTTCTGTGTATTGCACATAAAACGATTGCTAGATTTGGAATAATATAATGGAACCTATCATGTTAATTTAAGCAAGATATCACTAGAATCAAATCTGTTGCATGAAAGATTGCAAAACATGGTGTAAGCTGTATGAAAAATTGCAAACAATAACATTGTTTACGCTTGCGTAGGCATAAACTTAAACGTCTGGAAATTTTACGCGTCTGTTGAATTTTTTTTTTGTTTTTGTTTAGCTATGGACAGAGAAAGAAAAAAAAATGCTGCTTACATCATATGTTAAAAGGCGAATAAAATGAAAAGCCCGCAATCGTTGATGTATTTATTTCGCTTTGGAAGACCAATTAAAGGGTGTCCACAGTAAAATTGCAACACTTTCAATAAGCTGTAACATTTCGCCCTTTGGGTTGATTTCAACGAAATTTTGGGTGAAATGATCTCCTATTGTTTACACTGCGTGAGTCTCATTGTGAAATGTGTCGAAAGTGGAGCCGAAGGAACAGCAAGTGCGCGAGAACCCACTTCTTTCGCACCGAGCCATCGAAAAAAGATGTTGAAAATTCACCAGACACTGTCGCGTGTCATAAAACGTTTTGGTGAACGTTTAACTATCGATCGGAAGAAGGTGAGTGCTAGAAAAAGTGTTCCGTACTGTGTGAAGGATGTGTTCCGTTCGAGATTCCGTCGCGAAAAAGCTGCATTTGACCAAAAGTTTCGTGCAGAAAGCCAAGAAACGAGCCGGGCTCCGTTCATTCAAAGTTCAGAAAGGTCCAAACCACAATGAAAAACAGAATAGGACAGCTAAAACACGTGCACGTATTGGAACGTCCATTAATTATGTCATGCAAAATATGGCTATTTTGGCCCCCTGTCACGTTTTTTGTATGAACCTTCAAAAAATTTTTATGGATCGTCACGTTTAGGGAATATAAAGGCACATAAAGGGAGCGCTAGATTTAGCAGAGATAAACGGGATAATTCGTGTAAATTTACGCCGCATAATGCCTGAATCAAGTCTGTTGTATGGAAGATTGCAAACATTGTTGCATGGCATATGAACTATTGCAAACAATTTCGTTGGCTTGGAAACAAACGAGGGAAAACTTTACGCGCCTTCAGAAGGCTTCCAAAAGTTGGACATTTGAATTCAGAATTATATATGTATGAACGTTACTCTAGTGCGCATTGAAAACTAAAAAGTATGTATTTGTATCTCGAATAAACTCAAATAAGTTTGAAACGAACTTAAGCAAAACTTTTCAGAAGGTCAAGAAAAAAATCTTCAGGAGGAAATTCTTCAGAAGTCGGAAATTCTTCAAAGAAAGTCAAGGAAGATCTTTTGAGAAATTAAGGAAAGATCGTCAGAGAACTTCAGAGATTTCGGTTAACTTCTGAGGTTTCAAATAATTTGAATGTACCGGAGCAACAAAAATTAAATTAAATCGAAATGATAGCTTTATTCAAAGTTTGTATATAATTTACAGATGCAGTAAACAAAAGAGGATTAACTGCTAATTTCTCATGATTATGAGAGAAAATAGCAATTGTGTAGAAGCGATGGACGGAAATCACTTAAGATCCCAGAAAACACAACATCGCAAATGATAGCGGATATGAGTAAAAAGTGGAGGCGATATACGCAAAGTTTACATAGCATCGACCAACTGGCTATGGTGGATGGTGAATACAAGTTCACGTATGTCAACATGGGAGTGAAAGGAAGGATCAGTGATAATGGAGTATTTGCCGATTGGTCATTTGCGAAGTCGATGTACAGGAACGAGCTTCACCTTACATCACCGTGACCACTTTACCCGAGGGCCAAGTCCGTTACATATGCCGGCACCTTAAGTTCTCACACCAAGTTCACGATTAGGATTCTCCTGTTGCTGACAATCAGTAAGAAAGGGATGTCGAAACCACTGTTCTTTTCTTCTGAACTTGTGGGAGAGTAAGTGGTAATTTGGTCGGACCTAGAATCGGCCCTTTTACCCGAAAAGGTCGTTGGATGAAATTGAAACCGCCTGAACATCACTGTTATACCGAAGAATGCGAACTCTCTGAATGTTCCCAGCTGAGACCAATCGCGGGTTTCTGGGATAACCTTTAACCTGGGAGCTATTCCATCATTTTGTGAGTCAATCCGAGAAACAGCAGATTGAAAATAATAAAAAAAAAAAAAGAAGAAACTGAAACATATACGAACATCGTTCTGGAACAATCACTAGAATCATAGAATTCGATCCGTTCCATTTGTTTGTGCATCCTGCAGCGCTACAATGCCAAACTTACGCAACCATAATAAGTTCGGCATGAATTCGGGTAATTTTCAAGTAATTGAGAGATTTACAATTCCTGGTTCTGAGTACTCAATCTGTCACACTTACTTAATCTTTTAATCTATTTTTGTTGTCTGGGTCTACACAGAAAAAATTGATAAATCATATCAGATGCATGAAATTACCCCTCGTTCAATCGCAAGCCCAAGCAAGCGAAAACAACGAAATTGTTAACTTGAAAATGAGAAGAAAAATTAATAATTTCCATTTAATTCCAACTACCTCTATTGCTTATCTTGACAGATACGCGTATTTCGTCTAAAATGTGCAGACTTTTTCAATGTCGTGTACTCATACTCGACTGAAAGAAAACCTTCACAAACTGACGTATATACATATATATTAATTTTTAAATACAAACACTTGTACCCACAGCTAACATTTATGCAGAATTTATCCTGAGTCAAATCTAAAAATTAAACTTAATATGAGCCTCGCCTTGTCCCTTGTATTATTCCCTTGCGAGGTAGAAAAGGAGGATAAAAAATCTCTGGTCACGTCTTCCATTGGAAGACGTTGGTCCCGGCTCATGTGTTGATGAGTGCGATGTGAATGGGTGGAGGTGCCCCTTTCCGGTACAGAATCAACCTAACGTCTGAGAGCGAAGGCGGATTGAGATGTACAAATACATGAAGAGCTAATTACGGCTGCAAGTTTGAAAGACAACGCGGAGCTACAAATTCCGCGGAGCTACTTTCCGAGGTACGACCCTGCCTATTACAAAGACTGAATGGGAGTGAGAATAGCTTAAGCATGGGAATTTTCTTGAATGAGAAGGTGTTAAAATTTCTATCAGAATATGCTTCTTACCCGAGAAATACACATTTTGTGTCTTAGTTGCCCGAATAAATCATTTGTCTGAAAGCACCCCTCTCCCCATCAGAGACCATCGTCCACCATCGAAAAAACTCCTCGAGAAAACTCCTGCCCGCAAGAACCCCCAAATGCCAAATTTGGTTCCATTTGCTTGATTAGCTCTTGAGTTTTGCATAAATTTGTGTTTCATTTGTATGGAAGTCTCTTTTTCAGAGAATGGAGGTATTTCGAACCACCATAGAAATAATCCTGCCTCAAAAACCCCCACATGCCACATGAGGTATCATTAGCTTTAATGGTTTTCGACTTATGCAGAAATTTGTGTTTCATTTGTAAGTGACAGAGGAGCGGTCTGTTGTGCCTCCTAAAACCTCCACATGTCAAATTTTACTCCATTTGCTTGATTTGTTCTCGAGTTATGCAAAAAATTGCATTTCATCCGTATGGCAGCCCCCCTCCAAAGGCGGACGGGTCTCAACCTACCATAGACAAATTTCTTACCTTCAAAAACCTTCACCCTCAAAATTTGGTTCCATTTGCTTGATTAGTTCTTGAGTTTTGCTGAAATTTGTGAGCCAAGAAAGAATTCGATACTTCAGCTCCAAGTCGCTGAATCCACCAGTTTAGTGAACAACAGCATTTTTATGTGAAAATTCCTGAAAAATCGAGTGGAATGGGTCTCACTTGCCGCAAAATTCAGTGGGCGGAGATATTGGGCTTATTTTACCCCAGTTCCACTGAATTTTAGAATAATGCCCAGTAATCTATGCTTGGTCTGCGGTAGTCAAAATAGGCCTATTCTTATTTAAAATTGAATGGAAGTAGTTGCAGCACCCGCCCAAGTCGGGAAATAGAGATATTGGGCTTATTTGGCCCCAATATACGTATTTTTTAATATTGCTAATTAAACTATGATCGGAGGGATCTGCGGTAGTTAAAGGCCTATTCTCACGTAGAATTTCCTTAAAAATCAAATAGACGTAGTTTCAGTCACCGCACGGATCGGGTAACGGAGATATTGAGCTGGTTTTACCCCAGTTCCCCCCCTGCAAAATGGTGAGTCGACAACCGTGATGAAGCGTGCGTCCCCGCAACATAGCTCTAGTCCTCACAAGTTCCTACCTCATGCTTCCATGGTTCAAAAGATGACAAAGACCGCCAGCTAAGCGTTGCGTACTTAGCTGGTAGTGTAGCCTGGGCACTGATGTCCTTCTGACATCAGCTAGATTGAGGAGGTGCGTGTTAAGCGTCTGTCCACCAAGGAGGTGTGGCTCAAACAGCGTCTGTCCTGGCATCTAGCGGTTGAGTAAGCAACGCTGTATTGCGTCAACTATACATTAGGTGGCAGCCGCACCAAGGCGATGTAGCATCGCGACGCCGGTATAGTAGCATGCTGATATCTTATCCTACCACAAAGAGTGGAAGCATTCTTTATACGGTATATAATTTCAGATCATCCATGGAATTCCTGGCATTGTATAGTAATTTGGAATTGTTTTCGTCTCTCGTGGCTATGATAATGCAAGTCCGTCTACAATTCCAGCAGGATCAGCAAAATTACAATATATAATTGTTATTAGCATTGTATATTATACCATCCCTTCACAATATTCTTAATGATATTTTCAGCTTCCCATTCGCATCGTCGTAAGTTTTAGCTCACCTAACTCACGATACGTATTTGAAAAGATAGGAATGTTGTTTTAGTGTTTTAGAGAGGATTATATACGACGAATTTTACAAAAAAAATCTCTATCCAAAATTATCAATTCAAAGACTAACATTGTTCATGATCCTATACTTTCTATTTTACAGACATAAAGAATCATTTATGGGCCCAGTAGAAAACAAGAGTTATCGACAATTTTTTTTTTTGTAATTTGGGAGTAATCATACTCATATGAAATTTATTTGGCAATATTGTTTGCTTAAATTTTCTGTGTAAGCTGCTAGGTGGTTAACTTTATTTCATTATACATATCACGTAGGAATTTTTAGTTATTTTAGAGTTTTAATCATCTAATATCGCAGCGGAAGAGGCAAATAGCTGCATTTCATGACGCAGAAAATTACATCTGTAGGCTTTGAAAATTACGGAATCTGCTTTTGCACTTATTACTGAATGTATTTTTCATTTCTTGTTTCCAAATGGACTTTTTACCAATTCTGACCTGGTCTAATTCATGCAACGTTGTATGCTCTTTGGCTAGTGTTTGATTTTACAGGTCAATCTTTGTCATTGCTTCATCACAGCTCACAATATCAATAGATTTGGAAATATTTTTTTATTGATTTTACTTCATAGATGATTTTAAACTTTACATATTGTTTTTTTTTTTGCCAATTTGTCTCTTTTTTCTTTCCAATATATCTTCCCTTTCCTTATTTAGTAGCAATAACTATTAGGTGAGCGAAAATAAAAGCAGATTGTGGTTATAAACTGTTATAAAAGCATCAAGCAACAAAGAGCGACCATGGCAACAGTAAAGTAAAATGTACCTTACTAACATGTTTATAGGTACATTTGCTTTCTTCAAAATTTCAATAGAATTAACAAACTTTTTCAGGATACCTCAAATCAAGATTTTGTTGAAATGCTGCTATCACTGAAAACGAACAAAAACGTGCTCAAACGCAAACCACAGAACTCTACACTTTAACACTTTACAATATTTCTTGCATTTCAGGATCAATATATAAAGATCATATATAATAGAAGCGAATTCTTGAACACGCAGAAAAATACAGCATATTAGAATCAAATATACGAGTGCTTTGATTCGAATAGATGATTTTGATTGAATCAAGTAGAGATTTATTTGTTTTTAAAACCACTCAGCGTTGGTTTAAAAAAAAATATTTGAATCAACAATATTTCTATTTGATTTGAAAACAAAATCTTTTCAAAATGGTTGATGTTTTGAGCATGAGTATTTCCTTCACGTCATTTTATAACCCTAAAACTGCAAAATGGACTCGTCGAAGGCGATTTTTCATCGAGGAACTTAAAGTTAAAACGCTGGATGTGGATGAATTTGAAGTGACGGAGTTATTGAAATCGTTTCAGCTGTGTGATGCTGTTGTCGGTACATTCATAGGTATGCAAATAAAAACTAATTATGTTCAAAATTTTAATTTTTGTGTCTTATTTCAGTGAATCGGTACACCAACGATATTCTGAAAATCATCGAACGGAAGGAGGAGGAAGAGCTGATAACGCAGCCATTTTTGACGGAAAGAACAAAATGCATCCATGGTATAAACGTATAGAGAAAAAGTTTGGTTAGTAAACCATAAAAAATTCTTAAAACTCAAATCAGCAATCTTCTTCCATCTTGATCCAGTTTTCCTCAGTTGTTTGAATCAGCACCTGCTTTTCCAACAGCCAACAAGATGTCTCAAGAGCTGAATGTACAGCAAATTATTTGCTACAAACGTCAGCAAGAGGAAAGGCAATTCTAACCAAATATCAATCAAGCCAAAACCAACGTCTGGCAACAAGCGCGTCATAACGCAAATCCTGATGGACAAGTTTAAAAAATAAATAAATTTAAAGCATACCTGGAATTGAGTTATCAATCAACCAGAATTATTCCTAAAACAAATCCCATATTATTTTGAATCAAAGCGTTTTTGTTTTGATTTAAAAAGAAGCACGTAATTGAAGTAAAAATATTTATATTTGATTCAAATAACGATATGCTAGATTCAAATAAAAATATTTTTGAATCTACATCCAGTCGTATGGCAGCTTGATCGTAAAAACAAAAAAAATTGCTTTGAAACTAATAACGTTTATATTTGATTCAAAGAAAATTGCAATTAGGCCCTGAGTCAAAAATATTTTTCTTTGAATTCAAAGTGATTCATTTTTGAAATAAATATCTATTTCTCTGCGTGAAATGGAGGGACCATCAGGCACCCGATTGAATATTCTGATGGGGAGAGTGAAATGCCAACCCCCATTGCTAATTAGTTTAGGAATAGAGGGCGGGCTCTTTCCCCACCCATTGGGGCATCCTCATGTTCGATAGCTTGCTCTTTGACCAATTGTTCAATCTTGTTGTTAGAAGCAGATTCTTTATATCCCTGTGGATACGTATAAGTGATGTTGCCTATCGATCCACCCAACCCCTTTTTGGCCCTTCATACAATGACATGATTAGGATAATCAGTGGTTACTAAAGCTTGATAAGGTTCGACAGCGAGGAGAGCCCATTGCTGTTGGACTTAGTTTCCATGCTACAATGGGTGGTAGTACATATCATACATATCACATCAAAAATGCTATTGTTCACTAACCTTGTGTTACTGGAGCTGAATTATCGAATTCTTTCGCGATTCATGTACTGTTTTCCTATTGTGCAGTGGTTGTGTTTTTTCTCTAAATTGTTAAAATCGAAAGAAAATAAAAAATACATTTTATTATACAAACCATACTTATTAATCCCCACGCATCTTTTCATCTAGTAAATTGATATTCCTTGTAAACTCGAAACGACTGCCATTAGTGGGTTCTACCCACTTAACTTCAGCTCTAAAATAACTGATGTAAATATTTTTTGTTTGCATAACAAACCAAAATAGTTTTAAATTTCTTATACCATTTCTGAGTCTATAATACACTATTCAACAGATTCCCATCATTGTTACAAAATTCGTTCGTCCCATTCCGGTTATCATCATCTAAAGAGATTTGTTTTTTAAACTTTCAACCAAGAAGCCATAATCGTGCAACGGTTTCATACAAAACGAATTTAATTTTCCCTTCGAACCAAGTTGCTCGCATTATTCAAAAAGCCACAAGAGTAATTTAACTCATTGTTTCCACAAAAGAAGCAGCCAAATTTCGGCAATGAAGTTTGAACAAATTCTACATTAATGCCCATCAGCCATCATCATCAGCAGATACTCCATCACGACGCGTTGCCGGCTCCATCAACCGACACGGGATACCTATATTAAAAATATGCCTCTCAACGTCATCATCATCATCATCAACATCAGCATCGTCTTCATTTGAGTCTTCAAAGAAACCAACCAAAGTGGGATGGAAACGAAATTGAAGAACGAAATTGTGAATTACTGGTATCCGGGATCCATGGGCTTTCATCTTTTCGTTAGGCTGAGTAACGCGGTGTTGTTGGGCTGCAGCATTGTTGACCTCTCCGGGCGGCCCAGGTCGCGGTTCTCCACGAGGAGCCACCTCTGAATCCCGGTGAACTTTACTCTCTGGAGGTTGAACCTATTTAATGGTAAGTCTTAGAGTTAACAGCTTCCTCCCGGCGCTGCTTTGCGTTCTCGTCCTGATCGATCAGAACGGATGGATGAATGTGAAATGAGAAGGCAGAGATAATGATGGCTTCAAATTACATAGTCGGAGGAGCACTTATGGGGTGTAATTATGGTAAAATCTAGTATTATTCAATGTTTGCGTTCGTGAAGTGTTAAGTAATCCTAGCGAACACGTTATTATTTTTCTATGGAGTGATTCTAGTACTTGTGTTCTGTACCTTTAAAAAAATCGTTAATGTTAGAGCATAATTTGTAAATACTTCCCTGCTCCGTGCTTTGTCTTGAAACAATACAAATCCGTTCGTTGCCGCCTTTCACCTCCAATTAATCACTTTGACTGATTCGATGAAATTGAGTTCATCCCGGGCGGCACCTTAAAACCGTATCCCCGCGCACTTCATTATTCTGCATGTTCTCCCTAATGGATGGTCGCTCATCATTTCCTACTCTCCCAGCGGCCCGTAAATTGAAAACGCTATTCATGTTAATAATCAATTATCATTTCCCTAAAGCCAGATTCGCCCCTCCACCAGATCCGAGGTGGAAAAAACTAATTTTGGACCTCATATTCGTTCCGCGATCGTGCGCGTCAAACTCTGCAGAGTTCCACGTAGAGCGCAGCGATGCTCCAGATATAATTAACATGACGGATTAGGCACCTTCTCTTTTCACCTCGAAGTGCGGATGGTACCGTGTCTTAAGTCAGCGCCACTCTATCGCATCGATCAACTGAACCATTTTATTCCGAGTGAAAGACAATCTGTTGAGTCATTCGAAATTTGATGCCCACTCATTTTGTGCCGAGAGAACGGCCGCTAACCGTTGTTTTCAAATCGAATCACGGCGTTAAAATCAATGTTCTGGCCAGCGGCGATCTCGGGATGATCGTATTCCTTGCCGCATGGCTGTTGCCGGTGAAGGTTTGTGAAATTGATGACATCCCTTCTCGGGAAAATCGAATCCAATCAAAGCCGGCGATGACGACGAACAATAGTTCTCATCGCAATGTCAGCTATTTTCGTGGTCTAAATGTGCGGCATAGCTAGAACCCGATCGGTTTCCGAGTGATTAAACGGTTGTAAGCCGGCGTGAAAATGATGCCTCGCGAAGAGTCACGATGTGGGCCGATATCCGTATCGGTCGGTCGGTCGGTCGGTCTGGTTCGGATCGTTCCAAATGTGGTGCGGTGCCATTTGCGATGAATAATTAGATCAACCGAGGATCGAATCGTAGATATGGCAGTATAAAATTCGAGCGCTTATTTTTCGGGGCGGTTGGAGGATTTAAGTGGTCAGGGGAATTTTATGGGAAGCTTTGTAGAAATTGTGTTAATCTTTGGATCGGATAAGTACGGTTCCGGTTTGGTGCGATTCAATTTTGGCGATATGCTTCTATTCATTCCCAGTTTGGATGTGAACCATGGGATTTCTAGTGTTGGTTTAAAGCTGGTTCCAGCAGAGCGATACTTTTTAAGACGGGATGGAAAATCTGCAACTAGACACCTGAAGAACCCAGGGTGTGGGGATGAGGGTGCCAACTCCTCGACCCACTAAAAACTCACCCGTGCCTTAAGCCCTGGACCCTCCCCGGAACAACTTTTCGGTATTACTTCAGGGAGGGGGCTATTGTGCTTGTTAAGCACTCACTATGTCTAACTACTCTGGGCTTTAAAGACTGTATTCGATGAAATTTGGACACACAAAATAGGTCACCAAAAATTTTTCCGTGAGCCCGATTCTTTGCAAACTTTCTGGAAATAAAGTACTACTAAATGGTGAAGTTTGGTTTATTGAACCTCTTCTCCCAACCCAAATGCCCGCACCTTTGCCTTGACCCCTTTTATCAAATGTTGGGCAATAATAGGACCGACTTGCTTACTTACTTTTAACCACACTTTCTTTAGTTCAAGTTCATTTTCTATCAGTTTTGGAGTTTTAACGAGCTTAGCCTTCATGATTGCCCAAAAATTTTCAATTGGGCGAAGTTCCGGAGTGTTTGGAGGGTTGACGTCTTTTGGTACAAAAACTACATTATTATCTCTGTACCAGGCTAAGACGGCCGGGCATAGTGGCAAGATGCCAAATCCGGCCAAAACAGTGTCGGGCCATCGTGAGATCTCAAGAAGGGCAGAAGTCGTTTTTGGAGGCATTCGTCCTTGTAGATTTGTCCGTTGACGGTCCCAGAGGTGATGAAGGGCTGACTCATTTTGCCACATCCGCAGATCGCTTGCCAGACAAGGAATTTTTTGGCGAATTTCGACAGTTTCTTCTTCCGTACACTCTCCGGAACGGCCAACTTAGAGGTGGCGACGTAATGTTCCTGTCCTGGCATTTGTTTGGTGTCAGCTTTAATGTAGGTCTCGTCGTCCATCACAATACAAAACGGTTTTGTGAGCCACTCCCTGTACAGTTTTCTTGCACGAGTTTTGGCCACCGAGTTCTGTTTATCGCTTCGGTTCGGTGCCTTCTGGATCTTGTACACATGTAATCCAGAACGTTCCATTATTTTCTGCACAAAATGAACTGAAACTTTTGCCTTTTTCGCAACATCCCTGATCGAAATGTCGGGATATCGCTTAAATTGGTTCAATACCATCCTGGCCTTCTCCGGATTTGATGTGCCACGTTTTTTGCCACTACCATTATTCCGCTTGATTGTCTTAAGGTCCTTGAACGTTTTGATCACATGAGATACGGTTGAATGTGCGACTCCGAGCTGTTTTCCGATCCATCGATGAGAAGCGTTTGGGTTTTCGAAGTGAGTGCCCAAAATTTGTTGGCGCACTATTTCTTCATTCGAAGCTATCACTGAAATCACTTGACTGATTTTTACGAAACTCATTACACAATTGACACAACACAATGAAATACATTCAGTTAAAATTTCAACAATTTTTACGCACACGCGAAAAAGTTACGAACAATTTCGTGTGTCCAAATTTCATCGAATACAGTCTTAAGTAGTTATGTGGTCCCTGCGACATGCCGTTGATCGTTTCGCCATTTTTGATGGAGATCGAGGACAATCTGAGAGGCTGCTATGCATACCGCGTCCCAGATGTCCCGGTCTTGGCACATCCTCTGGGCCAGGTTATCCGGAGTCGTGTCGTGACCGATTTCGGCTATCATGCCGGATCTGGCGCCGTCGAAGCGAAGCGCTCAGAACATTCGAAGAACACATGTTCCGCGGTTTCCTCAACTTCAGTGCACTCAGTGCATGCGGAGGACTGAGCATGCCCATATTTGTGCAGCTGTTGTCTAAAACGACCGTGGCCTGACAAAATCTGCGTTAAGTGGAATTTCCGGGATTAGTCCACCGACCTTTAGTGGAGTTGTTCCATTCCCTTTGCCACTTAACCATAGATGTGGCTCTAGTGGTCTTTCGTATACCTCTTGTTCCACGTTGTTCGAAGCATTCTATCCTCTTTTATGACAATGCCTGTTGGCATCATCCCGCTAGGACGCAGACCGCGTACTCTCTAGCTTACTAATGTAGCTCTTGGTACTCAAGGCGGTGATCCATGCCGGCCTGCCGCACCTAAGTAAGGACACTGAGACACTGGCCAGGCATTTACGCTTACTCTCTTGCACCGCCGAGCTAATCGACATCATCCGGGATAATGCCGATATAGCCATAGAGGCTTTCTTGGATTGTTAATCGACGTGACTGATAAAGGACAGCTTATCGTCAATCATGACCCCATTAAACCACAAAGACCTCCTTGATTCAATCTTGCATTTACCTGCACTGATCGCCACATATTGCTCCGATTATCGGTTGTCTACAACCGTGACCTCAGTCTCATGATGGTCTAGCTCCAGTTTCCTGGAACTCATCCATCTCTCGACAATGCCAATGGAGTGCGAGCCTGTTAGCTCCACCTCTTCAATGGATTCACCACATATCTCCAGGGTGATGTCGTCCGCGAACCCAACTATCTTCACCCCGTTCGGGAACTCAATCCGTAGTAACTCATCATACATACGGTGTTCCATAGCACCGGACCCAGGATCGAACCTTGTGGGACGCCTGCGGTGATCTGAACACGTTTCTGGCCTACCTCTGTGTTGTATACCAGTACGCGATTCTGGAAGTAGCTTCCAAGAATCTTGTACAGGTACTCAGGAACCTGAAGGCGTTGTAACGAGTCAGCGATAGCCACCAAACTGGCGCTATTGAACGCTTTTCTCTTGTCAAGAATTACCACTGCTCAGTGGCAGACTCCTCGCCTCTTGCGCTGGATTGCAACCTCAGCCGCCTTGGTACGGTCAGCATGGAATCCACCGTCGACTTCCCTTTGCGGAAGCCAAACTGGTTGTTAGACAGACCGCCTATACCCACTGTGTATTTTGTCAGTCTGTTGGGGATTACCCTCTCGAGCACCTTACCCGCTGTATCCAACAGGCATTTAGGTCTATATGCCGATGGATCCCTTGGTGGCTTCCCTGCCTTTAGTTGCAACAATAGAGTCTGAATTTTGCAGGCGTCCGGGAAGACGCCCTCGTTCACACACTTTTGCATCACCACCCTGAACATTTTGGAGTCCAGCAAGATAGCCGTCTTGATAGCCATGCTCGGAATATCATCCGGTCCCGGCGCTTTGTTCACCTTTAGCGAATTTGCTTTCGCAATGAGTTCTTCGTTCGTCACCGTCGCCTCGTCGCCGGCCCCCGTTGTGCCGTTGTAATGCCCACGTCATCACAGGTGTTCGGCTGAGCCGCCCACCCTTCCGTTTCTATGACAGCGTTAAGGTCTGGGATACTGAAACGCTGGTCATGGGACAAATCTACGGCGGTGGGGGGCCATGGACACGGGTCGTGGTTCGGAAAGAGTCCCCCAACGATCACCTGTAGCAGCTCTGGTGATTGCTCGGTTGGAGTCACCGTTCTTCTGGTTTTGGCCATTACTACCCGATAGGCGTCACCTTACGGATTTCGCGTTGGCCTTCTGACACATGCCCTCAGCAGCGCGCTTCGCTTGCTGGCCTTCGCAGCGACTCAGCGCCCCTCTACCGCTCGATCTCTCGGCGTCTGACCACGCTATTTGCATCCTCCGTCTTGGCGGAGGAGGCAAAGGTCTTCTGAGGTCGACAATCGACTCAGTCTCGCCAATACACCGCCGATCTTCCATTCCCTCGGATCCTCCATTCTGCCCCTCTACGCTCGGATTCCTCTCGGCGTCTGACCACCCTTATTTGCATCCTCCGTCTTGCGAGGAGGTATGTTCTTCTGAGGTCGACAATCGACTCAGTCCACCAATACACCGCCGATCTTCCATTCCTCGGTTTCACTTCACTCAGCAGGGTCGCATCGCACGATCGTGTAAGTGCCACAACGAGTCGTTCACCGTAAGGTTCTTGGGTTTCGCGTAAGTTTCGTTCCCTCTCAAGTTGCCTCTTTAAAAAATGTCTCTACGTCAAAGTACGACGTCACTCCATCTGCGGGCCAATGGAGTGGATGCTCGCTCCGCACGCCGCTTTGAACCAGACGATACAACAACGAACAAGCCAAAGTGGTCGCTATGGGTGTAGCCATCATCCACTCTCGCACCAGTCAAGCAGCCCAGGACTGCTGAAAGCTGGCGGATCGATTATCGATTCCGCTCCGTTTCTGCGTGTAGGAACTCTTGGTACCCGTGCTGGCTAGGTTTGCATTGCCGAGCCTCCAGCCAAGGTCTCCAAAAGAATTTGGGCCCTTGGGGTTGATAAGGCGGCTCCCCACCCGGAGCGCGCCCAAGCGTTGAAGTCCCCGCTATTACCACCAGAACTTCGGCCAGGGTCAAGCTCAGTTGTCATACGATCAAGCATATTAGAAAATTATTCAATCAACCATCTTGGCGGTGCAGCACTTAACTGCAGAAGAACACTCCATTCACTTTTACAACCGTGAAGCTATCGTTTGTGGTGGACACAACCTCATGAACCAGGTAGTTGCCCGTCGTCCATAATGCCACCATATTGGACCTGTTGAGCGACCTCACAATGGTTCAGGTTTAGTTGGGTTACCTGCATTACGGATAGCTCGTTGGACACTCTACATATCGCGCCGGGCCTCCACCTCTCCGGCATGACGATGCTTATCGTCTCGGTTTCCAACGGCACATCAAGCATTTGAGGGGACCTTTGCAGTCTGTCACAACGTGCATTTGGCAGTCGATGTCGGAGGACTACGCTCGAGTTCGAAAAGCGTGTTCTAGCTTCCGGCATTGCCTTGAGGATGTCATTGATAAAAATGGAGGACATATCGAGTAAATTGTTTTCAAAGAACGTTTGATGGCCGATTTGACCCCAATTAAACAAACAGTTTGGATGCTGCTGGGGCCACTTACAAGATGAAATGGTGGTTTATTCATTGGGAAAATAAGGTAAATTTAAACCAACAGTATGGATGCTGTTGAGGCTGCTCATTCGAAAAACTAAGCAATTCTTAAGTAACACTTGAAAACAAATTTGACCCCATTTAAACCAAGAGTACGGATGCTGTTTGGGCAATTCACAAAGTATGATAGTGGTTTTTCATTTTGAAAACAAGGTAAACTTAATGCTGCCTTAATACTTAATAATTAATACTGCCTTAATACTTAATACTTAATACTGCCCCAATTAAGCAGTAGAGGTGCTGCTGGGGCCACTTATAAAGTGTGATAGTGGTTTTCTATAGGGAAAACACGGTAAGTTTTAAGTAACGCTTAAGAGCCGATTAGGACCAATTTAAACCAACATTACCGATGCTGTTAAGGCACCACACAAACTGCGATGATGGTTTTTAATTGGGAAAACAAGGTAAATTTTAAATAATGCTTCACAGAGAATTTGGCCCCATCAAAAGCAACAGTAGATATGTTTTAGGGGCTATTCACGGAGTGTGATGGTGGGTTTTTATTGAGAATCTATGTATACAAAAATTAATCTCTGTCTGT